>JBBBDQ010000775.1:1212500-1517500 GCA_037127315.1 Ascarosepion bandense
TGCTATTAGATAGGCATCAAGGTCAAACTCTTTTACTCCCAAAATAGTTAAATGTAATCATCCCTTCTATTCTTAGAGATGCTTTTCTCACACTTCCCACTTGTGGAACTCTCTTCCATTTGCTTGCTTTCCTGATAGCTACAATCTCCAAAAGGTTAAATGTCATGTCAATTTCTAGCATTTTCTTTTAATCATTTCACCCCAAGCAAGGCGATAATGCCATTGATGTGCAGGAGGTTTCATAAGAGAAAAAGATGAAATAGAAGGATAGTAAACAGAAAGACGAACCAGCTACAGGGGGTGTCAGAGAAGGGTGCAAGAGAAGGATGGGAATACAGGTATGATGACAGTTGCAAAGGTATAAAAAAAAGGAAAAGATATACAAAGTGATGTAGAAAGAACTGTAGTCAAATGGTTAAGAGATGGGTATTGACATTGCATTTAAATTCTTGGAGGTTGTAGCTGTCAGGAAAGCAAGAATATTTCCTTGATTTCCATCTTTCTCCCATCCTTTCTATGACATCTCCTCTCCCTTGTTTTTTTTTCTTTTCTCTCATTGTATCTTCCTGCACACCAGTGGCAGTCCTGTCCTGATTGGGGTGAAACAATTAGGAAAAGAAACAAAAAACATGTGAACAACAATAAAATTTTAAATAAAACAGGAATAAAAAGGACACACTTACTTAAAATCAGAAAGAAACAATTGAAATTTCTGGGATACACAATAAGGAAAGAAGGTTTGGAGAATTTGAAATCACAGGACATAAAAACAAGAGTGGGGAAAACATATCTAATAAGTTTTATAAGAATTGATGGCAGAGCAGAGACTGGAAAAGATGGTAAGTGAATAAATATTACTTAGAGCTACAAAAGACAGGTAGCTGTGAGGAACCATGAACATCCATATCTTAATGGATATAGAACACACATTTATTATTAGTCTAAGTTTGATATGTAATATTTGGGCATTCTGTCTGAGATCAAAATTTTTTCGTAACTGGTTGAGTTAACCTCTCACATTGTTGACGTAATGAGTTTTTTGGTTATAATGATATTCCCCTGGTAGTCTCCATTTGCAGATTTTTAAAACTGATAATCACTCAATATGAGGCCCAAGAGACATTCAGGGTAAAGGATTACTGTGTGGTGCTGTATGAGTATATGCAAAGGCAAGAAGAGCAGTTTATGTTGTGATGCAGGAAAGGTAACTGTTAACCCCAGAAGGGTTCCCACCCATACACAGATTAACCAAATGCAGACGACAATTCTACTCCAGCAACTTCTTTTCTCGCACTTACCACCTGTAGAACTCACTTCCATATTCTTGCCTTCCTGATGGCTACAACCTCCAGGAATTTAAATGCAATGTCAATACCCATCTCTTATCCACTTGACTCCAGTTCTTTCTACATCACCCTGTATGTCTTTTCTTTTCTCTCTACATTTGCAACTGTCTTCCCACACTTCTCTTGCCCTTTCTCTAACACCCGCTGTAACTGGCCAGCCTTTCTCTTCACTCTCCTCCTGTCTAAACTTTCACTCTTATGTAGTCCCCTGTGCATCAGTAGCAGTACTGCTTTGATTGGTGGGGAAACAATTGCAAAAAAAAAAAAAAAGTCTATGTATTTCATCGCTTTATATTAAGCACCTTCAAGACAGAATAAGAGACAAACCTGCAGGTAAAGAGCTAAAAGGTATATAAGCTTGTGGAAAGCCATAATCAAACACTTCCTAAAAGGACAGATATTCTGATGATTGCAGACTTCACTCACTCTCCCTCTGATTGTTGTGCCAGCATGTCATGAACCTTATTGTTCAGTTTACATCCTTAGTTACACAAGTTCTCACCTGCACACCTAAGACTCACTATACCATGCACAATGTAGCAAACAACATTCATTACTTTTGTATTCCACTGGTCAGAGTTGAATTCTACTTTTTCTCTCTCCTTGATTGTTGTGCCAGCCCATCGTGAACCTCATTGTTCAGTTTATATCCTTAGTTCTATTACTTCTCACCTTCACAGCTAAGACCCACGATGTCATGCACAATGTGGCAAACTAACTTCATCCCTTTTGTATTTCATTAAGTTCCACTTGAGCAGCTACTAACAAACTGGTGCTTTGTGGAACCAACTCTTGAGAGGATGCTTCCCTAATCACCACAATTTTAACCCATTTAACTTTATTGCCAACTGTTATCTTCACATATTAGTATCAACTGTACCCCTTACTGTTTTACTGTTTGTGTCAAGTGGTTCTTGGGCCTTGTACAGTGTAAATATCATTTAAAAAAAAAAAAAAAAAAAAAAAGAAACAGAAAAAAAGCAAAGTGTGTTGAAATTTGGGGCTGAAATTAAAAATACATGTTCCAGCAAGAAATTTTCCCCTATCCATATTGAAGCTATTGGTATCTGCTCAGCATGAAATTTTGTCCACTCCATGTTTTTTTTTCTCTATCTGGTGTTATCTAGCCACAATTTTGGCTAAATAAATACTAATCAGATTAGAAGGAAAGAGAATTCTCTGCAGTTCACCTGAGACTTGGCTGAAACATACTAACACCAAGCATCACAAAAGCATTAGTAGCACAATGTGATCTACTTGAAGTAGGCTAAATTTGACATCCAGCAGACTTTAATGGTTTCAATATAGAGAGGGAGAAACTTTCTGATAAGGATATTTATTATGTCTTCTTAAAATTTTTTGCAATGTTTATCTCTCATTTCAACTTCAAGACAACCTTCCATAAAAATGCATAATGTCTAGCTGGGATATCTTTTCCACTTTTATTTGAATCTACCAATATCTAAATAACCTTACCATAGAGTTGTTGTTGGGTCATAAGTCTTACAAATTGGTATTGTGTGACAGTTTTGATTCTCATAGTTTTGTGAGAAAAATGAATAACTTCTGGATGTTTAGAAATAGTGAAGAATTTTAAGTATTTACTTAAGAATTTTTCTGATTAGTTATTTCATTTAATAGTTGATTTGGCAGACCTGAAGGAGACTACCATCACCTTTAACTTTGTTGTTTTTCATTTTTTTTTTCAGTGCAGTCTTATTGATTATTACATAAAGTTTCCAATTATCAAAACAAATTTAGAAAAATTTCAATATTTAAACAATTTTGGCAGGGCAAGCTCAGTTTCTCTTACAATGTTATAGAAAATCAATCCTCCATTTTGGAACCACTCATGTTGGGGTTGCTTTGTTTTAGTTTTTTTTTGGATGAGCTGTTGCTCCTTTTTTTTGTCTTTTTCAAGTTTTCTTCAGTTCTTACAATGGCATCTTCCTTGGAAACTCCAAGAATGGCTTTATTTGAAAATTTCACAAAGGATTCAGTTGTTGAATATGCACAAACAAAAAAGTTAATTGCACAGGAACAATTTACTATAAGGTTGTATGAAAAACTGAGCCCCCACCAATTGTTTAAATATTGAAATTTTTCCTAATTTATTTTGTCAATGAGAAAGTTTAGGGTTTAATTGATAAGATTGCATTGAAAAAAGTCAAAAAATTGATAATCAACAAATTTATAGGTAGTGGTAATGTACCGGCAAGTGGCTCCAAAATGGAGGACCATTTTATATGTTGTTGTATGAAAAATTGTTTAAATATTGAAATTTTTTCAAATTTTTTTTTGTCATTTGGAAAGTTTAGGATTTAATTGATAAGATTGCACCGAAAAAAGTTAAAAAAGAAAAAAAAAAATGAAAAACAACAAATTTAAAAGGTGCTGTTAGTCTCCTTCAGGTTTGCCATTGATTTTTATCTACATTCTCTAAATTATTACTTTAATTACCTTGTTGAATGTTTTAGTGGTAAAACTACTTCATTATCTTTCCCAACGAGTCATAGCAATTCATAGATATTAAAACAATAAGACATCTGTGGAGTGTCATGAACACCTAGTCCTGAAGAGATATAGATTTAAAAAGAGAGAGACTAAAAAAAATTCTTTTTGTTTGGCACTGACAATCTTTTGTAAATAATGAATTTTATAGATACAAGTCTTAATATTTAATCCATAGCTGAGGGAAAGAGATGAATTCATACTTTCCCAAGGGTATTTACATGTAAATGAATGTAACAAACTCAGCTGGATTTTAGACCACTTCTCATTTGAAGCTGCTATCCATTACACTATTAACTGCAATGAAATGCTGTCTTAAGGCCATATCACATTGAAACATTGGTTCCCACATAATCACTAAACTTATTACCAAACCTACTAACATCAAGCCTGATTAGTACCTAGATAGGGGACCATTTGAGAATTTAAGTTGACGTAAGCTTGGATGTGTGATTAGTGTATTGGATAATGGCTCAGAATTGTTAATTAGAGAGTGAATTTTTAATTCCCTTTGTGTTTGCTATATTCAGGTACGTGCAAATCAGTTAAGTGCCATATGTAAACACACTTGGGCAATCATATCTCAAAAGATTTTACCAGTGTAGGCTGTTATTACTTTCTGTGGTAGACTGGTTGTCAATCAAGACTACAGATTCTAATTAGTCCTGCTATTTAACCCATAGCCAACGAGAGAAGTAGATTAATACCTTTCCCAAGGGTATTTGTGCATAAATGAATGCAACAAATTCAACTGGAATTTGAACTCAGCTCTCCAATTTCTTGTTCTGAGTTGACATCCATGAAACCAATACACACATCCTATGTGCAAATAATCTTGCTAAAGGCATGAATCCAACTCTTCTTCCTCCTCCAACTATGGATTAATTAGTAAAACTTATCACTAATTCATTGTCAAAACAAAAAAAAAATTAAATTTTAAAAAAAATTTAAATTTTAAAAAAATTTAAATTTCCTAAGTAACTTGCAAAGAGATGATAAGCTGTAAAAAATCAACCCATCAATAAATTTTATAAAATCCAATAATAATTGTAATAAATGTAATCAGTGAATTGTTGTAATGAATGTAATCAGTGAAACTTCTGCACTTAAAAAATTTTAAAAAATATCTTTAATACTGATATCGAGGCTTTAAGGACAAGCCTATCTAAAGCAATTTCACCTTCTGAAAAACAATTAAGGTACTTGACATAAAAGTATCATTGAAGCTGGAAATATTAAGTTTCCAGATATCTATAAAAGATTATAACGAAGAAATAAAATGCTTAAAGGGTATAACGGTGATTGTTCAGAAAATTCTTCCTAAGTTGTCTGTCCTGTTTTAATGAAAAGTAAAAAGCAAATCGACTTTTTTGTTCTCATCTATAAAAGACTACATACTTTCTAAAATGTCAATAAAATTTCATGAAATTTTAGTTATATTTGCAAAAGAAAAAATATCTTGAAAACCTGAAGAGGTCTCTTAATAATTTCAAATTTATTTTCTTTCAAATAAATATTACAAAGGTGACTAAAAACTATTCTTTGTTCTTAATTGATATTACTACCATTACTAATCTGTTTTTGCTATTACTCTTTCCAGGAATGAAAGATGCCAACACATTCTACACAGTATGTGAGGATGAGAACAAAAATTACATGAATACATAATGAATCTTCTGTGTTATTAGACAGTCATTGTGACACTTTACAATAAATAAATAAACCATCATCAGTTTTATTCCAACAACTAGAATAATGAATTTAATCTTCACTAGGTGCTACACCCATTGTGCCTTCTCCCAGACTCAATTCATATTTGTAAATATCTCTATCTTGCTGTAGGGCAAGAGTTAGCAAGGTCTGCAGATTACTATTGTTCAGTGAGTTTGATTCTCACTGAATGCTATAAATTCAGTTCAAGATCATTTTATTGGAAAGCAACATTCAGATATAGCAACAGTCAGTCAGTTAAGTGCCATACGTGATACATGCCTGGGCGATCATGTCTCAAAAGAGACATAACTGACTGGGCAGAAGATTATCCCGCAGTAAGCAGCCATTGCTTTCTGCAGTAGACTGGTTGCAAGCCAAGGCTATAGAACCCAATCTGTCCTATTATTTAACCCATAACAGGAGGGAAGAGATGGATTAATACCTTTTCCAAGGGTTTTGTACATAAGTGAATGCAAGGAATTCAACTGGAATTCGAACTTGGCACCCCGATTTGTCATTCCAAGTCGATATCCACTGCACCACAATGCACATCCATTTCTGCACATATTACATTAACCAAATATTTATAGGACGTCTTGAAACAGAGCAGTAATTTACATGATAGTTTTACAATCTTTTTCTTTTGTAGCAAGTTCAGTCCTGAGTGGTTACGAAATGGTTTTGGCTATGTGTCAGAATTATGCTTCTAATAAGTATCAATAAATTATACTAGCAGTATAGCCTGGCATTGCTTGGATGTAATGAAAGCTTTAAAACTAATCCATGGTCCTGGAGCTCAGACTCTTTGGATGTTGGCACAAAAGACTAAAAAGCAATAGTTGTTTTCTGTTAAAGCGAAACCATAGACTGAAAGAAAAATGAATAGATGTAAATCAAATTTTGATTTCCTGGTATCGATATCAAATAAGTTTCTTTCATTGTAAATTCAATTTTGAAGGCAAAATAAGTCCTCTGAGTAAATGGTATCATGGCTGAGACTAAGAATTACAATTATACTTACTTAGAGCCAAACCCAAAGCAAAAACTAAGATTAAAGGGCTGAAAAAAGTACAGACATACAGGCAGATAAACAGACAGACACACACACACACACAAACATCTTGCCTTTTATATATATATATTATTGATTTTCTGCACTATTGTAAGAACTGCAACCTTGAAACTTCTGAATATCGTTTCTTATGTCTTTGTCTATGAGTGTATCAAATTTGATTAAAATCGGACCACGCCTTCTATAACCCAATTTTTTCAATTATCAATTATCAAAAATTTTTCAGGGGTACCTAGACACAAAACCTAGCTAAGAGCACTTGCAGAGGCTTATAGTACAACTGTGTAAATTTTCAAGAAAATCGGTTCAGCCGTTTTGGAGTCTCTAGGTAATGGACATGCACACGAAGTTCCATTTATAAATAAGTTTAGATATATCTTTATTTCTCCAAACATTACTATAGAGAATACTTCTGTTTGAAATAGACCAATTTTTATTTTATTTTCAACAGTGCATATGATGTGTATTAACATATTTTGTTACTTCCAATATGTGAAAAAATGTGCTAATTACTTTTTGTAATCATTTCACCTGAAGCAAAGCAATAAAGCCACTAAGGTGCAAGGGGTTACTAAGTGCCAGGGAATATGAGAAAAACACTATTATGGAGAGAGAACAATAAAAGAACAAGAATGAAGATAAATTATTATGTTTGATATTGCATTTAAATTTTTGAAGGTTAAAGTTGATTAGGAAGCAAGAAGTGTAATAGAAGAAATTGTTAGCATAAGAATTACACTTACATCCAGCCAATTCCAAATTCTAATTCAGTGAAAAGGTTTTAGTTTCAATATCTGCTTTCGAAAGTGTAGATATCTCAGTAATTCAGTGGAAAGGCTAACTGACATTGTAAATAATCGAAAATCATGAATTCTGAAGCAGGGCTCTTTTACTTGATAATTAGAAGACTCAGTAAAGCCTACTTATAGAAAAAAGAATTATTTTATTACAAATGTAACAAGAAAAATTGGAAAAATTAAGTAAAAACAATAAAGAAAATAATAGTAAAGAATAGAAAAATATAGTTTTAAGAAACACGTTTTATGATTATGTTAGTAATAAAGAAACCAAAAAGTGTTTTTGATCATCCATGCAATTTTATGACCCCACTTCCAGAAATGACAGAACCTTTCTATTTCTGTGTTTAAATGCATTTTTCTAAAGCTCACTCAAATTAAGTACTTCGGTCATTCCAACTTGGCACAAAGGTGACTTGAGCTTGACCATTTTTAACTATTCTTATTCTTTTACTTACTATACTTTACTTCTAGACCAAAAACAAAAAAAACAGATATATCCAAAAACATTGAAACCTTTGTTTTTCTGTAGTTTTTATATAAAAAAAAAAAAGGAATGAATGATCTTCAGTGTTTTTGTATTTTTCTTCTTTGTTTACATGTGAACATACATACCTATCACACACCAACACACTACATTTAACTGCTATAAGCACATAAGGAAGGTTAAAGGTCGCAGTAGATGTTATATTGTCAAAATATATTTTTTTTAATCAAATGCAACATCAATGATAAAAACATCATTTCATTCTGAATTCCTAGAATAAAGTGGTATTAGATTTAGACAAATATCTTCATCATTGTTATCACATTTCAGCTGTTGTAGCCTCTCATCATCATCATCAATCCAGATAAAAAGGGAATTTTAAAGTGAACCCTTTTATTTAAACTTTGGGAATATTTTTTTTATCCAGCGTCCATATATAGGGATATCTAATCTCAGTTCTGTAGTATTTATTTTCCACTCCCTGTAACTTTACTACTAGGCCCAGGAATTGAACTTACAATTATCATGCCATTTTGAACTGAACAATGAGAAGGAAATACCCCAGTGATCGTAATAAAAAGTTTGGTTCAAAATTCCTAGCACCTGAAAAAGGCCAAAGTGTACAACTGCCAAAACAGCAACCAAGATAAGGACAATAGTCCATATAATGTAAATAGTATTTATTATGTAAATGAATAAATAGCTTTGGACATCATTTTATTGCTTAAAGATAGGGACAAGCGGAAATCCTTGATCACCTATGTTCTGAAAGGACGCAGTAAATAAAAAAAAAAAAGTATTCCCATGGAAATTATGACAGAACAGTGAGAGTCTTACCACATCCCTGTTTTTAGAGAGTGTGGAGGGTGGAAAATTATTATTCAACAAGTCTTCAGATACACTTTTAAACTCTACCAAGGTTGAAAAGTGAAGGCTGGACAGTTTCCACCTTAACTACAACTGAGTAATATATGACCTGCATTTAATCATTGAATTAAAAAAAAAGGTGAAGACGCGGGTGTACTTAAATGTTAGACTTCTGCATCCAGATTGGTTAAAATTAAGAATGATGAATTAAATATCTTCAGTGGTCATTCGCTAATTTTCAAATTACATTGATAAATTTACTAAATACATTAATCACCCAAGCAAAGTGATAAAAAAAGATGAAAAAGCAAGACAAAACTAAAAAAAAGTTGCAAAAAATTTATATATACAGGAATCCCTTGATTACTGTGGTTAATGCGTACATTAAAATATACACACTGATTGAAAATGCATTAATCAAATACAATAGCTTACAGAAATGATAGAATTTGTACCTCAAATTTTGCTCTCATTCACTATTAATTTCTAATTTGCATACTTTTTAATTAAAATATTAGGTACATATACAATAAAAAAGCTATGAGTTACTGTTTATTATTGTGATTTTTTTATGTAAAACTTATTTTGAGTGTTTTGCTGCATGGTATTCTTCTGTCCTTCATTTAATTATTGGCACTGAGAAATTGCCACTTCAAATTTTCAAAGCATATAATCATTAGTATTTTAACCTGAAAATTTTATTTATTATTTTTCCATAGTAAATGCATACATCTTTATTATTTTAATATTTTTTAATTGAATGTAAATTTCTTTAAATAATCCATTTTTTAAACAAAAAATCAGAAATTTCCATTTAAGATCTTCAAAATAAACATGAAAAAAAAAACAAAAAGCAAAATACTGAAAAGATTTTAACAGAGATAAATATTCGAATAAGTATTTTTATTATTGTCTCATAATATAACATTTATCTATTTATGTTATAACCATCCATTTTTCTTAACACTACTGTAATGACTTAGATAACGTAACATTTGACAAAGAAAATAGTTAACGCTTTTCTATTTTTAAATAATTTTAAATTAATCAGTCAATACAAAAAAGTAAATTTTCAATTAATATGATTTAAATAAAGAACCATACTAATCATGTTTTATGAACACACTAATCGAATTTTGGTATATAATAAATTTAGCACACTAATGAGAAACACATTCAAATATGAATTAATTGAGTGATTCCTAATTACTTTAATGAATATGCATATTTGAGTAGATGCTTTGTTTATTTATTAAGCAGTATATTTATTTTTTTCCAGTGGCTGAATATTCAAAAAATCTTTAAAAAAAATAAAAATAAAAATAAAAAAAAATAAAAAAAGTACTCTTCTGCAGGATTTGAACCTGTCAGAAAAATGACTATCATATTTGAAAATATCCGGTGTTTGTAAATATATTAATTAGAAAATAGATATGAAAAACCTTTTCAATAACCTGTTTTTATATTTATTATTTTTAATCACAGTCTTTGATAATTTTACTATTTCTTTATAATTATCTAATTAATGGAGAATCAAAAGCCTCTGATTATATTTTTTTTTTTGTTAACTTTTTTCTTCATGTACTGTGTCCCTTCAGGAGGTAGGCGATCATGAACTTCCACGTGGCCCTGTCTCATCTAACATCCTATATTTTACCTCTTGGTATCTGTCCCAAACCTCGCACTGCCATCCATTTGCTCAAGCCCATCAAATATGTCTTGCACTACTTTCCCCTGTCTCTTTTTCCTTCTACTCGCCCTGTGAGTATTAGTTTCTCCAGGCCCTCCTTCCTCATTATGTGTCCCAGGAAACTCAGCTGCCGCTTACTGATGTTAAGTATCAGTTTTTTTCTTGTTTACATCCTTTCCAACATCTCATCATTGCTCGGTCCATGGTATCTTCAGTATCCTTCTGTAGAACCACATTTCTGCTGTCTCGAGCCTCTCTTTCATCCTTGAGAAGATTGTCCAACATTCGCTGTCATACAGAAGGAGAGATATCACACAGCAGTCCAGCACTTATTTCCTTTCTTTCCAATGAGATTTTCCTGTCTCTCAGTAATCTGGTTAGCTTTTGAAGTGTGTCCTTGGCCTTGCTAATGCGTCTTTAAATCTCAGTATTGCATTTTCAATAGTTTTATGAAAAGATCAGCTACCTTGCACTAGCAAGTATTTCAATGCTTCATCCCCAATATAATCAAAATAGTGATGTCCCCTTCAACAAATGATTAATACAAATCAGACCCCATGATTTTACTTTCCTATTCCATTTTTGGATTTTGGTATTAACCTAACTAAACTATACATTTAATAAATATAAATATTCACACACTCAATTTCTAATTTATAACAAACTTAACTTAAGAAACACTAACACCTAAGATCCTGGGCATGATGGTAAACTGCATCTGGCAGCAAGATCTCTGATTGGGAGGTTATGAGGAGCATGGTACCACCTCTTAAATGCTGTTGTTCTCAGGGCCACCCTGACCTGGTGTGGTAGCACCTATTAGGATCCCAGCTATGGGTAAATAGTTAACCCCTAAACTGAAACCAAAACCCTATCAAAGCATAAAAATACTCTTTTATAGAAATATATACATAAAAATAGAATTTATAGAAAAATATACATACTTGAAGGAAAAATATTACCAAAAACACATTTTTGAAGGAAAAACATTATTTTCAGCAAAACATTTTTGAATTCAAGGTAGAAAACATTTTCAGTTTTCTAAAATAAGAAAGAATAAAAACAAAAGAATTTTATTAAAATCTGACTATATCAACCTTTTCACTATAACCAAACATAAAAAAAGATACCTTAAAATCCCACCTTTTTGGCACAGAGGTTGACATGTCATTAAACAAAACTCAAACTAATACTTAAAATAATAATTCAAATTGTTAAACAGTCAGTTCATAATCTACACCTGATGATTGCATAATGCATGAAACTGAGTTATGATTAAAATGTAGGATGTTTATTTTGTGTTTGTATACTGGAATCAATACTTCATATTGACAGTATCATAATTCAAGCAATCTTCTATATTTGTTTGCACTGTTGATATATACAAATGCCATATCTGCAATATTAAATACTCCTCTCCTTAAATATAGCAAATTTCAAACACACACATGTAGTATGCATAACTATTTTGTAATTATTTTATTTTGAGATGTTGTGGTAGTAATCCAGTATCATCATTAAAACAATGATATTACTAATATACAAAGCCATTTTTCAGCAGAAAATAAAGAAAGCCATTTATTACTGAAAAACTTTGAGATTAAATTCTTTTTTCTTACAGATTACACCTGATAAAGGGTTGAGGAATGAATCAGCTGACATGAACAACAGCAAATATACAAAGAAGTGATTTCAGTGTCCAAACAACTTTAAATATGTTAGCAACACTTCTCAAATTTAATCACCATCATTGTTAATGTACTTAACCTAATACTTTCTCATTCTTCACAATATGAATATTCCAGCAAAAATTTCAGATCAAATTTCAGCTGATAATGGACTCAGCCTAACATAATGGCAGATACCCATTTTCCAAGCATTTTCAGACATATTTATATTTGTTCAATACTGTTTATACTGCAACTATGCTGAGCAGACCTTTGCTCCAGTTTCTGAGAGAGCACATAATCTGTCAAAATCAACAATTTGACTTTTTTAGCAAATTGACCATGGTAGAATTCGGACCCAGATCTCATGGTTAAAAAGTGACCATTTTTAACCACACAACCTCATATACATGAATATATACACACACACACATCAACACAAATACCATCATTTAGTAGTCTAATAACATAAAACTTTAAATCATTTGAGCAAGAACTTGTTAACAAAATATGTAAAAACTAAGTTGACCATGCTGACGTATCTCAATGAGAACCCACCAAGAGGACTGTGCTAATGATAATGACAATGTGCTGTTAAAATGGCCACCACATTCACCTGACTTGACACCTTGTGATTTGTTTTTTATGAGATCATATTAAAGGACTGGTCTATAGTGGTGATCGTGAAACTCTGAAAGTAAGGGGGTACTTAGAAGCCAATACATTTATGAGGGGGAGGGGGGCAACTCAAGCAACGTTTTTATTTTCATTCTACACCACTATTGTCTACATAATGTTAATTTTAGAAGAAAATCAAAAGGTTAATACTAACATCAATACGAGCAGAACAGTGTGATTTGTCTGCTTCGATTTCTGTATGTGTCGTTAAAAGGCTAAATGAAAAAGAAAACACAGAGGGAAACATACTTAAGATTAAATCTTATCAAAATCAGAGACTGATCAGTTTTATAAATTTTTGAAGCTTATGAAAGGTGGGGGCAACTAAAGGGCTAGCTAAAATTTGGGTGGTGCCTTAGCCCTTTCTGCCCCCCCCCATTGAATCACCACTGCTGGTCTATATCTCCCCTCTTATAATCCTAGAGGAACTCGAGCAGAGATTCACTGAGCCAGTGAAGAATGCAATACATGCTACAGATGATACCAATTTTGTGGGTACACCCAATGTGTGTGTGTGTGTATATATATATATATATATATATATATATATATAAAGACAAAAGGAAACCTTTCCTAAATGCATTTCATCTTCTGATGGAATTTATGAAGGCATACATAAATACATTTTGAAAAATAAAATTATCAACAAAATTAAAAAAATATTGTTAGACTTTCAAAAATTTTACATAAAAGTTTTCCTTTGTCTTTATTTGAATTTTTACACACCCTTTTTCTTTCTTTTTCTCTCTCTCTCTCTCTCTATATATATATATATATATAGAGAGAGAGAGACACACAGAGAAAAAGATTTTGTATGGTCCTTTATCTCAGAAAATCTGTCTTCAATGACTTCTTCATTTTTTTAAAAATCAAAATAGCTTTTTCTTTAACTTGGTATAAACTTGAATAGCACAATTTTTTTTTTAACAACATTTGAGGTTCTCCTTGTAATTATCTAGAAGCTGCAGCAGCAAACATCCTATGCTACATGCATTTTTAGATTTCTATTCTTGAATTATCAAAAATCTACCAGAATACACTAAATGTTTTTCACTGTTACGGAATTTGAAGAATCCACAGAATATCGATCTAATTTCTGTTGGCTTGTGTGTTTGTTACTCTAATACAGCAAAAATAATATATCATAGCACAAATTTTAGTAGCTTTACAGTATTGCATTAAACTGAAAAAAAGAAAGAAAGAAAAACAATTTAAACCTAATTAAACAAGTAGCTTCTGTGTCATTAAATATAGATTAACTGCTAATTACAGAGTTGTTTCCCCTTTTCTTACAAAAGAAAATATCATTTCGCAAGAAAGAAACCTATTCTTAGCTATAATTTTACTTTTTTTATAGGTGGTCATGGCTTCCTCCATTGATTTGATTTTTATGACTTTACCTTTTGTAGGTTTTATTTAAAGGCAGAAATTATTTTAATAAGAATTTTTTCGTGATAATAATGGTATATTGATTCAAGTTTTACAAATTAACACATAGTGAAGGGTAGAAGTGGATTCATACTTTCCTAATAGTATTTTGTAAGTGAATATAATGAACCTGACTGGAATTGGGACTTGGTTAACTGATTTCAAATTTCAAGCGATTATCCATTACACCACTCACACATCCAAGCTTACAGCACCTGGTATAACCAAGTAGTCACCCATCGAGGTACTGACCAGGGTCAATGTTGCTTATCTTCTGTGATTATATAGAAATGATATGGCTGTTGGTCTTTTGACTTCCCACAGATTCCATTTCTATGTTCTCTGAATTGCTTCTACTTCTTAGGAAAACAGTCAAATGGCTTTGTGCTACCTTCTTTTGAAATTAACATAGTCCTTTTCTTAGACATTAGATCCTTGCTTACCATGCTGTTTGACCAATAGCCTGAGAGGGGAAATTACAGATCCATGCCTTTACGAAGTGAATGTAAATGCCTTGGCTGGATTTTAAACTCTGCTTATCAATGATGTATATTGTCGTGCAGTGGATATTAGCTCAGAATGAGAAATTGGAGAGTTGAGTTCAAATTCAAGTTGAATTTGTTGCATTCGTATATGTGCAGATACACCTAAGACAAGGTATGAATCCAATGCTTCTCCCTTCAGCTATGGGTTAAATAGCAAACAGATTGGGCTCTATAGCCTTGGCTGGCAATCAGTCTACTGCAGAAAGTAATGACAACCTACTGCGGGAAAATCTTCTGCCCAGTCAGTCATGTCTCTTTCAAGACATAATCAACAAAATGTGTATCACTTATAGCCCTTAACAGACTGACTTACATGTTTCACTTTCCATCCCAGTAAGCATGATACTACCTGTTTATCTCCATGACAATTAACATTTGCAAATTATTATAAAATTCTATAAGTAATATGATGCCAAATATATGATGCCAAATATATGATGCCAAATAAAATTCTATAAGTAATATGATGCCAAATAGATGCTACCAACAAGGAATAAAGAAATGTTTGTAATCAGTTTTTCATTAACATTTTAAAAAAATTATTGCAAAGATATCAAAAAATGATTCAATTCTCAAAAATTACTTTTGGAAAATAATTGTAAAATAATGATAAAAATTTTTTTCATTCAGTTGCAAATACAATTCCAACAAAAACTACTTTTCCATGTCTGTATAAATTGGATAATTGTTTTATTTATGTTTTTTGCCTATTAGCAATGAGATTTACTGTAAAACTTGCAAATTTGAGGTAAAATACAACTCGGTAAAGGGCTTTTGCAATAGACGGAAGGATTGTAGTTTTGAATGTGAAGAAAAGTGTCTTTATTATTGTTGTTATTTAATTCAGTCTCAGACAAATACAAGAGAAATATCAAGTGAAGCATGCAAGGAGCTTGGAGACAGAACTATGACAAAAGAACATACTGCCTAGTATTGGAAAAGTTCCAAAAGAATTCAATGTAACAAAACGAAAAAGTGGAACCTATGCAAAGTTATGTAAGCCTTGAGGAATCATGTCTAACTTCAAATGGAATTATAAAAACTACAGAAATAAAATATCAATGGATATCATGCAAAAATTGGTTATGTTATACATTCTATTTGTAACAATGATTTACAGCATCTACAGAAATTCCAAGGTATATTTTAAGAAAATCAAAAGTTATTTCTTTTACTAAAACAGAAGAATAGAAATCTTATTATTCATAGTTTTTAATAATATCCACTTACAATTTATGCATATATTTGGGGAAAAAGCCATTTATATTCTTAATTATATACATATATTTTTTTTCTAAACATATATTTTTAAATATAACAGACAATGAATGTCATATGTTTAATCATGAGCTGTTCTAAACATTGTATTTTGGCTTTAATTTCAGGTGAAAATGAAGACAAAAATTGTCCAACATTTGTATATTTTTTTTTATTATGCTGGTTTTAAGCCATCTTCAGAGAGGTTACAAGGATGTTAACAAAGACATTCACCATCAAAGATGATATTATCTTGTGTCAACATAAAACATTGCTATGCAATGATAACAGTTACTGAATAGCTGACGCAGGTCGTAAATTTGTAATGCGGTTCTATGATTTCACACCACGTGAAAGACCAAAATGTTATCAACAAAACTATATGTCTTAATGCAATGTAATGTGTTGTGTCTAGATTGAAATGTGATTTTATATATATATACATTGTATTTTTTAAAAAGATTATAAACAGGCAACATGGTACTCAAGCGAAAGAATAGCAACACGTGTATAGATGAAAGAAGAGAGGTTTATTGTAAAGAGAATACACTACGGCAAGACAGGGTATATGGTGACAGGCAAGTAATTGCCGAAGCAAGTCACAGGTATCTTCTGTGCTCACTATATATGGCTACTAATATAGTCAATCCACAAAAACAAGATGGAGATGGAGTTCAGTGGGACATTCCATGACAACAAAATATATATATATATATATATATATATACATATATATATAAAATGAAAATGGCATGCAGGTAAAATCCCAAAACAGATCCTATTAATATTTATCTTATCAATATTAAAAATGACCCTGGTAGAAGGCTCTATGTAAATATTATTATCTATTTACAGAGCCAAATATATATATTTGCAAATAAAACTCCAAAAATTACATATGCTGTACGGCAATTTCAGCAAGTAAAAACCTCACTTCTTCAATGGCAAAATTCATTTATTATTTAAATACAGTACAAAATTCATTTGCTGGAAGTATGCTCAAAAAGAAATTCATACTGGAAGTTTATATGAAAGAAGGAAAAAAATAGGATAATATTGGAAAAAAATAATGGGAAGGGTGGTAAAAAAAAGAGTAGATTTTGTTAGAAGGTTGTCATCTAAAAGTCATTTTCAATAATCGTGTCTTGAATCCTTTTCGCCATCTCTCTTTTCTTTTGCCCTTTTTCCCTACCCTCCATATCAATGTCTACTTGATTTTCATTTTATTTCAAGAGAAATGTTTATTCTGAAAAAATATTTGTACCAAATGTAATGAATACAGTGTGGTCTGATGAAATGAGCTCATTTAGTTCATAGAAATTAATTATAATTTATAATCACTCTAAAGGATGTGTTAATTTTTCCTTTATAAATATCATATTGCTCAGAATAACAACCATTGAGCTCTCTATGCAGAGCTAACACTTTATATTTTATATTAAGTAAATCTTATTGAGTTACCCTCACCATTCATGCACTTGATATCATTACTTATAATCTACCTAGGTTTCACCTAACGGATCGTCAGGGCAAGTCGGTCGACTTGCCCTGACGATCTGTTAGGTGAAACCTAGGTAGGTTTGTTGGCTCTAGGTTAGATTTATTCTTATTTGTTTGATCTACTATTGTGTTGAGCGATTTAGTGTTAGGGTTCTCGTCTCGGGTCTTTTTCTTTCAATGAGTACTTTGATGTATGTTCAAGTACTTACTTTGTTTCTTTTTTTTATTTCCATTTTTTCCCCTCCGCGTTTATACCTGGTGGGTTTTTTTTGAGACGGGTTTAAAAATAAAGTAATTATTATCATTATTATACTTATATTATTTATAAAATATTTTAGATTATTACAATAAGTAATACATATTTTACCCATTGTAATAATCTAAAATCTTTTATAAATTATTTTACTCTGTTAAGTTAAATAAATGAATTTAACATTGAGTTCTCTTGAGTTCATCTATTGGAATTTACCTGGATTGTATAGCAAGTGTGATATGTTTATATATATATATATATATATATGTATGTATGTATGTATGTGAGGTATACGCTGGAATAAGAAGGCTCTTGGAAAAAAAAAAAAAATCAGCATACACTACCAAGGACTCTAGATAAACATTTCTAAAATATAATAAATTATCTGGAAGTGGAATAAAAGTAGTTCTGTTGTGTACATTGAATCGTTTATTAACACCCCCCCCACCCCACTGCCAAAAAAAAAACAAATGTGTAATTGGAGTCATCACAACAAATTTAAAATATAAAAGATATATAAATATGGACGATAATGAAATTGAATAAATGGAGTTTCCTCCAAGACCACAATCTGCTACAAAACTAAAACATTAATGTAAAAACTAAAGTCATATTAAAGACTTCTCTCAAAAAATTTTGTCTGCTCAATATCACTCAAAAGGCTCAGGTCAAATCACAACAGGATTTTTTTAATCACTTCTCAATAGTATCAGAGGCTGGGGTTATTTCTCCAGGTTTATGTTATCAAAACAGGAGCTTCCTGACAAATTAATATATATATATATATATATATATAAATTAAGACACGAATCGTTTGTGTAAAATCTTTTGTACAATAAAGATGGAATCTGATGATGGTTCACCTGAAATAGGACAATACTTCCAATTTACCATGAAATAATGTGTCTGCCTTAATTTTTTCTCATATTTGTTCTATATATATTTATATACATATATATTTCGAGCTCTCTTAGAGAGTTATCCTACCACTGTATGTACAGAATACTCCTTTGGATTCTTCTATATCTACATCGCATGTTTATATACACTGGTGTGTACACATCGCTCATTCAGTAAAATGAATTAGAGCACTCTGGCTAATGGGCGCGTATAATGATAATATATGTGCTAAAAAAGTCTGCCTTCTTCCATCGAAAGCCCATAGCCCAGAGGTAGAATCGCCGACTGACACCAATTCGGTCGGGTGTCGATCCTGGGTTAAAAAGCAGTCAGAGTCTAACCGTACTGATGAGCTGTGATACAGCGAAACAGATCTGTCTGCAGATGACTATATATATATAATCACCTGATGATTGCATAATGCATGAAACTAAGAGTCATACCATAGACATAGAACAATATGCATATTTTTATTCATATATTAGTTATTTATCTGGGAATCAATTTGTCTCTAATACATATTCCCTTAAAAAATACCAGACAAGATACTTCTGTTTAACTTTTACTGTTTTTCTTGCATGTTGACAAGGTCTTTCTTTTTTGGACTTCGTTAATTTAGAAGTTAATCCAATGATTATAAGTTCTAAATGCTTTTATGTAATCTATAATCCATTTCTAAGGATTTTGATGGTACTACTGTAAATGGTAGTAAAGTTGCTGAGTAGTAGACATATTTATAATTTTTGTAAATGGTCAGTACATTGTAGCTATATTTATGGTTGATATTTTTCAGTTTTTTTTTTTAAAAAATTTTTCTTCTTTCTAAATAGGCACACACATACTATATATATTACACACACTGAGAGATATATCTATATCTAGATTAATACATATTTGATTAAAGCTGATGCAGAGGAATTTTTATAAAATTAAACCGAAAACCCAGTGTGTCACCTCACTCACAGTTCCTTCTTCTTTAGGAGGAGGCTGGGTTTATTGCCCATTTCTTGAGGCATTCCCAAAAGGGTAGTAACCAAAAAGGCTTGTGCCATTTTTTCACAGTATTGCCATTAAACCCACCTGAAACTGACCCTTTGTAACATTCGTTAGCAACCTGGGTGCACTGAAAAATAATACCCAGATTTGATTAAAGGCCACAGACAAAAAAAAAAATATATCTAATTTTCTTTAATTTGTTTTAGTTTCCATACAAATAAGCAACAAACAGGGATTATTTTCTGCAAGAACCACCAAAAAAAAAATTTAGCCTTCAGGTAGAATGTATGAAACACTTGTTAAAACATTCTATATTTATATCTATAAGAGAGCAAAGAAAGAAATATGGTGCCACACAAATAGAAAAGAGCTGCAAGAAAGGAGAAATTATGGATGATGACAATACATTTTTTGTTTGCGATATTCGAAGCCATGTTTGCTTATTTCAATTTGGTTACACTAGACATATGTATAGCTATAAACTTAAATCTCGAACTGACTATGTACTACTAATTTCTCTAGATTTATCCTGCCCAATTTCTGATAAAATATGTAGAAATAAATACAAATTAGCTAGACATCTGAAATCTTACAATCACAATATACAATTCAATAAACAATCGAAACAAGAGACGATGTGTCATCGTTGCAGAAAAAAAAAGTGTAAATCCGAGTCATTGTAGATCACACAGTTTATTGGTCAGCTGGACATATTTCACTGATTTGATTTACTCAAATATTTTACTGTGTAACATAATTCATAATTTTATTTTGTACTATTATATCTAATTTTCTTTTGCATATAATTTTAATGAAATAAATTGATTTTTTGTAACTCTTCTTTTCCTTCTATGTGCCCTGTTCTTTCAGGACATAGGCGTCTTTCCATGTCTCCTTATCTTTGATGGCTCTTAGCATGCTTTCTCCTGTTACGCCATGTAACCCTCATTTAGTCATGCACCTGATCAGGTTCTTCAAATATTTTATCCACTGCTTTCCCCAGTCTCTTTTTCCCTCTATCTGGCCTGTTTGTATCAGATTCTCCAAGCCCTCTTTCCTCATTGCATGTCCCAGGAACTTCAACTGTCTCTTCCTGATGCTCATTATTAATTTCCTTTTTGTTTCCATCATTTCCAATACCTCATCATTGCACACATGCTCAGTCCATGATATCTGCAGCATCCTTCTGCAGAACCATATTTCAGTTTCCTCAAGTTTTTCCTTCATCTTTAATGATTTTGTCCAACATTCACTGCCATATTGAAGAACCGACATCACATAGCATTCCAGTACTCTCTTCTTTGTTTCTAGCGAAATTGTTGTTTCTCACATGGACAATTTAGTTGAGAATTAGGCTAACACTGTAAACTGAATGCAGTTGATTTTACTTGTGTGATAACATGTTAGAAATAGTGCAACTCGATAAGTTAATCCTGTCAGCACAAGGCTAGGTTTAGCTACCCAGTCCTCTCTTTCCAATCCTGACAGAATTCCAAAGTGTTTACATGGCCTTGTGGGTAATGAATTGTTTTTCAGTCTTTGTAGTATAATAGATATATCAGCTGCAAATGAGAAATCGAGAGCTGAGTTCAAATTCCAGTGAAATTTGTTTCATTCACTTACTCACAAATACTCTTGGGAAAGGTATTAATCCATCTCTTCTCCCTCCAGCTACATTTGGGTTCTATAGCCTTGGTTGGCAATTAGTCTACTAAAGAAAGTAATGGCAACCTGCTGTGGGAAAGTTTTCTACCTAGTCAGTCTTGTTTCTTTCTTGACATGATTGCCCAAATGTGTATCAAGTATAGCAGTTAACTGAATCCTTTTCCCACTACTGATGCATCACTAGCCTCTTGATAATCTATCAGTATTTTAATGGCAAAAATTCAAGCAAGCTACATTCCTTAATTCCACTAGTTCAAGCCTTTATTGCTATAACATACCATGCCATGTCCATGGGGCTTAGTCATCCCCATTTCTTTTGTATTTAATTGGTTAAGAAGAAGTTCCACTTAACTTTATTATCAGAACTGCTGGAACAGACTCTCCAGAAAGTGCTTCCTTGATCATAACAATGTTAACCTCTTCAAGTCAACCGTTATCTCTCCTATATATTCTTATAATATGCACTTTTTCCCTTCTTAATGCCCTTCCAACAACTTCATTCAGTAAGTCTATACCATAGATGACTCTTGGGCCTTGTATTGGAAGAAAAATAGCATGAAGAAATATAAACTGACAATATAATCAAACTTTTTTTTTCTGCAACTATGACACATCGTCTCTTGTTTTGATTGTTTATTGAATTGTATATTGTGATTGTAAGATTTCAAACTTAGTTATTTGAATGCCTTAATTGTTTATTTAAAGATATGTTAGCTATATCACAACAAGTAAAGTGTCTGCCTAATTCTGAATATATTTTCTTTGATATGACTAATTTATTTGTAGAAAGGTCAAATATTTCAAGGTGAAAGTAATAACGAAAACAAATAAAACCCAACCTTGATGCTAACCAGTACAAGCCATTTCTATCACACTTATAGCTTTTTTTTTCCTTAAATTTTTATCCATTTTATTATCTTGGAAAAAGAAATCTTAGATACACAATGTGCAAAAAGCGAACTTACTTCACATGTCAACTGAGACATGAAACGATAGTTTTTGTCTTCATTTCTTGAATGATTATCTCTCTTTGAGGATTTGAACCCAATGTCCAAAATGTACAGGAAGACCTCACAGTGTAAGTTTAATTTGTTCCCACACTGAGCTTGTATTACAAAGAAATTTTTCCCATTGAAATTGATAAAATAATTAATCCATTCCAGCCCAAAAAAAACACCCAAAATATCTAAGCTTTTAGCCAGAAAAAGTGCAGTTAGAAAAAATAACACATGCTATTTCTTAGAGATCAATAATGTCAGCTAGTAACACAATCAATTGCCTCCCTTTACCTCAATCACTAACTACCACTGAGTATGACAATTTACTCATTGTATGATACAACAGATTCTTACAAATGGCGGCTCATAAAGCAAGTTGCTCCCACAATGTACTACAAGGTTTTACTGTGTTTTGTTATAGGACAAAAGAAGCTCTCACTACTCTATTTCGATTTACCCATAGTTGGGAGATAAATGGGTTCATACCTTTTCCAGTGGTTGTGGGGTACTTAGTTCACCAATTCTATTCTCTAAGCATTTGGCCTCTTAGCAACCTTGTCCCCTACAATAATATGCACTTCATTTTAAACATTTTGGGGAAAGGATTAAAGCAATTTCAAGTGAAAATATATCAGGTTAGAAATGTGATACAGTTTCTATTTGTTTGCTTTTTTTTTTTCTCCCTTTAATTCCCGTATGGGTTGGAAATAAAAAAATTTATGGAAATTCATTGTAGTTCATGTATAAAGGCTAACATTTAAACTATACATAAAATAAATAAAGCTGAGTTTCAAGCTTTGACACTGAATGATCCAGCGTGAACTGAAATTCTCTAAAACTCTTTTTCTTCATGTGCCGTGTCCCTTCAGGCCCTGTTCTTGTCCCATATCCATCTTAATTTTTTTTTCTTGGTATACACGGACCAGAAGCTGAGTAAAGTACTAACACACAGGAAAAGAAAAGAGTGCTGGATTGCTATGTGATGTCAGTTCTTCAGTACGGCAGTGAATGCTGGACAATATCATCAAAAGGGACAAAACTGGAAATGTGGTTCTACAGAAGGATGCTGCAGATATCGTGGACTGATCATGCAAGCAACGATGAGGTGTTGGAAAGAATGGCAACAAAAAGGAAATTAGTACTGAACATCAGAAAGAGACAACTGAAGTTCCTGAGACACACAATGAGGAAGGAGAGCTTTGAGAACCTGATACTGACTGGCCAGATAGAAGGAAAGAGAGACAGAGGAAGGCAGCGGATAACATATTTGAAGGGCCTGATCAGGTGGATGACAGAATGGGGGTTGCCAGGAGTAACAGGAGCAAACATACTAAGAGCCACAAGGGATAGGGAGGTGTGGAGAACCATGATCGCCTACATCCTGAAGGGACAGGGCACATAGAAGAAAAAGATTTCTTTCAAACCCTGCTCTGCCATCCATTTGCTCAAGTTCATCAAATATGTCTCACACTGCTTTTCTCTGTCTCTCTTTCCCTCTTATCTATACTTGTGTTTGAGTCTTGTTTATCAGCATATCAACCTCTGTGGGTTGTTTAATGCTAAAATGGTTGGGTTTTAAGATATCTTTTTCATGTTTGGTTATAGTGAGAAGGTTGATTCAGTTAAATTTTGATGAAAATTTTTATTTTTTGGCTTTAGAAAAATAAAGTTGTCTTCTAGTTTTGTATTAAAAAATGTATTGCTGGCAATAATTTGTTTTCCTTCAAACATGTATTATGGCAATAATTTTTTCCTTCAAAAATGCATTTATTTTTCATAAAAGTATTTTTGTATTCATAGTGCTTTGACCCCAGTTTTGCGGGGTTAACTATTTGCCCATACCTGGGACCCTAACAGGTGCTACCACTCTATGTTGGGGTGGACATGGGAACAACAGCAATTAAGAGGGGGGTTCCATGCTCCTCACAACCTCTCAATCAGAAGCCTTGCCACATCCTCTATCTTGTCTAAGTTGTTATGAGGGGATCATTTTGTTACATTCCATAAACTTGTTCTTTTCTATAATGATCAGATTTGCAATTTCCTGGGACACAGTTAACTTTGGTCTTAATGTAATTTACATTTTTATTTTATCTCTCACATGTCATTTTTGTTATGATGCTTTTGTATCTTTATACCAGAGCTATATGGTACTTTCTGATGGGTTTTTGAGTGATAGCAAAACTCCTCAAATATCCATTTCTATTAAACTTCTTACTGATCTAAAAATAATGGTATTGTCTGAATTCACCAAAAGATTTCCAGTTTCTCTGATAAAGCCAGTGGGACAGTTATTATAGGCATAACCATCATCTCAGTACTTTTGTTAACCTAAACCTGACCAAAATCTGGACAAAATAATTTCTCAGAATTTCAAATCTTCGTTTCTGTGGTAGCATCTGTGACAAGTGCATTTTGCTATATTGTGTATGTGTTTTCTTTTATATATATTTATCTTTTATCTATCATTTTCATGTTTTTTTTGTCTCTATTCTTCTCCTTTTCCATGTGCATAGGTTCCTAACTGAAATTTTTGTGTGTATATCTGTGTCAAAGATTAACTGTAGCTACAGGTTCAGATAAAAGGACACTTTTGAGATGAGAAAACATTGGATGAATAAGTTGTGTGCAAAAAGTTTCCAATAGAAAAAAAAACAAACTATTTTTTTCTAGTTTTCAGAAAACAGCATTGGGATCTTTTACGCCCATCTCAAATATAGGCATATATGTAAGTACATCAATAAGATCAGAGCGTAGGGATAAGAAAAACATTCTATGCCATATTTATTTTTTTCACTGACGTGATCAGATATGCGCATATACATATCAATATATCTATAAGAAGATAAAATTTATACTCATAATAAATATACATTTTGTTCTTCAATATTTGCTACAAATCTGAGTTTCATGCACATGATGGCTCAGCTATCTTGACAGTAGGTTATAAATATTTAAATCTTATGATGATCAGTTTTCAATCCATACCTGACGATTGCCATGTGCATGAAATTCAGAGTTGTATCAAAAGGTGAAGAACAACTTTCTTTTCTAAGATTTTTTAAATTCTTAGGCTAACAGACAGATAAAGTATATACTGTACAATAAATAAATATGGGGTGTCTATTTCTAATACAGTGCCTCAACTACAACAACATTTTAAGTAATTTATATATGTGTGTGTGTGCGTGTTAAGTGGTTTTTATATATTAGTTTTTGGTCATATTTAAATTAGACCAGTCCTCAGTTTTATTAAAAAATGCTCAATACATTTATATTATAGAGCTTAGAAATACTTTTTTATTTATATCATTTCCAAATAAAAAACACACATATATATATGTTTTAAGTGGTTACACACACACACACATATATATATATATATATATATATATATATATATGTATATTTGCATCATTTCCAAATTATATTTTAAGTGGTTTTATTTATATTTTATACATTTTAAGTAATTTATATATATTTTAGTCATTTTAAATGGTTTTATATATATATATATATATATATATATATATATATATCTAAATCTAATCTAAACTTATTTATAAATGGAACTTTGTGTGTGTGTCCATTATCTATAGACTCCGAAACAGCTGAACCAATTTTCTTGAAAATTTACACAGTTGTACTATAAGCGTCTGCGAGTGTTCTAAGCTAGGTTTCATGATGAGGAAAATCGATAATCGTAACAATTGAGTTATAGAAGGAGTGGTCTGATTTTAATCAAATTTGATACACTTATAGACAAAGACATAAAAAATGATATTCAGAAGTTTCAAGGTTACAGTTCTTAGAATAGTGCAGAAAATCTATCATATATATATATATATATATATATATATATATATATATATATAAAAGACAAGATGTTTGTGTGTGTGTCTGTTTATCTGCCTGTATGTCTGTATTTTTTCAGCCCTTTTATTTTAGTTTTTGCTTCGTAAGTAGGTATAATTGTAATTCTTAGTCTCAGCCATGATACCTTTTACTCAGAGGACTTATTTAGCCTTCAAAATTCAGTTTACGACAAAAAAACTTATTTGATATCGATACCAGGAAATCAAAACTTGACTTACATCCATTCATTTTTCTTTCAGTCTACAGTTTCGCTTTAACTGGAAACAACTATTGCTTTTTAGTCTTTCGTGCCAACATCTAAGAGTCTGAGCTCCAGGCTCATGGATTAGTTTTAAAGATTTCATTACACCTGAGCAACGTCGGGCTATACTGGATATCAACATTTTAGACACCTAAACCAACACTGCATAATGACTGTCAGCTTCATGCTTTTTATAAGCCAGTGATTACTTCAGACATAAAACCAATAATTATCATTATACGGATTCGTATCGTCACTGTGTATATCACTATCATTGCAGCTTGAAAATAATATTTATATCAATTATGCACTCTCATATATATATATATAACCACTTAAAATGTATAATATACTAGCAGTATAGCCCGACGTTGTTCGGGTGTAATGAAATCTTTAAAACTAATCCAGGACTTTACATGCAATGCCAATTCCCATCTCTTATCCACTTGACTCCAGTTCTTTCTACATCACCCATGTACCTTGTTCTTTTCCTTTCTCTCTATCTTCGTAACTGACTTTGTTCTTGTGTTCACATCCTTCTCTTGCCCTTCCTCTTTCACCCCCTGTAGCTGGTTCATCTTTCTTCTCACTCCCCTTCTGCCTAAAACTTTTACTCTCTTATGTAGCCCCTTGCACATCAGAGGTGGTACCACCTTGCTTTGGGTAAAATGATTAAAAATAAATTAATTAAAAAATAATTTCTATTATACAAAATAATTCTTTCTATTTCATTTCTCATTTTTTTTTTTTTAGGCTTGCTGCCAGATTCCATTGAAACATTGGTTCCTGTACAATCACCAAAGTTAAGCAATACCATGCTTGGTTAGTACCCTAATCGGTGACTGCACGGGAATACCCGTTGCTGTAAACATGGATATGTAGGTTATGTAATGGACAATGGCTTGGAATTGTTAAACAGAAAGCTGAGTTTCAATTCCCATTGGATCTGTAATATTCCCTTATGTACAAATAACTCTGGGAAGAGACAAATCATCTCTTCTCTTCCAGCTATGGGTTAATTAGTAATGCTTGTATCATTAGACCATTATTATCCCCTACCCCAACATTTTTAGAATCTAAAAATATTTCCTAGCTTTAAATAATCTGTAATGTCTTGATAAGGTGTATAATACTAAGTTATAATTTGCTATTTACTCTTGTCTTAATCTGTTTTTAAACTCTTTAACTCTGGTTTTTCATATATTTTTTTTATATTTCATTCTCCTGATCTTCCTTAATTCTCTTTTTGCTCCCCAAACATATTTTCATGCTCTCAGTTTTTTTTTCTATTATCAGAGTCTCCCTCTTTTTTGTTATCCTCAGTCTCTCATTTTCTTTTTTGTCTTTATAGTCTCCCTCTATTTTTTTTGTTATCCTCAGTCTCTCATTCTCTTTTGTCTTGATAGTCTCCCTCTTTTTTTTTTTTTTTGTTATCCTCAGTCTTTTTCTCTTTTTTGTCTTTATAGTCTCCCTCTTTTTTTTTCTTATCCTCAGTCTCTTTTTTGCCTTTATAGTCTCCCTCTTTTTTTTTCTTATCCTCAGTCTCTTTTTTGCCTTTATAGTCTCCCTCTTTTTTTTTCTTATCCTCAGTCTCTTTTTTGCCTTTATAGTCTCCCTCTTTTTTTTCTTATCCTCAGTCTCTTTTTTGCCTTTATAGTCTCCCTCTTTTTTTTTCTTATCCTCAGTCTTTTTTTTTCTTATCCTCAGTCTCCTATTTTTTGTCTTGATAGTCTCCCTCTTTTTTTTCTTATCCTCATAATCTTTTCATTGTTTTCCTTATATTGTCTCTTTACTTCACTTTTTTTTTCAACATTCCTTAATCAGTTTCTTCTACACTTTAAATCTTTCTTATTATTGCAATTAGTTTCATGTTTTCTCAAATTAGTCTATTTTACTATCAAATGAGTCTTTTCTTCTTTGCTTTCTTGTTCACTCAAACTTTCTTATATTTCTCTCCTCCATTCATTTTTCCTTTCTTTAACTTTATTTCTCCAGATAATTCTCCTCCTCAAATTATATTTTACCTGCAGCTTTTCTTTCTCTTTATGTCAATTATTTCTTTTCATCCTAACCCAACCTTCCTGCAAAACTCGAGAGCCCCACAGCAGCAGTGGATGTTTGTAACTTGCAAGGAAACATTTTACCCAACCCATATCCTTTCTTCTCAGTATCATATAGCTCAGCTTAGGGACATTCTCAACAGAGGGGAAAAAAAAAACAAACAAAAACAGACCCCACCAAATATGTCTGAAGTAATTTCTCTGCTCATATTACAATGTTACTTACCTGAAGGTTGCAAAGTTCTTCAAAACTCCAAATATCATTTCAAAGAAACGTTCAATTCCTTAAACCCTCCAAAATGTTTTTCTGCTAAAGCAGGATAGCTGAAATATTTTCCTTAAATGATTCATATTCTCTTTGACTTTTTCCTGGACAATGAGAGTTATGCTATTTGCCTGCCTGTCTGTCTGTCTGTCTGTCTATGGCATGCTTAGCCTTTCCTTCTCTTGTCTCTTTTTATCTTACTCTTTTTATTCCCTAATCATCCTTCCTCACATCTTTTTTTATTATTTGTTTGATTTTTTTTCTTTCTTTCCCTTCATCTTGTCAAACAACTTTTTTCTAAGGTTTTGTTAATATTATAGTGGGTTGCTTATCTTTTCTTTTCTGTTAGTAGTGGAGAGTCCGTTCTAGTGAAGGGTAGTTGTATACTGTTGCAGGTTAATGCAATTAGGCCTTGTTGTAGATAGCCCACTATAAGTCAAAGAAAGGTTATAAACCAAGAAAAGCAAGTTGAGTTGAAAAATAACATTTTATATAAACACATATCAATTAATGTTTTTACAATTGAAGTAATACATGAAGTATAGGTCCAACAGACATTAAAATGTTCATGGCAATACAAAGCTCAAAGAGAATGCTTAGGAATTTGGAAGCGTGTAAGCAAGGAATGTCTTTGATGTATTTGCTCCTTAGGTCAGTAAGTAGTTTTTGAGGCAGGGAAGAAGGAAAGGGATAAGGGGGCGAGCGTAATAAGCCGCTTGACTTGGTCAAGGGAGATACTAATTACTCTCTTCACCTCGAGTCAGTCTGCCTGTCGATGCTTTCTGTATCTGCTTTTTATAACTTCTTTTTGGATCACAGCAGCTCATTTGAGATCTCACACTTGTATTTGGTTCTGGGCTTCCCATTGGCTGATAAATAAAATTCGCATCGGCTCGCAAACTGGAAATTTAATATTTAATTAATTTTAAGTTTTCAACCGGAACATCTGTGCGGAGCTGGCTGTGCAGCGACGACTTTTGGTCATTTGCTTTTTGGTCGTGAAACCGCAAACATCAGATCCATCGCTTTTGCTCAGTATCACCTCAATTCCCTAATCATCCTTCCTCACTTATTTGTTTGATTTTTTTTTCTTTCTCTTCATCTTGTCAAACAACATTTTTTCTAAGGCTTTATTAATATATCCCTTCAATTACTTAATATTTATGTTTTTATTACCTACCTACTTTGTGATTCAGTTTACTTCTATTATTTAATTGATAAACTTCTATTATTTAATTGATAAACTTAACCGATCTAGAATTTCATGATTTCAATTTTTCAATGCCCAACTTGTCCTCTTTCTCTGAAGAATTACTCTTTCATACTTATTAAATCCTAAATATACATGGGTTGACTTAAGTAGTACATATTTATACATTTACATATATTAATTATGACTAGACTGTATATAAACTATATTAAAATATAAAATAAATTAATATATATATATATATATATATGATGAAATAAACACCCATAGAAACACAAACACACACATATATATATATATATATATATATATATATATATATATATATATATATGAGTTGAATATATAGATTGAAATCTGACAAAATGATAAAATAAGTAAAAACTAACATGTTTCACTTTATTAAGATCCTTCAGAGATTTGTTTACAATGCACAAACTTAAGGTTTTTAAAAAAATAAAAAAATTCGAAAATCAAAATATATATTGTCTGTTTTTTTTAATTTTTTTTGTTTGTGTTTTGTTAGATATCTGATTAAACTTAGTCAAGCTAAACATGTTAGATTAAAGACATTTTTCCTAACTGATCTTTACTTATCATACATATATATTTTTACATATATATTCCTTAGAGGAGATATTAAAACTATTTAAATTATTTACATTGTTCAGACTTGTCCTCATCTTAATTGCTGTATTGACAATGATTTGGATATTGTATGCCCCAATTTTCTTTAGGTGATATTTATTAAAATTGCAAACTGAAACTTTTATTTAGTCCACGGTGGAGTAGATTGTTCTAGTTCTATGCTTTTTGTTTTTTAGGATATTTCAGTTTCAGTTATTTCCCCTTAGTAACTGAATTCTCCATGATTTTTTGTTCACCTCTGCTTCAACTAGCCAAAAATCTTTGGCTCAAGTCATTAGATTGTTTTAATCAACACTTTTACCCACTATCATCGAAAAAAGGCTAGAGTTTACAATGGTCAAAACATTGTCAATAGGACAATAAACATGAGGACAACAGTTTGAACAATGTAAATAGTGTATATTAATATATATCAAAAATGACAGACAAGGTATTATGGTTAAGTTTTTTATGTAATTTTTCACGTGATCTTATTTATTTTCTCTTCAGAACATAAATTATTTCTGTGATATTTGTGTTATCAACAAGTATGTTACAGATAAAGGTTCTCATGTGTTTTTTGAATGAAATTAACTTAAACTCTGGTCTTAGAAATGCAAAGTTAATCTTCGTGTCAATCGCATGGTGGTGTGTCTAATGTAATTATTTACCAATCTGAATTGATCAAGAACAGTTCTTCAAAGGACTTGCAAATTCGTAAATGATACTGTTTTGCTGTAGTTTAGATCTGATAGGGGAATTGTTATTTTTGACAAAGTTAGCAGTTTTAAATTTTGTGTAATACTTAATTATGTTAATTAACTTTAAGTCCATAGGATTTGCGTATTTTCAGATGTTTAAGATGAATCTTTTTTTATAATTGTTATGCATTTGGTTTTTGTAGAAAATATTAATGTTATTGTCTGTGTATTTTATGCTGTTATTGATCACACACACATGTATATATATATATATATATATATATATATATATATACACACACACAGCATAATGATAATCTACGTATACTGTCTTAATATGTATAGGAAAAACTACTAAAAAGTTGTAAGTTAAAAATGTATTTTTTGACAGTATTTATTGATTTCTATTATTAATAATAGAAATAAATACTGTCAAAAAAATACATTTTTAACTTACAACTTTTTAGTCATTTTTATATATATATATATATATATTGTAATGGTTGTTACAATGTTTTTAAATTCATAGTATCACTACACAAAAATTTCTCATGTTTCGAAGCCTGCCCATTATGTTTTGGCTTCATCCTCAGGTGATTTTTTAGAAATGAGAATTATCTAGTTGAAAAGACCGTTTATTTGTGTTGGATTTGTTATTTTTGGGTGTTAGAGGGGTTGGTCTGTATTTTGAGTTCCGTTGACCTTTTTACTGGTCTTAGGGTTAAGTGTTTGTTTTTGGCAGAGTTCATGATAGGTTAATCTATTAATCTTGAAAGGGCTGGTGCTGCTGGTGCCTTTGGTTTAGGGGTTGGTAGGTGTTGTTGTTTTGTTTTGGGGTTGTTTCTCCTTAATTTAATGTATGTTATTTTGTATTGGGGTGTGTGCTTATTTTTTTGTTTTTTAAAAAATATATTTTTTTTTATAAAATATATCTTTCATAAAAAAATATTTTATAATATTCCATAATATTAAGCTATTTTATAATATTCTAAAATATAATATTTTATATTTAAGAAATATATTTCCTTCATAAAATCTATCCTTTATACAACATATTTTATAAATATAAAGTATATTCTTTTTTTAAATTTATCTACTATTCTGTTGCAACTGCATTATTTTTTGTTGGTATTGTATAGGGTTTGTTTTCTGGTTGTTTTTTTTTTGTTTTTGTTTTTTTTGTTTACTTAAATTTTAGCGAGAAATATCTGCGATGTTTTAAGTAAACAAAAACAAAACCAAAAAAAACAAAACAACCAGAAACCCACCCCCAAAAGAAAACAAACCATATACAATACCAACAAAAAATAATGCAGTTGCAACAGAATAGAAGATAAATAAATTTAAAAAAAATATACTTCATATTTTATGTATAAAGGATAGATTTTATAAAGGAAATATATTTCTTAAATATTATAAAACATTATATTTTATAATATTATAAAATAGCTTCATATGATGGAATATTATAAAATATTTTTTACTGAAATATTTTATAAAAAAAATAAATTTTATAAAAAACAAAAACAAAAAAAAGCACACACCCCAATACAAAATAACATACATTAAATTAAGGACAAACCAACCCCTAAACAAAACAACACCTACCAACCCCTGTACATTTTTATGAAAGATATATTTTATAAAAAATATATTCTATAAAAAACACAAAAAATAAAAAAAAGAAGAAAAAGCACACACCTCAATACAAAATAACATACATTAAATTAAGGAGAAACCAACCCCAAAACAAAACAACACCTACAAACCCCTAAACCAAAGGTGCCAGCAGCACCAGCCCTTTCAAGATTAATAGATTAACCTATCATGAACTCTGCCAAAAACAAACACTTAACCCTAAGACCAGTAAAAAGGTCAACGGAACTCAAAATACAGACCAACCCCTCTAACACCCAAAAATAACAAATCCAACACAAATAAACGGTCTTTTCAACTAGATAATTCTCATTTCTAAAAAATCACCTGAGGATGAAGCCAAAACATAATGGGCTGGCTTCGAAACATGAGAAATTTTTGTGTAGTGATACTATGAATTTAAAAACATTGAAATAACCATTACAGTATAACACACTACATTTGTATCGAGCACTCTTTATAAAAGTAAATGCATGAACAAAAAGGTAAATAAACCTACAAGTTCAACAACTTAGTTACAATGTATATCTGTACATATATACATATAAAATAATGATAAAATGTGTCAGTAAAATGTTTAGTTGTAAGTTTAAATTCATTAAGTCTAGTTACTAAAAAAAAGAAAGCTCATCAGAACAATTACCATGAAAATATTTATAGGAAAGGGACAGGAAAGCTACATGATGGTGGTGGAAAAAAGACTATCTAAGATGCCAGGTCAGGACCAATAATTTTGCAGATTCTTTTTTTATCTTAATACATAACGGACACACCAGCAAGAAGAATTGGTAGACTTATGTTTAATATTCTTATGAGAAAAGTTGTCTAGGATACAAAAAACTCACTTTTTTAGCAGCAGGCCTAGCAACTGATTCAATATAACCTTTTAAGGTCATTTTTGAGTTCAGCTGTGAATTTGACCATATCAATCCAATTAGACTTACTATGAAAACAGGAATAAATAATCGTATCATCAGCACAAATGCAAAGTCGAGCACTGATTCCCCAGAACAACCATTGATGAAAATTAGGAACAATATAGGTCCAAAGATAGAGCACTGAGAGACACGTTTGCATTAATACAAAAAAATCCAAAAGAGTGGCCGTTCAAAACAATACTTTCATATCCTGCTTTGATAAACAGGATTGCATCAGATCAAAAATTTGTCCCCCAAAAAACTAACCTTTCAACTTGTGAAGAAGACCAGTTTACCAAACCCTGTCAAACGCCTTTGAGATGTGCCAAGCAACAGCCTGTGTTTCACTATTTTTATCTCAAGCTTCATAGAATCTTTCAGCAATTATCTTAATACATCAGCAGTTGACTCAGAGAATGTACACAGAGCAATGGGTAAGTTGTTGCTATTTCATATTTTTAATATGCACTTTTTTATTTTTTTATTTATTTTATTAACTGCACCATATCGTAGGGTCAGTTGGGTACCATCTGTTGGGGGAAAAGGGCATCATGACACACTGTCTGAAATTTGGAAATGGCATGCTGTATTGCTTGATATTTTTGCCAGAAGATTTAATACAAACATTAGAGATAAATTTAGGTTTCAATTTGAGGACAGTGCAGAAGATTTGGAAAGAGTTGAATGAGTCTAATAGTAATTACAAAGATGTTTGAAGTAATCACTATTAATGGTGATGTTATGCTTCCATTCATCATCTCACAGAACCAGACTCGATATGGAGACCCACATCAAGTACCTTGAGGAGGTAGTGTTACCCTGGGCCTAAAAAGTGGCTGCTGGAAGACCTTATATCTGGCAACAGGACTCTGTACTAAGCCATATAAGCAAGAAAAACCAACTGTGGTTGTCAGACAATTTCTGTGACCACATGGCTCCTTTATTTCTGATTACTTAACTCTCCAGACTGCAACCCACTTGATTATTATGTGTAGGGCACAGTTGAGCAAGAGACCAATAAAACTCCTTTTAATGCCAAAGATGAACTGAAGCTAAGGATTATTGTAGCCTTCACCAACTTAAATAATGAGATTGCCCAGAAGTGGAGCAAGAGATTCTGAAATTGTGGTTGAAGCTAATGGTGATTTTATTGAATATGTTTCCTCTTTAGTATTTCCAGATATTTTTGAGCAATTTTGGTAAATATATCTGTTAAAATGAGATGTCAGTGTTATTTTCATTTTTGCATAATTTAGATGACAATTCATCCATTGCCTAATGCAAATGCATTTATGATAGAAAATGTATGGCAAATTAGGGAAAAAGAAAGATTGTCAGAAGTCAAAATGTTCATACTATTAATAGAATAAATAGTTTTATTGTTAGTTTAATAAAAATGCATTCAAAATTTTGAAGAAGAAACACATTATAAAGGCTTGAGTGAAACTTAGAAATAAAAAAGTTAATCTAGCCGTTAATATCATTTCAGCAGAAAAAATATTTAAAATGAATTTTTAATGAAAGAGATTTTAAATATATAGCATGGTATGCGAAGGAGATATACTTATAAATAGAGTGAACCTCAGGTACCAGAAAAAGGATAAATCATGTAGCTTCCTACGAGATTTGCACATCCCAACAATGGTGTCGCCTATAGGATGTCTGACCATGCTTGATGATTCAGAGCATGTGGAAACAAGGATTAGATGCTTTTCAGTGCTGGTTAGGGTAAAGAAACAGAGATAGACAAAATGAAAGAAAACAAAACAAGATTACAGATATGTTCCTGAAGACAGCATGATATGAAGCAGTACAGAAAGTTCTGATGATGATATACGTGAAAAACTTAGATCTAGCCTTTGAAGAAATCGTTGAAATAATAAAAAAGAATATGAGATCAAAGAGGAGGTTAGCCATTGCTGAAAGAACAAAGTTTCTTGAGATGAGACAACAGCCAAACGAGTCATACAGTTTTTACACTGATTTAAAAAAAAAAAAAAGAAAAAAGTCAAGCACTTTGAATTAAAAAATCTTGGCAGGTGTGAAGTGACTGCAGAAGATGAGCTGATCCAGTTACAAATGATAGAAGGCATGCATGACTCCTTATATAAACATAAGAGATAGGAAATGATGCAAGGTGTTAATTTGAACTTAGAAACCAGCATAGAATTCATGCAACATCAAAAATTGAGAAAGCAGCTCAACCAACAGCAGGACAAGAGAGACACATATAGAACAAACAGCAATTTTTTTTTTTTAATCATATCACCCCGAGCAAGACGGTAACGCCACTGATGCACAGGGGGCTACATAAGAGTGAAAAGATTGGAAAAGAGAAAGCCGGAAACCACATCCTAAACAGAGAACAAGAGATGAACCTCTTCACCTGTTCAATAGACGTGGGTGGAGTGTGAACTGGGCGATAGTTTAGTCTACCTACTCCAAATGAAAAAAAAAAAAATGGCCTACTTTTAACAATATTCAAGACAGTTGATTCCATCCCAAAACACACATTGTTTCTTTTCTGCCAGTGAGTTATGCCCACTTTTGATAAAACATGCCTCATCTTAAGAAAAAAAAGATCACTTTCAGAAGCTATGTAAATACAAAAGGAAAGTTGAAGAAATTGAAGACATGCTGAATTGTTACAGAAAAGGTGAAAATATTCACAGAAAGTACACTGAAGAAAACCATGGAAAGTTAAAATAAATGGGAAATATTTTCAGATGCAGGTAGATACTGGCAGTGACATTACACTGATTCCAATAAATTTTTGGCAAAACATGGGAAAACCTAGGCTAAAAATGTTTGCATTACAATTAAAACAATTCAATGAAACCACAATTAAAAAATTAGGCACATTTAAAAGAACATTTCAAACAAAGAATAGTTTCAAAATCATAACCCTAACATTTGTAGCAGGTACAAAAGCCCACGGATTGCTAGGGATAGACATGCTCAGAGTCGATCATCAAATTAATCAGTTTTGATGTGAGTTTGAAGATTAAAAAAAAAAGAATTACGAAAGGATTATAAAGTGAGCATTCGCTTGAAGGAGAATCATCATCCAAGATATATTGAATCAAGGAAACTGTCAATACATATTTTACCTGTAGTTGTGGCAAAGTTAAAAAGAATGCTTTAGCAGGCTATTTTGGAAAAGATCACTCACTGGGAGAGCAACTGGACTTCACCAATAGTTGCCATTAAAAAAACCGATGGCAACATTAGAGTATGTGGTGATTACAAAACTGGGATTAACCATCAGATTCATTTCCTCTACCAAGTATCAAGACTGTGACTCACGAATTATCAAACATGAAGCATTTTGCAAAAATTGAAGTAAAATCAGCATATAATCAAATTGAAATAGATGATAAATTTAAGGAGGGTACTACAATAAGTTCGAATTCCAGTTGAATTCATTGTAGTTCACTTACGGGCAAATACCCTTGGGAAAGGTATTAATCCGTCTCTTCCTTCCAGTTATGGGTTAAATAGCAGGACAGATTGGGTTCTATAGCCTTGGTCGGCAACCAGTCTACTGCAGAAAGCAATGGCAACCTACTGCGGGATAATCTCCTGCCCAGTCAGTAATATCTCTTTCGAGACATGATTGCCCAAGCGTGTTTCACGTATGGCACTTTAACTGACTGACTACAATAAGTACACCATTGAAATGATTAAGATGGACTCTCCTGCCATTTGGAATTAAAAATGTGTGTCATATTATTCAGATTTGTCAACAAAGATCTTCACAAAAGTAGAGAACATAATAATATATGAAGATGCGTGGATATATACGTGGGAGCTCACACCAAGAATAAATTAAAGCTTAAAACAGAACAAGTCCTATGGAGATTAAATCAGGCAGGCATGATGATAAACAGACAACTGCATGCTAGACTGAGAAAAAATATCCTATTGAGGATATCGAATATCTAGAAAAGAAATTCCCCTTGATAAGTGGTTAACAAACAAATTTGCAAAAGTAGCAAAGCCCACAAACAAGAAAGAACTGAAATCCTTCTTAAGATTAATTAATTTCTACAGCACATATCTTTGTAGATATAGCGAACTCATTGAACTATTTGCAAAAAAAGCTTAAAAAAAAGTGCAATTCACATGGATGCAGAAGCAAAATAATGCTTTCAAAACATTAAAAAAGGCTTTTAAAACATTAAAAAAAGGCTTTCAAAACATTAAAAAAAGGCTTTCAAAACATTAAAAAAGGCTTTTAAAACATTAAAAAAAGGCTTTCAAAACATTAAAAAAAGGCTTTCAAAACATTAAAAAAAAGGCTTTCAAAACATTAAAAAAAAGGCTTTCAAAACATTAAAAAAAAGGCTTTCAAAACATTAAAAAAAAGGCTTTCAAAACATTAAAAAAAGGCTTTCAAAACATTAAAAAAAGGCTTTCAAAACATTAAAAAAAGGCTTTCAAAACATTAAAAAAAGGCTTTCAAAACATTAAAAAAGGCTTTCAAAACATTAAAAAAAGCTTTCAAAACATTAAAAAAAGGCTTTGACAAGTAAGTCGGTAATAAAATCTTCAACCCCTGCCCCCGCCCCAAAAAATTACTTTGATGAGTGATGCAAGTGAACATGCCATAATGGCCATTTTATCACAAGAGGGTCACCCAATCATCTATTTTTCCAGAAAATTGTTCAGTCGAATGTCATCATTCTCATATAGAAAAAAAAAAAAAAAAGCATTGGCCATAGTCTGGAGTATGGAGAGAGCACAGAATTTTTGTAAGGTAAAAAGTCCCCATTAAAATCAAGCCCTTGGAATTCTTATTCACTCCACAAAAGGAGTTACCAAAAGTAACGTCATCAAGATGAGCCATTAAAATCATGGCATTTGATTTTGACAATATGTAAGTTAAAGGAAGCCCCATTCCTCATGTGGTTGCATTATCAAGAATTAAATTTCATAATAAAAACAGAGAGGAACATAAAAATTTGGATGAAAGATTTATACAATAGGTGGAAGCAGACATATTATCCCACAAAACATTCAACATAGAAACCCAACAAGACCCGATACTAAGCTGAATATTAGAGCCCATAAGAAAAAAAGTGTAGAGTAACTGCACTATTGTGGAAAGTCCTTTCAAGGAAGCAAGACATAGGTTAATGGTAGAGAAAGGCATTATAAGTAATGTGTTGTGGTGCATTGGATATCAGCTCGGAACGAAAAATCGGGGAGCTGAATTCATTGCCTTCACTTACGCGCAAATACCCTTGGGAAAGGTATTAATCCATCTATTCCTTCCAGTTATAGGTTAAATAACAGGACATATTGGGTTCTATAGCCTTGGCAGGCAACCAGTCTACTGCAGAAAGCAATGGCAACCTACTGCGGGATAATCTCCTGCCCAGTCAGTCATGTCTCTTTCAAGACATGATCGCCCAAGCATGTATCACGTATGGCACTTAACTGACTGAGGTGCAATAGTGTCTCCCCAAATTTTAAAAAAGGAAATAAAAGTGTGCACAATGATATATATTGCAGTGTCACAGCAATTCAAAAAATATTGAGACGGCAAGCATGGTGGCTGAGATATTCTAAAAATATAAAAGAACACATAAGAAGATACTTTAAATGTACAGAAATGAAAACATTTAAACAAACAAAATTATGCATATGGCCTAAAGATGGAGAACCATGGACAAGGGTTCATATGGACCATGCCCACATCAGAGATATTTGTTTATTTCTAATCTTAGTAAACTTAGTTTTGGGCTGACCTGCAGTAATAAATGCAAGAGATAGGTAAGTTGCAATGTGAAACAAATACTGAGAACCAGGGCCGTAGCTGATGCTCAAAAAAACACCAGGCACAGAAAAAATTGCCCGGATTTATTAGTTGACAATGTGATGACGTTATCAGTGTCATCCATTTCCAGAAACTATGATTTTTGTGAATTTTTTCAGCTATTCTAATAGAAATTAGGTACAGAGCATGAACAAAAGCAGGAAATCGGGTTCGGACTTTCTGAGTATAACCAGTCTTTACTCCCAAAATTAATAAATGAACAAACAGATTTTCACTGCATTCATTTGAATGTTTTCTTTGTTTTTCTTTCTTTCTTTCTTCGTGAATTGTTTAGTTTGATTTTTCCTTGAACGGATTTTCACTATGATTGCAGTAGTCAGATACGGCCATGCTGAGAACAATATTAGCAAGAAACTGTGTACCAAAGATCATTGTCACCGATAATGTACCGGAATTCTGTGAGGAAAATTTACTATCTTGGTTAAAAAAAAAATAGGATATATACTATATAAAACACCACTGTATCACCTACAATCAAATGGCATAGCATAAAGGATGGTCAAAACAGGAAAAAAAATTGGACTAAAGGCATTTTCACCTTTTAATGAGACTATAGAGACATATATCCCTAATTTACTTATAAGTTATTGAACGGTTTCTCATGAGGATAGAAAGCAAAGCCCATCAGCTTTAATAGGCAGACAAATTAGAGCCCCAATAACTATGCTGCTTACCATAGAGGACAAAGTCTAGTACAAAAAAAAAATCTAGAAGACAAAGCCAGAAAGAGTAAGATTCATCTTATAAAAAGGAGCAAACACTGCTGTACTAGAGAAAAAGGGTCAACCAATATAAACTCATGCTGATCAATTTAGAACCAGGTTTGAGCCTGAAGATATAGAAATGCAAAACAAAGAATATGAGGAGACAGATGATGGAGAAATCAAAACAGAACAAAACATGGAGGAAAGTGGAAATGAGTTAAAAGACTTAAAAGAGGAAAATGAATCTAGACCAAGATCTCCATTAAAGTGAACACAAGAAAAACATACAGATGTGCAAATCAGACCATCCAGAATATTCAGAAGAAGCAATAGAGTAACAAAGGGCATCAAGCCTCTCAGTTTCATATAGTTGTTGTGTGGTATGCAAGTGAAATAGATACATACTGTTGTGGATCCAGAATAGATCTGAAAGAAAACTCGATCTGAAAATTAGTGAAACATATATATTAAATGAAAAACAAATACAAGAGTGTTACATGTCAGTCTGGCTGTCAAGTATTAGCCCGGGGTGACTCAACCCAACTCGACCCTGAGAGGTATATTCTCCGGGTATTCACAATAATAGAAAGAGTTCATTATATTCCAAAAAGGGTAGGTCCCATAACACATACATAAGTAGTGCAAACCTCAGTTAGCAGGAAAAAGAAAAATTCACATAGCTTTCTACAAGATTTAGACCTCACAACAAAATATATGCTTAAATTTTAATTTTGGGAAGAGATGGAAATTAACTAAACTACTGAAAAATATAGTGACAATCATGATAACTTCACTTGGTGGTTGATAGGGAATTTATAATGGTAACTCCCCTCTAAACACAAACTGTCTGCCTATCATTCAAGCATATTAGCTTTATTAGAAATGAAGTAAAGTGTACTGAACTGTTATATAATATCAATGAGGAATAGCTGGAAGAATACTAAGGAGGCAATTACTGCTTAAAGACCAAAAGAGTAGGAAGTTGTGGAGACTCATGATTGCCCTTGTCATAAAGGATACATGGCACATAAAAGCAAAATAAAATGTTACATAAAATCCTTGCAAAATGGGTTATTTTATATAAAATGAAATTAACACTGCTCTGGAATTACTCAAGTGTTATATGTGATACACGCTTTGGCAATCATGCCTCTTTCAAGACATGACGAACTAGGCAGAAGATTTCTCTGCAGTAATTTGCCATTTCTTTTGCAGTTGTTGGTTGCCAACCAAGACTACCAAACCCAATCTGTCCTGCTATTCAACCCACAGCTGGAGGAAGAAGAGATGGATTTACACCTTTTCCAAATGTATTTGCACGTAAGTGAATGCAACAAATTCAAATAGAATTCGAACTTGACTATCTGATTTCTCAATTTGAACCAATATCCACTGTACCACATTTTGAAGTTCACACCAGCAAAATAAATACATAAAGGTAGTGAAGTATTTTATTTTTAAATTAAAAAAAATTAAATAAATTTTTCAATGCTTCCAAACTATATATATAAAAATGTATGTCTGTATGTGTGTGTTTGCGTGTCTCCATTCTAACTAATCCTACTCCTCCGAACCAAAATAGGGTCACTTGTCAATCATGACATGACTCTTTGATGTATGCAAAAAGTTTTTTTTAATCAATTTACAGTGTGTGGCAGAAATCAAAATGAAATAAAACATGACAATATAAATTCTGAGCAAACAATATGTAATTCAAAACTAGACAAAGCAATAGTAATAAGACAAAATTTTCACAAAGTCAGAAAAATGTTCATATGCAAAAGGTGTGAACATGTCAAGTGACTAATGTTCTGACTTCAAGACAAGATTTGGTTGGTTGGTTGTTTTGTTTTTATGGCAAATCAACCTCGGTGGGTCATTTATTGCCAACTAAACTTTATTTTTCTGGTAAGACCTTTTTCTTTCAACAATTTTATTGTTGTTTATGTTTTTGTGTCTAGTAATAAATTTTTTTTCTTTTTCAAGTATCAAGATTTATTGGGATTTGTTTTTAAGGGCAGGGTCCCCAAGTCCTACCCTTGTTATTTAACCCATAACTGGAGGGAAGGGATGGATTAATACCTTTCCCAAGGGTACTAGTGCTTAAGTGAATGCAGGGTATTCAACTGGAATTTGAACTCGGCTCACCAATTTCTCTTTCTGAGCCGATATCCACTGCATCACAATGTATATCCGTCACTATACACTTACAGCACCTGGTATTCCTAAATGGTCACCCATGTAAGTACTGACCAGGCTCAATGTTGCTTAACTTCGGTGATCAAGCGAGAACCGGTGTATTCAATGTGATAGGCCATAAGCCTTCAAGACAAGAAAAAAAGATATGGCGTATAAGACAGAAAAGTAGTCTATATTTATTCATCATGAAGAAATTTGGAGGAGTTGTCTCTAAATTTGAAGAAGGGATGTTTTTAATGATCACTCTATACTAAGTGGAACAAAATTTCAAATGATACCAAATTAATCCTTCTCGGTATTACTGGTTATGAGATACAGTTTTGGAAATCTACAACTTTTTGAAAGTTATAAATTTTCAGCAACTCTAGTTGATCATGTGATCTGGCATTAACATTGAAATGCAAGCTAACTAAATACAGATGCATTCTGGCACCACCCTAAACTGTAAGCCTGTAAAATATGCAAACTTATTTTGGCACTTCCAATCTTAAATCATTAATTTATGCATTTTATATGCCTACAAATAAAATAATTGGTATGAGCAAATGAATGCATCAGGACCACATTATAAATGCAATACAAAACAAAAAGTAAAGTGAAAATATTAACTTATATTTTATGGATATTTAATAAATGTAGACAGTTTGGACATAGGAATCAACACTATATGGTGATTTTTAGTTTCACAGTCCAAGCTATCCTCAGAGTACGCATATAACTCTTGTATTTTTATATTGTATATTTCCTCAAATACAAAGCCTAAGAATCACTTAAGATAGGGGAATACTAAATTGTTATAAATGCATACAAGGATGAAGCATGAGGGGCATGTTATGAGGATATGTAGGATAGATAATAGTTGACCCTAGATTTGAAGAGGTCAAGATGTGATAGTGATTGGGGAAGCATCTTTCTGGGAGACCATGTAACAGTTCCAGAGAAGAAGCTGTCTTCTGAGTGAAACTTCCTCCGTAGTAATCGTATATGAAGGAAATCATGTGTTATTGTTTGACTGTCATACCAGTGATACACTGAACAAGTGGAACAAAGAAACATAGTTAGCCTGAACATTTGGCATGATAAAGTAGTGATAGGTTAGAAATGTTTGTGGAAGAAGGGTTGTTAGTTGGGGGGGGGGGATCACCCAGAAGGCTGCATAAACACTTTTGGCCCTGACAAGGCTGGTGAATGAGGATTGTGCAGCAATACTACATTTTTAGCATATATGGGATTTATGACACTAATTAGATGTTTACACTCATATACTAGAGACAGTCATCTATCATTTCAGGTTTTTCAATCAAGAGATATTATATATAGCTATCTATTAAGAACCTTGTCCATCATACAGTTTGAAGAAAAAAAAACAAAGATAACTACAAAACTTGGCTGGAGGTAATCAATATCTGACACTTGCTTCTTCATCAAATGTTGACAGGATACAAATATATTTTGGAGAAATACCATCATCATATATTTTTCATAAAGTAAATAAAAAATACGCCTAATGGAGTTCCATGATGACACAGGGAATAGTGCCCAATACTTATGGCCAGAACTTGAATATTAACTGAAAAATAATGTTAAGCTCCCAACTAGAGTTTCATACACATCCTGTGTGTCATCATCAAACTGTTGACAGAAATTTTCTGATTTCATGAGCAGATATAAATACAAACCATACAGTTCTATGACTCTCCACAACTTCCTGTTCTTTGTAGCTCCAAATAAACTTTATCTTTTGATCATCTATCCTAAACCAAGCTTGCCAGGTAGGTTATGTGTTGTTTTCCACTATCTCTCACCGGCGCGACGTGGCTTCCCTGTGTCTCTTCTATAAATACTTTCACAGCTTCTGCTCCAATGAACTTAGATCACTGGTGTCCACTAGGTTTGAATTTGCATGAGATACTAGATTAGCAACTAGATCCCACCCTTTTACAGTGAAACCAATAAAATGCAACCGCAACTTCTACTCCAACAGTTTCTTTTCTCACAGTTCCCGACTGTGGAATTCCCTTCCACATGACTGCTTCCCCGACGGCTACAATCTCCAGGAGTTTAGAATTAAGGTCAATAGACACCTAACACACTAACTCGCTTCCATTCTTTCAAACACTCTTCCTATCCACCCAAACCCCAGCCTCCGTATCCATACCCATCTATCTCCCCACTTCTGACATTTCCTATATCTAACCACTCCTCTTTGCCTTCCCCTATGTAGCCCCATGTGCAATAGTGGCAGTGGAATGCCTTGCTTGGGGTGAAATGATTAAAAAAAAAAAATAAGAATCTCTCTTGCCTTTGATATGTCTAGTGAGCATCAAATTTGTCAAGCCCTCTTTCCTTCTTATGTACCCAAGAAATTTTGGCTAACTCTTCCTGATGTTAGAATATATGTTTTCTTTTCATTTCTATTATCCCTAGAACTTTGTCATTGCTCAGTTCATGGTATTGTCATCATCCTTCTGGAAAACCATAATTCTGTATGTATCAGTGGATGCTTGGAAAACATTGATATTATGTAACTTTTTTTCTTTGTTACTAGAAAATTTTCCTGTTTCTTAATACTTAACTTTTGGAAAGCATATTTCGCTATCCCAATGCACCATTAGTTTTCATTGTCACACTTTCGACCTTTTAAAATACTTCCTAGATATTTAAATTGATTACTTGTTTGATTTTGGTATCTCCAATTTGTAATTTGCATGTTGAGCTGTCCCTTTTGCTAATAACCATATATGGATGTTGTGGTTATTATTGCTGGGGTTGGCTTTGGTGCTTTTACTTAAACACCTAATACATGTTGAATTACTTCCATTGCTTGCTTATGCTCAAGTAAATATAAGTGAAGGAAAGGAGACAGAGACACTCAAGATATTTTACGACTTTACTTAATACACAGGGTCATAACTATCTTTAGAGAGAAAATGTCTTCCCAAACTAAAGGTATGTATTGTATCATTGAGAGTCCCAGCTAAAAAAGAGAGATTCTCTTGGTTTATATTTGGTGCCAAGAATCCCCCTTTTATCGGGCATGCATGGATGGCCTTTACTGCCAGAGGCCTCCTGAGAAATTATTTTTCATTTTTTTTATTTTATTTTATTTTGTATTTTTATTTAATTTAATTTTGTATTTTTATTTTAATCCCCTCACATGAATTCAGTCTTCTTGTAGCTGATGTTCAGTCTTTTCTCACTTTCCTTCACTATATATCCTGTTTTTTCCTATGTCTGTTGATAACATTGTCATCTGCATATCATATACTGCTAAATCCTAACAGGACTTCCAATTCTTTCAAAATCACCTCACTGTATAGGCTGAATAAGTCTGAGGAGAAAACACATGCATGACTCAAACCTCGTTCTATTTCTGTGTATTTACTGCACTAATTTTTCTCCATATGCAGATAGTTTGCTGCTTGTGTACATTTTGTTATATCCTTCTCAAATATATTAAAATGAGTGGAACTGTGCTGTAAAAAATGACGGCAAAATATATCGATATGCCATCTAAAATGACAGCAACATACATATTGATCTACCTACTATTGAGTATCTTAAATTAAGATATAAGAAAAAAAAATAATCCAAACTTCTTAGCAAGATAGGAGGGATATATATATATATATATATATATATATTTTCACCACTTGATAATTATTGCAAAAGAAATAAAATAAGGTACTGTTAAAAAGCAAACATGATGCAAGAGGTGTAAAAACTTTAATAATGAGAATGTTCTGAGCTAACATTATTTTACTGTTATCTATCTAATGAACTGAGCTGATGTTGCCTCACTATTGTCTCTCACTCTGTGACAAGAGGGATATATATATATATATATATATATATATATATATATAGTTACCAAGGGCAAATAACCACCCAATGTATATGAAACTTTTGCCAAAGCTAACCATTAGATTAACACCATTTTTTGTTAATATATATGATAAGATCTTTTTAAGCTATGCTATATTTATAGAATAAAATCATTCAATATGCAAGATAGAGCATGTGCAAATATAAGTGTAAACACTAATGTCAATGCTGAGTGGTAACAGTCTGTTTCATGCTTGAATCCAATCTATTTTTGACTTGATTGAATTTTAACATGAAACTGACTGTCACTACTTCTATATATATATATATATATATATATATTTAAAGAATCCACAATAAATATGCACCATCACAAAATATCTAAGTTAAAATATCATATGAAGCAAGAATTATTTAAATCATGATTTTCCTTCTGAAGAATGGAGTGGTTTTAAAGAGTAGATTTGTCTTTATGTCTTTGACCAAGGCTATTTCTAGTAGGTTTTGGCTCCAGGTTATCAATTTCAATTATTTCTGAACCTGGCGGTTAGGTTCAGTCTGTTTTGTCTGAAGAGCTTTGTCTTTTTTCTTTTCTAATTACAAATTGAATTCTCTATAATTTGAGGTTCTCAACATTGTGGAGATGCCGAAAAATTCTCAGCTTGACCCACTCTTCAAAATATGATTAAACAAGTCAATAAATAATTTATTTTCTTCTTCAATTCCCTTTTTACTCAGCTGAAAATTTTCAGCACCCCTTTATAAATGACTGGATAACATTTTAAAATTAATTAGATGTAGATTTCCAATATTGGAAATTCTTTCTTTTCTTCAACTAAGTTCTAAGTTACCGTATTGCTGATCAACATGTCAATAAATGTTTGTGACACAAGAGTTAGAAAATATCTCCTGGCCAAGTTCCAAAAATGAACAAAACTGTCATTGAAATGAAGAAGACTTAAAATCAATCATATTCTGGAATCAGATTTCAGAAAATAAACTCCTAAACAATTGGGTAATTCTTAGTTATTCAGTTTCACATTAATTTGTTACTAATATATATGCATGCATACATACAGTTTATATATGTGCATACACATATATGTAAACACACACCCACACGTGTGAATATATATATATACACACATACACACAGTGTGATGGATAAATTGTTGCAATTTTATATTTTTAATTTCACACATGAGAAAGAAAGTACCATTATGCAATTCACTATGCCAAAAATTAGCACTAGAATCCCCAATACAAACATTTCTGAAAGTTTGAGTGTCAATCTAATGAAAGTGCAAAGGATTTGTAATTAGTTGGAGTTTAATGTTGATTGCAAAGGTACTGCAGTTTTGAAAACTCATCACTCATTCTAACAGGAAAAACTGGCTAATTTGTTAGTTACCAACACAGACTCAACATTGAGGCCAACATTAAGTGCCTTCAGAAGGTAGTGCAAGCCTGCATCAAGATGGTGGCTGCTGAAAGACCCCATATCTGGCAACAGGAATCTTCACCACACTAAACAAGAAGAACCCAGTCATGGATGTGAGACTATTTCTGTAACCATATCACACCTTACATCTGGCCACCTAACTCCCCAGATTTTAGCTCCCTTGATTATTATGTGTGAGACAGTTGAGTGAGAGACCAACAAAATTCCTTGTAACACCGAAGATGAAATTTTTTTTTTAATCATATCACCCCAAGCAAGGCGGTAATGCTACTTATGTGCAGGGGGCTACGTAAGAGTGAAGAGATTGGAAAAAGAGAAAACCGGAAACCACATCCTAAACAGGGAACAAGGGATGAGCCTCTTCACTTGTTCAATAGATGTGGGTGGAGTGTGAACCGGGCGACAGTTTAGTCTATCTACTCCAATTGAAAAAAAAATAAAGAAAAGAGTGAAAAGAGAAAGTCGGAAACCACATCCTAAAAAGGGAACAAGGGATGAGCCTCTTCACCTGTTCAATAGTTGTGGGTGAAGGCAAGGATTATGGCAAAATTCACCATCTTCAACAGAGACCATCCAGAAAAGATGCAAGTTATCAGGAGGCTGTTGTTGAAGCCAATAGCAATTTTATTTTAGAATTTCCCCTTTAGTATTTCAAGATATTTTTGTGTAATGACAAATTCACATACAGATACTATGAAATGTTTCTATTAGAGCTTCTGAAGCTAATGTCAAATAGTAAAAAGTTTTTTTTGCTTACAGATGGTTCCCAACTGACCATGCTAGACTGTGCAGCCGAAAAAAAAAACAAAAAAAACACACATACACAAGGTTAAAAATATAAAATGGCGGCAATTTACCCATCGCAACACTCAGAGAGAGAGAAAGAGAGAGAGACAGACAGTGTGTGTGTGTGTTTATCATAAATTATAGAAATAAAATGATTGTCTTGAATTTCAGTAAGAATTACTGAAAAGAAACAAATAGGCAATGGAAATGATTTGTAAATCATTTTACTGAATAAATTAGTATGAAATGAATTGTTTGAACATTATTTTTTTATCGATACTCGTATTTAAGTAGATAATTTTTTTTTTATGAAACAGTATTATATATTTATATCTACCGGCCTGATTATTTACAATAAATTTTTATTACGAAAATGTGTGCCATTCGGCAGGATTCGAACCTGCGACCGCTATCTATATAGGGGAAGCTACTATTTGATCTGGTAATGTTGTAGACCTCTCGGCCATGTTTTTATGAAGCCATATAACACAATTTTCGATCCGATCCATGTAAACAAACATATCTGCTCTGAAATGTATCGTAATGTCAACAAACAATTAATTTCAAATTGTCGGTTGCTTATAACCAAGTTTCTTAAAATTCGTTGATTCCCGTAACAATAACGTGTTTACATTTGTTGACATTACGATACATTTCAGAGCAGATATGTTTGTTTACATGGATCGGATCGAAAATTGTGTTATATGGCTTCATAAAAACCTCGTTTAGACTGGAGGCTATTCATGGCCGAGAGGTCTACAACGTTACCAGATCAAATAGTAGCTTCCCCTATATAGATAGGTTCGAATCCTGCCGAATGGCACACATTTTCGTAATAAAAAATTATAGTAAATAATCAGGCCGGTAGATATAAATATATAATACTGTTTCATTAAAAAAACAACAAACAAACAGATTATCTACTTAAATACAATTCATTTCAAATTGTCGGTTGCTTATAACCAAGTTTCGTTAAAATAAATTAGTATGTAAAGGGTCAGGAATTTATGCTCAAGAGTTAATGACTGAGTAGGGTTATTCTATATGCTTTTTAAATTAACATTTTAGAAGATCTCCCCTCTCCATGTGAAATAAACTTTGTTTTTCTTTGATTTGAAAATCTTATATCTTTTGGGAAAGGGCTGAAATATGCCTTCCAAAAATTCTAATTTTACTTCCAATAAATATTTTCATTTTAAGAGAAAATTAATTTCCAGTCATGCAAAATACACAAAATTGGTCTACGCACTTGGTTCTTTATTTAGACAACTTCTACTCTTTTTCTTTGATAGATAATCAGTTTCTTCCCAGGGGAACCAGAAACACTGCCAAAAATATTTCCAAAATAGATTTGGCAAAAATCTGAGAAGAATTTGTTAATATTATTAAATTTCTCTCTTTAATTTAATTCTCCGATGATCTAAAGTCTCAGCTTTAATGATATCCAGATCAATTTTCAGTTTAAGATTTAGAAATAGTCCAGAGTGAAATAAATTCAATTTAATCCATGGAGGTCTCTGTTTGTATTAGGCAATTAGGTTTGTTATTTAAATGTTTTTCGATAGAGAAAAAAAGAACAAACAAAATTTATCTGTATTAAAAATGAAATTTAAATCACAAAACTTTTTTTTTTCTTTTTTTTAAATTCTGGCAATTATTCCATGATTGGATAATCTCTAAACTAATTAGTACTTGGGGAAATAATTTTTCAACAATGATAGTTGCTAATTTTGTAGTTTGTGAAGACATTTTGCTATTGTTTCACATTGATTGGATTTTGCGATACAGTTTATTTCAGGTGATTGAGATAGAAGCAACACTAGGAACTGTTCTTTTTTTAATTTCATAGATAAGATTTAATCAACAGCTCCCATCATTTAAGATGTTACTACTAATTTTATATGCAATGATAATATTAGCTGTTTATTTATAGTGAAACATTAACTAAGCAACCAATTCAATGTTTGGTTGAAATTTATAAAATTATAATGGGAGTGAGCTAGGGAAGCAATATTTTATTCTCCCATTTAAATATCCCTAATTATGGGGATATAATAGCACTGTACTTTGCAGATGGAACAAAACAGCAATGACAAACAGGCTTTGTTCGCAGAGATACTTTTATACCATTAAGACATGCACAAAACTATCTATAGATATATATACATCTCTAACATGGAGAACAATATATCATCTATCTACAAAGCAAGCAGAGTGTAAGGAAACCCAAAAAGAAAGGGTCTTACATATCATATGAAGATTCTTCTGTGTTACTGGAGAAGATATTTATGACTCCAGATTTCAATGGGCGGAATTCATTTACTATATGCCAGGTGAAAACATATTCTATGAAGGATAAATGGTTTATATATATGTGTGTATGCATGTGTGTACATGCACATATGTGTGTATATATATATATATATATATATATATGTGTGTGTGTGTGTGTGTGTGTTTCTGTTCATATGCAGGATGCAATGGATAAATTGTCATCTAAATTAGACAAAAATGATAATAACATTGACATTGAAGTTGTGGTGAGCTATGATCACCTACCTCCTGAAGGAACATGAGACAGAACAGGAGAATTTCAAAATAATTTGCTGTATCAATACACTTACTGAATAAGTTGAAAGGTTTGCTAAAAAAAATATTTTATACACATACAAGAAATAGTAATTCATCCTTCATTCAAACTGTTCACAAAGATCAGAAAACAGTAAAGTATTTGTTTCCTTTCTTCTGCTATTGGTACCAATTAATATAATAGTGTCAACTTAAAGAACAATCTTGTTGACTCTCCACACTCTTCGTTTTACTAGCTTAATTTCTTTGGTATCTGGTCCAGTGCTCCTGCTATTCATCTTGAGGTTGTTGACAAAATCCAAAAGAGGATCTGCAATATAATAAATCCTGACCTGGCAGCCCACCTTCAGTCACTTTCTCACTGATGTGATGTAGCTTCCCTCTGTCTTTTCTACAAGTATTTTCATGGCAACTGTTGAGCTTTTTCCCTTAGTACTATAACCCCGGGGAGCCGAGTTCGAATTCCAGCTGAATCCATTGTATTCACATACGCGCAAATACCCTTGGGAAAGGTATTAATCCGTCTCTTCCTTCCAGTTATGGGTTAAATAGCAGGACAGATTGGTTTCTATAGTCTTGGTTGGCAACCAGTCTACCGCAGAAAGCAATGGCAACCTACTGCAGGATAATCTTCTGCCTAGTCAGTCATGTCTCTTTCGAGACATGATCACCCAAGCGTGTATCACGTATGGCACTTAACTGACTAACTGACTATAACCCCATGTATTTACTCGTGCTACTAGATTGGCATCAAGGTCCCACCATTTTACCATCAAAATAGTTAAATGCATCCGTCTCTTCTACTTTAATAGTTTCTGTTCTCACACCTTCTGTTTGGTTCCCTGATAGTGACAATCTCCAAAAGTTTAAATGCAACGTTAATTGATATGTTTTATCAACGTGATTCCCATCCATCTATCTTTTATTCAAGTCCCCCTGTACCTTTTTTATTCTCTCACAGTAGCTCCCTGCACACCAGTGGCATTTCTCCCTTTCTTGGAGTGAAATTTTTTTTTATCATTTCACCCCAAGCAAGGTGGTACTACCACTGATGCACAGAGGGTTACATAAAAGTAAAAGTTTAGACAGGAGGAGAGTGAAGAAAAAGACAAACCAGTTACAGAGGATGGCAGAGAAAGGACAAGAGAAGGATGAGAACAGGTATGCAGACAACTACGAAGGTAGAGAGAAAGGAAAAGAACAAAATATACAGGGTGATGTAGAAAGGACCAGAGTCAATTGGATAAGAGATGCATATTGACATTGCATTTAAATTCCTGGAGTATATGAAAAGGAGTTCCACAGGTGGGAAATGCAAGAACTGAAGCTGCTGGAGTAGAATTGTCAACTGCATTTGGTTGATCTAACTGTAAATGGGTGGGACCTTGTTGCCAGTCTGGTTACATGAGTAAATTCTTGTGGCGGGGGCAGCAGTGACTGAAGTTCATCAGAGCAGAAGCCATGAAAATATTTGTAGAATAGACATAGGGAAGCCACATCCCGCCGGTGAGAAAGCGGCTGGAGTCGAGCTGCCAAGTCAGGACCTATTACATTACAGATCCTCTTTTGGAACCTGTGAACACTGAGATAAACATCGGGGTGCCTAACCATATGTGACAGCAGTATTCTATGCACGGACAGATGATTTGTATATGTGCAAAGGATTATAACAAAAAAAAATTGTAAACTCTGCTTTTCTACCGCTGACAAGGAGTTCTTTTAAAGCAGAAGTAACTTTTTTGATTGCTATATAAATATATGACCAGACAATGTATATCAATGTATATGCAAACAGAAACAAAGATTCAATTACTAATTACATACTAGACAATTTTGTGTAAGGATCCTGAATAGTTTTATGGGTAAAGTGAAAAAACGACGAAAACTTGTACTTAAAGTGACAAAGAAATAGTTTAAAATAAATGAGAAACCTAATGAGGAAAGACAACATTATTGAAATCAGTCAGTTAAGTACCATACGTGAAACACGCTTGGGTGATCATGTCTCGAAAGAGACATGACTGACTGGGCAGAAGATTATCCCGCAGTAGGTTGCCATTGCTTTCTGCAGTAGACTGGTTGCCAGCCAAGGCTATAGAACCCAATCTGTCCTGTTATTTAACCCATAACTAGAAGGAAGAGATGGATTAATACCTTTCCCAAGGGTATTTGTGCGTAAGTGAATGCAATGAATTCAACTGGAATTCGAACTCAGTTCTCTGATTTCTTGTTCCGAGCCAATATCCACTGGACCACCATGCACATCATTATTGAAATAGCTAAGTGTAACCATAAGTTCTATTCTCATAGTTTCCTTTTTTGTACTTTTCACCTGTACAACTCTCTTCTGGTTGCTTGCTTTCCCGTCACATATAAACTTCAAAATTTAAGTGCAATGTCAGTTGCCATCTTTTGTCCTCCTGAATATGATTCTTTGATTGCCTTTGCACCTCACTAAAAGCTTCTCATTCTTTCACTCCTAGTGGCACTATCATCTTGCTTGATAGATTGATTTGTTTTCTACCACTTTTCAAACGTTTGCAATTTATTTCAAGCAAAACAGTATGTTTAGATTATAACAATTTTGGGCAAACAATAATGGTTTAGTGGTGCAATTTTTACTAATTACCCCATAGCTGGGGGGAAGGGTGTGAAAAATGACATTATCACCTTGGTTGATAGATTGATTTGCTGTCTACAGCTTATCAAACTTTAGCAAGTTATTTACAGCCAGAATATATATATATACATAGATTTTGTTTTTTTTTTTACATAATTGTTTCGTGACGCAAGTCTTACTAATTAACCCATAGCTGGGAGAGAAAAGTGAATTTCTACCTTTCTCGGGGTTATTTTCATACAAGTGAATATAATAAACCCAATTAGAATTGAAACTCAACTATTAACAATTTCAAGTCATTACCATTTCACTACCCATACATCCAAGCTTACAGCACCTGGTATACCCCAGTAGTCAACCCATCTAGATACTGACCAGCCTAGACATTGCTTAACTTCTAGATCATCTGGGAACATGTGTTTCAATATGATATGACCATAGGCCTCACCTTTCTTGGGTTTAAATGATAGAAACAAAGAAAGCATTTGTGACTCACAAAGCAAGAAATGCAGAGGAAAAAGCAACTAATCTAACAAGTTTGTATCAATGGGTGTCAAAAAATAGACTGAGAAGCATTTTACTACCACTGTTTTGCAGAGGGTTACATAGGAGGAAAGTTATGAGAAAGAGTGACAGGTTATAGGGGGTGTCAAGAAGTGGGTAAGAGAAAATACTGATAAGAGTGGAGTGGATGGAGAAAGGAGCATGAGAGAGAAGATGCAGGCTAGTGAGATAGGAGATGACTATTAACTTTACATTTAAATTCTTGGAGATTATAGCTGTCAGGAAACCAAGTAAATGGAAGGGAATTCTACAAATGATAGGATGCTGTGGAACGCCATGATTGAATATGTCCTTGAAAGATAGTACATAAAAGAAAAAAGATTCTGGGTAATGTGATGGTTATCAGCACAAAAAATGAAATTGATATACTGATTTCAAATTCTGAGCGAGTGTGCTATCTGCACTTTTGTAGATATGCTCTTAGAAAAGACAGGGATTTATTTGTTATATACCTGAGAACTTATTTATCAAATAGAAGAGTAGACTGGTCTCTCTAGCCTTGAAGAGCAGTTGGTCAAGAGAACAACTACACTGAATTATGAAACAGAGAATGCAATAGCATACCATTCTACTATCTTTCCTGAAGATGCATAGCAAATTAGATGAAAAAACTGTAGAGCACCAAGATTGCCTGCATCTTGAAGTGACAGGGGATTAGAAAAATTTCTTCTGGATATTACTGAAAATGGTTTCTTTGAAACAACCTATATGTAGACTTTTTTTAAAGATTTTTATGTCTTTTTTTATACACTTTTAAGAAATCTTGTGATTGCTATTATTTTATATTTGTCTATGTTTCTGAGAAGAACTATTTACATTATTTAAATTGTTTAGACTATTGTCCTCATCTTTATTGTCATATTCATGACATTTCAGCTCTTGTATGCTCCGACTTTTCAGGTGGCTGGAATTTTGAACCATACCTTTTATTTCTATCACTGGGGTTGATTGTTCCCATTTCATGAGTCATGCCACTTCTGAATATCTTAGTTATCTCCCTTTAAACCCACTCTTATTTGTTTGCAATTACTGTCACCAGATATTGAACTCACAACTCTAAGTCAAGTTACTGGATCCAACCAATGCTTTTATCCACTGGGCCATGTGCTCTTGAGGACAAATGAAGAATTTCTTCAAAATTCCAGTCACCTGAAGAAGGTCGATGCATACAACAGCTGGAACATTGTGAATATGATAATAAACATGAGGACAACAGTTCAAACAATGTAATTATTTCATAATAAAACTAGTGATTTGAAGAAAAAGAACAGGTGAGATTTTTTTTTAAAAAGATACATGCAAAGTTTGATATTAACAGGCATAAGAGAGAGAAATGGAATTGACTGAATGATCACACCCAGAAATGAGAAAACAGAATGACAGAAAAAAAGTTTAAGTAAAACTGAACTACAGTCAGCACTTTCTTTTTAAAGATTTTTTTTACTTCTGATATCATGAACTTTCTTTTCATTACACTGTTCTTCATATTCAAAAATAATTAACATGTAGAAAATTAAAATAATTCTTTGTACAAGGTCAATATTAATGTGCATGACAGCAATCAGGAAATTACACAGTAGTATGTGTTAACGTTTTAATGAAAATTTCTTTCATTCGGCAAAAGTTCTACTTTTCAACACTGGTTTCCATTTATCAGATTATGACCAATCTGGGCCATAAATGAAAATCAATGTGGAAAATAATTATATTCTTTAATGTCCTTTTTTCATATATATATATATATATATATATATATATATATATATATTATATTTCAGACCGGCCTTGGCCTTTCATCAGAAACAAATGGTTTTAAAATTTAAACTAGAAGCATTCGCCACGAGAGCGTTCATCAAGAGATGTTTACATCATGTGATGTAGAAAGTGATAGAGTTTTTTTAATATTTGTAAACGTAAACCTACTTCTAATAATACTTTTAAATGTTGTTTAATGAAATTTTTTTTAGATGTATCTAAGTGTTTTTTTAAGTGTATCTAAGTGTATCTTTTTTGAAGTGTATCTATTTTTTAGATACACTTAAAAAATTTTTTCATTAAAACAACATTTAAAAGTATTATTAGAGGTAGGTTTACGTTTACAAATATTAAAAAACTATCGCTTTCTACGTCACGTGATGTAAACATCTTGTGACGGACGCTTCTAGTTTAAATTTTAAAATCATTTGTTTCTGATGAAAGGCTGAGGCTGGTCTGAAATATCAAATATATACATATAATAATAGAAATAAATAAATACTGTCAAAAAAAAAAAAAAAAAAAAAAAAGAAATACATTTTTAAACTCACAAATTTTTAGTAGTTTTTCCTATATATATATATATATATAGAGAGAGAGGGGGGATTAATGTGGAAAAGTTTGTCACTTAGCTGAGCACAGTTATTTCAGTCATGCAGACTTCAAAGTTTTGTACAAGTATTATTGTGATGTTTTAACTCTTCAGGGTTTTTGTTTTTTCTTCCTACTCCATTAACACTCTGACATTAGGCTCAGCATATGCCCCAAAATACAATAATTTATAAATTAGATTTTCAATAATAAATATCTCAGCTTTAGTAACTAAAATATTTTGACATAAAATTCAACTTCTTTTGAATTTCAGGTGCTGAAGAAAAAAAAAAAATTTACAGGAAAATATATTTAGATTTTTTCTTGTATCATTTCACCCTAAACAAGGTGAAGAAGCTACTGAGATGCAACAGGTTACTGAGAGAGAAGGCAACTCAGAAAATGTTACTAAATTGTAAGTACAATAAAAACAACAGAATTCAAGAAGACAAAAGATGGTAATTGACATTGCATTTCAATTTTTGACAATTGTAGTTGACAGAAAAACAAGCAATCAGAAGACAGTTCCACATGCAAAAAGCATCAGAACAAAAATAGAATAGAACTTATAGATCTAACAATTTTAACATCAAAATGAGATCTTTCTATTAATCTTGCATTATGCTTAAATTCAAAAGAGGAAAGATATCAGAACAACTGACCTGGAAACATTTATAGTGTAGTGAACAAAACAAATTCAAAACTTAAAATTCAATTTGACTTATTTTATTTTTTTCTAACAAAATCTATAACAAGAAAAACGAATTTTCTGGAATGTACAAATTTTACACAGAAAAGTGGAACTTTCACACCTGGATGTGAAATGTTTTTCAGCAAATAGCAAGCTGGGAAACATCTAAAAAATATTAAATAATAAAAGAATATATCAAATTCCTTTTACAGACCTCTTTTCCTGAAGTTTGTCGTCCAATGGGAAGCCCAGAATTATATCCTGGTGTTAATTCCCAAATGACCTGTGTGGTGCCCCCTCCCTGAAAACAAAATAAAAGGACCAAACAAGGGTCACAGTAGAGAAAATACAAACATAATTAACATGTCCCTTGACAATCACATTATTATAGCCTCTCTTTCTCTCTCATTTTCTTTTCTTCAGTGTTTACTAATTCACTTAACTGATTGGTACAGAAAGACTGAGCAAGACTTCAAAGACACTCCTAACCAACCAATGCTCACACATACATAAGCAGATACTCCTTCAACAATTACTACTATGAACATTTTTAATGACCTTGTACCAATCAAATGACATTACTTTTATTTGTAAAAACCTTAACTGATTATATATATATATATATATATATATATTATATATAGTCATCTGCAGAGAGATCTGTTTCGCTGTATCACAGCTCATCAGTATGGTTAGACATCCGATTGCTTTTTACCCAGGATTGAAACCTAACCGAATTGGCGTCAGTCGGTGATTCCTCCTCTGAGCTATGGGTGCTCAGTAGGAGGAGGCAGACTTTTTTTACATGTATATTATCATTATACACGCCTAATAGCTGAGAGTGTTCTAATTCATTGCTGAATGAACGATGCAGATACTAGAATAGCTACTGTTTTTCAAAGTCTACCATTCTTCCAGAGTGCTCAATCAGGGTGTGAGAGCATATATATGTGTTGTTTCTATGTATAATTTGATTTTCTTGTTTTGTACCCCTCTTATAGTGGGCTATCTACTAACAAGGCCAAATTAAACTAATCTGTTTCAACACACATACACTTCACTATAACTGATAACCCACTATAAAAGAAAAGGGACAGAAAAGCTAGATTACGATGATGAGAACGGGATAGAAGCCGAGATACAAAGTCGCTACTAATTGCTAATGTAAAGTTTCAGCAGGGTGAGTGCGGAATTTTTACTGTCTGACTCAAAGATTATTCTGAGGATTATAATGACTGACATAAAGCCAATGAATGCTGCATTGATTTATAGCAATATGGATTATTGAAAAGTCAGTACCAATCAAAAAACAACAGAGAATCAAAGACAAGTTTAAATTAATTTTAAGTACATCATTATATTTTGTACTATAATCATGTTTATTTCTATCTGACATTCTCTGCCATTATTGATAAGCACACTAATTTCTCTTTTGCTTTTTATTTTTGTCTTCTTTACCCTTGTTTTTGTTTTAAAAGGAGAAATAAAATAGCAAATTCAGCTAGAATTTATGCAGCACTGTAATCATTATCACATCTGGTAGTTAAATTGGTGATAAAGATTGTGGTGATTGTGCTGGTGAATGTCTTTTTCTCTTGAAACAATACTGGGACCAAGTTTATTTTCTGATTTGGGAACTTTGTATACAATTTTCAATTTATTTCCTTTTGGCAGTGAATATCAATTTAACTTTCATTTTCATTAAATTTAATTTCCATATTTCCCTGATGTTTGGTTATGTTAGGGAATGGTACTTTTCAAAGAAACTAATTGAAGGTTTTGTTTTAAGAGTCAATGAGGAGTTGATTTTTCAAATTTGAGGCAATTGCTGCCTTTCAAGAAAGCAATTACAGGACAGGTTAATTGAGATGTAAGTCACGAAATAATTCTATTTTTTTTCCTTTGGCAGTGTTTCTGAAAAATATCGTAGAAAATACTTTTGTTTGAAGAAAAAAAATCTAAATGAATAATGCAAAAAGAAAAAAATGAGTTGGACTTTGCTGGCATTCCCCCAGCTACACTAAAAAACAATCATTTTAAATTTTTAAATGTAATGCCTTCTTCAAATTAGGCACAAATCCAGTCTTCTGAAGAATTATTTCTCACAAATGAAAAAGCCTGACATCAAATGAACCAGTTTTTCTCTCCCGAGAAAAATTCTGAAAACATTTTCAATTTAAGAAATTGTTGTATATGATAAGCCCTCAAATATAAATGGCTGTTTTGGGTAAGTTTTTCTCAAATATCTTTTTGCCAAGAGAATGCTTCCCAAATGACTCATACTAACATTTTCAAATCTAGGGTCAACTGTTATCTATCCTACATATCCTCATAATATGCACCTCATAAATTCTACTCCAACAGCTTCTTTTCTCGCGCTTCCCGCCTGTGGAACTTCCACAACTCTGCTTTCCCGACAGTTACAATCTCCAGGTGTTTAAATGTAGGGTCAATAGACACCTCCTATCACACTAACTCCCAACTATTCTCACAACACTCTCATCTACCCAACCCTTATTCTCGGTATCCTTACCCGCCTATCACCCACCCTCTGTCATTTCCTATATTTAATCAGCCTTTCTCCACTCTACGTAGCCCCCTGCACAGTAGTGGCAGTGACATGCCTTGCTCGGGGTGAAACGCTTATAAAAAACAATCTCATTTAGTATTTCCTTATCTTCAAGTGAGTCTTGGGCTTTGTATTTGAGGAAATATAATATATAAAAAATCCAAGAATTATATGCATGTTCTGAGAATAGCTTGGACTGTGAAACTGAAAAACACCATGTAGTGTTGATTCTTATATCAACACTATTTATATCTACTAATAATCTATAAAGTTTAAGTTTATATTTTCACTTTTTGTTTTGTATTGCATTTATAATGTGGTTTTGATGCTTTTATTTGTTCATAATTATTGTTTTTGTAGGCATATAAGATGCATAAATGAATTAGATAAGATTGGAAATGCCAAAATAAGTTTGCATATTTTACATGCGTACAATTTGGGGTGGTGCCAGAATGCACCTGCATTTGGATAGCTTGCCTTTCAATGTTAATGCCAGATCACATGATCCACTAGAGTTGCTGAAAGTCTATAACTCTGTAAAAGTTGTAGATTTCCAAAATTATATCTCATAACCAGTCATACTGAGGAGGATTAATTTGGTATCATCTGAAATAGAATATGTATATATATATATATATATATATATACACACACACATACACATACACATACATACTACCAGCCATAATTATTAGGCCACCCTAGTTTTTTTTAAAAGAAATGATGTATTTCATATTATTTTTAGTATTTGTTGTTAAATGAAAATAGAATGGTTCTTTTGTTATTATTACTTTGCAAAATTTTACAAGGCAAGGAAGCAAAGATGAACTCATCTGAATCACCCTAAATTTTCTTCATTCTTTCATTGATGAAACTGCAATATAGGTAATTATTAAATATTTATAAATTTATTTGAAGCACATGTTATTGTGCAATATTAACAAAAGAACTATTCAATTTTCATTTACAATTATTCACTTGGCAATAAACACTAAGAAATATTATGAAACTAGTCATTTCTTTAAAACCCTGAGGTGGCCTAATAATTATGGCCAGTAGTGTGTGTATGCACATATATATATATATATATATATATAGAGATTGACTAAGAAACGAAGAAAAATTTACAATGTTAAAAGCATTAATCTAAAACAGTGCTCAATATATAATATAGAGCTGTGAATATTTATTATAAATTATAGTTTAGAACATGTACAAATTTTTATCCACTACAAAGTGTACATTTTGTTTCGACATTGAAATGACAATGTCTCCTCAGGTGGTGTAGGAAAGGAACGGAAACCTCACAGCGTATAAAGAAATTGACACTAACAATATTAGACTCTATAGAGATGACAGACTCATGATAACAAATAAATCTACTGGAGGTAAGGTTGATAGAACTAGAAAATTAAATCAAAGTCTTTAAATCTTTTGATCTTAATGTACTAATTAACCCTAATAACAAGTTGACTTCCTAGATATAACATTAGACTTAGTATCTAACACTTTCCAACCTTACATGAAAAATAATGCTAACCCAATCTATATAAACCCCAACTTTAATCCTCTGCCATCTATTATCAAGCATATTCCATCATCAGTTGAATGCTGCATTAAAACACACCCCTCAAATAAAGAAATATTCAGTAAACACAAAGTAATTTATGATAAAATTCTTAAAGACAGCGGATATCAATCCTCCAAAATTAACTTTGTGGAAAAATTCAAGAGCTCAAAAAGAAAAAATAGAAACAGAACAATCGTATGTTATAACCCTCCTTTTAATCAGTTAACTTTAAACAAGGACATAAATTTCTTAAACTAATAGATCCGCATTTTCCCAAAAATAACCCTTTAGGCAAAATTTTCAATAGGAATACAATAAAACTAAGCAATAGCTGCTCCAACAATCTAGAAAAAAAATAATTAAAGTACATAACAATAAACTATTAAAAGCATAAAACAAAAACCAGTCTGCCCTATAGTAATAACCTTTGTAACTGTAGAAACCCAAACCAATGCCCCATTCCTAATAAATATTTAATGAAATCCCTGATATATGTTCAATTTCATCCATGGAGAATCCCAAAGATGAGAAAATTTATATCAGAAACACAATGAACACAAAAGTGCTTTTACAATCACCTCTCTTCCTTCAATAGCAAAGAAAAACAAAACATGACATCTCTCTCCAAATACTTTTGGAAGTTAAAAGACGAAAATAAAACACCTAAAGTTAAATGGAAAATCCGCAAACAAGAAAGAACATCTAAATCAATAAAGGAACCATGTTTCCTGGGTCTTCAAGAAAAATTGAAATCATTAAATACATGAACAGCAACAGGCTTTTAAACCAGAGGCATGAAACCTCAGTAAATAGCAAACATATTAAAGAAGTAACCTTACAATCATGCTAAAAAATACTACAAAAGCCAAAGTTAGGAATCCATAGAGATGAACCTTTATCATATTAACAAGACTCTTACATGGAATTTCACCTATTCCACACCACAAACTGATCTATTTTAAAGTTTTATAGAAAAATGGGATTTCGTAAATTTAAAATTAAGGTTTAATATATAAAATTAGATTAATTATAAAAACTGAGTTTAAATAAAAAAATGTTGTATAGTAATACAATTAAATAAAAAAGATAGGTCCAATAAATGGTAACTACCATTCCCACTTCATGGCGTCTAATTCTATTCTTCCCCACCCTAACACTTCTTTATTCTCTCCTTTTACTAAACCCAAGAAAAAATTCAGCCATTAGGCCATAAAAAGCTATACCATATCTTTTAATGTTAAATCTGCCTACAAAATTCCCAGCCAAGTTCATTAATCAACTCTATCCCCCACCCATTTCCTCTTTTCGAAATTTTAATTTACAAGACCTACCCCCTTATCACTAAGCTCACCTTCATCCCACACACGACTCAAGAAAAAAAGAGACTTTCCATTCCTTTCCACACAACCTGAAGAGACATTGTCATTTCAATGTTGAAGCGAAATGTACACTTTGTAGTGGATAAAAATTTGTACATGTTCTAAACTATAATTTATTGGGCGTGTATAATGTATTCTACCGAACACCCAGAGGTAAAATTGCTGACTGATGCCAATTCGATTGGGTTTCAATCCTGGGTTAAAAGCAATCAGAGTCTAACCGTACTGATGAGCTGTGATACAGCGAAACAGATCTGTCTGCAGAAGACTATATATATATATAGATATGTCTGTGTGTGTATTTGGGCAGCAATCCTTTTATACAAATTTTGTTAAAAACACCTGACATGCTACAAGGTTTCACATTTAATTTTTCTTTTTGGTTTGCATGTTTTTTTCTGAATATTTTGTGTATGTGATCACTTTCAGCTATTCTTTTACCCATTATCAAGAATAAATGTCATTTTTGGTTCCATTTTCTTTAAAACTTTTTCGTTACCCACTTGTTTAGTCTCTGGTATTTCCACTGCTTCAAGTCACTTCTTCATCTGAGATAAGAGAGTCTAGTATTCACTACTTTTTAGGACTGATATTGCATAAGAGTTCAGTACTCTTTTTTTGTTTCTAATGAAGATTTCATTTTTGAAAATATTTTGCTTAGTTTTTGGAAGATATCTTTCACTATTTCAATGCACCTTTGAATTTCAGTATCACTTTGGTTTAGATATTTAAATTGTACTTGTTTAGTTTTGCTACCTTCAATTTGTGATTTGCATGTCGGGCTGTTACATTTGCTAACAACCAGACATTTTATCTTATTAAAACAGTGCTATTATTGAATATTATCAAAATGTAGATCTGTGCTTCTGCATTTTTCTTTTAATACTTTTCCCCAAACCAAATCTTCTTGCAATTGATATTAAGTCCTTTTTTTTTTATTAAAATAACTCTTTCTTCATGCTCTTTATTCATGTTTAAAAAGACAAGTTGCAATATAAAATCAGGAAAAATACCTGTCTACAAATAAATGGAGGCTAGATGAAGATTAATGCAGTACTTTGTATTTTTACTGGCTTTGTCAGCTTTTCAATCTTCCTAAGCAGAAGATGGATGCAGTCTTTCTGGTAATTTGTAAGTCATTTTCCAATCCAGTGCAAACAGTAACTCAATAAATGTCTGACCTGACATAAACTACAAACAGCTTCACCAACATAAGCAACCAACCAAACCTGACCTTTGACAAACGAACAAAATACTTAAGGTAAAAAAATTACTGTTCATTGCACGTAAATCTTCTTATCAGATCACACAAATATTTTCAATTGCAGATTCAAATAATCAAGGATTCACTTTAGTCTGTCAAGAACAATTGATAAAACAGTTTGATTTGGGCTTTGTTGAATTACAATGAGCACAGTAATTTTGATTAAAATTGTGTGTGTGTGTGTGTGTGTGTAAAAAAATCAGATATAACTAAGAATATGTCTGTAAAAAAACAATATGAAAAAATACGGAGGAAAAATTTTTCTAGGCTAACATGATTTGTCCTCTGATAGAATTTATCAAGGAAAATGTACAAACAGATGTAAAAAATGTCAGATTTTTCAAATTTTTTTAAATCTAAGAATGCTCATAAATACACATCAAGCAAACTGAAAATCAAGGTAAATTGTGTAAAGAACTTACTGAGGTTATTTAATGTCTAACAAACAAAAGTGAATAATTGTCTATACTTCTGAGATGAGATATTATTTACATTGTTCTGACTGTTGTTCTTATCTTTATTGCCATGCTTATGATGTTTCAGCCATTGTACACTCTTGCTTTCATCAGTAAACATGGCCCAGTGAATATAAATGATGGTTAGTTCCAGTGACTTGACCCAAAGATTTATCAGTTCAATACCTGGCTATAGCAGTGTTGAACTTAGAGAATTGAGTTAAAGGGAGATAACTACATGGCATTTAGAAGTGGTATCATACATGGAATGAGAATGATATAACCCAGTGATTGAAATAAAGGGTTCAGTTTAAAATTCTTAGCACCTGGAAAAGGTCAGAGCATGCAAGAGCTGAAACGTCAAAAATATAGCAATAAAGATGAGGATAGCAGTCAGAACAATGTAAATAATGTAGAAGTGAGTAAATGTTTTTTAATGCAATTATTATTTATATTATTTTAGTTTGAAACTAATTTATGTATTATATATTTTAAAAGGTAAAATGTTTTGAAATTAAGTGTTTGTTTTTGATTTTTTAACATTTTTGTAGTCCTATTTGTTGGTTTGAGAAAAATGTATTTCTTTCAGAAAAAGAGACATTTGAAAAAAGTCTGGGTTGCAAATCTATATTTTGATAAGATTTGACAGTGCCACCGTTTTAGATGGGGAAATTTTTGAGAGTTAGCATCCTTAGCCTTCTTTATACATATATGTGTTCGGAATTTGCTATATTCACTGGTGAAGAGTGTGCATGAATGGATAACACAGTGTGGACATGGAAATCCACACTGCATAATGACAACTCAAGCAATCTTCAGACAAGGTTTCACTTCACATTTAGTGATTTCTCTCTCTCTCTCTATATATATATATATATATATACATACATACACACAGGGTGTCCATAAAGTTTGTGTGCAAATAATTTCTATTCCAAATAAAAATAGAATTTTTTAAAGTGCACAGAAACTTTATGGACACCCTGTATATATAATTTTTTTTTTTTAATCATCTCACTCAAAACAAGGCATTCTACTGCCACTGTTGCACAGGGGTTTACATAGGGAAAAGTGATGAGAAAAAGGGGTTAGTTATAGGAAATGTCAGGAGTAGGGTAATAGATGGATGAGGATGCCGAGGATGGGGGTGGAGTCGATGAAAAAAAAGCTTGAGAGAATGGATGCGAGTTAGTGTGATAGGAAATGTCTATTGACCTTGCATTTAAATTCTTGGAGATTGTAGCTGTCGGGGAAGCAATTATATGGAAGGGAATTGCAATTACATTTTATCGTTTTCACTGTAAAAGGGTGGGACCTAGTTGCTAATACTGGAGTATTGAAGAATTGCTTACTTTGTACATGATTATTATATGCTTTGAAAAATAGGAGACTTTGAGGGTTGGTATTGTTGATCACTATTTTGCTTTTATTGCTATGTTTCTTTACTAAGGTCTTAGTGCTTCCGGAGCACTTTATAGGCAAGCTTATTTTTCTCTCTCTGGTGTTTGTTGTTCATTTCCCTTCTTGAACCACAGCCAACAGGTAATCAACACAATTTAATATAAGTATCCTTCAAACTGTCATATTTCAAAAATACTCTTATCTTTATTTTCTTTCTTTCTTTTTTATTGATATTTACCAAACACAAGGCTCAAAAGTCACTCAATGTAGAAAGTTACTCATTGGTAGTGAGTATTATATAAACATTGAAGCTAGTTAATGTTTGACCTTAATTTGGAGAGATTAAGTTTGTAGTGTTTGGGGAAAGTATCCACACTGATGTCTGTTCCACAAAACAGCATTTCATGGAAAAAAAGATTTTTTCAGAAGGAAGCAGTTATATAATTAAAAGAGTGATTATTTTTCTTACAAGAATGATATATATTTAAAAGGGTGATTCTTCTTTTTAGAAGGATATATATTTAGGTTAATTCTTCTGCATAGAAGAAGGATATTGTAGTGAACAAAACAAACTGCAAAAATTTAAAATTCAAATCTGACACATGAATTTTGTTAGAAAAAAAAACAAGAAAAAAACAAACTTTTTTTCTGGAATGTACAAACTTTGCACACAAAGCTTGAACTTTCAAACCTTGGTGTGAAATGTTTTTCTTCAAATAGCAAAGTAAGAAACATTTAAAAAAAAACAATTCTAATAATCTTTAATTATAAAAAAAAAATAGTAAATATAAAATTCATTAAATTTGTTTATAGTCCAATGGGAAGTCCAGAATTGGGTGTGAATTCCCAAATGACTTGTTTGGAGCCCCAGAAAATAAAAGGAAGGACACAGGAAAACAATCCACAGTAGAGAAAATACAAGCATAATTAACATGTCCCTTGACAAACGTCAATCCATTACTGTTGCCTCTTCTCTCTCATCTTCTTTTCTTCACATTTCACCAATCCACTTAATAACTGACTGGTACCTAAAGACTGAGTGAAGACTTCAAAGACACTCCTAACAAACGAACACTCACACATACATAAGCATAAACCCTTTCAGCAATTACTATGAACATTTTACAACCTTGTACCAACCAAAAGACTTTCCTTTTATTTGTAAAAACCTCAATTGAGATTATATATATATATATATATATATAATATGTTTCTATATACAATTTGATTTTCTTGTTTTGTATCCCTCTTATGTGCGTTGTGGTGCAGTGGATATTGACTCGGAACAACAAATTGGGTGTGCAGAGTTCGAATTTCAGTTGAATTCCTTGCATTCACTTGAGCACAAATACCCTTGAGAAAGGTATTAATCCATCTCTTCCCTCCAGCTATGGGTTAAATAATCAGACAGATTGGGCTCTATAGCCTTGGCCAGCAACCAGACTACCGAAGATAGCAATGGAAACCTACTGCGGGATAATCTTCTGCCCAATCAGTCATGTCTCTTTCAAGACATGATCACCCAAGGCATGTATCACATATAGCACTTAACTGACTGACCCCTCTTATAGTGGACTATCCACTAACAAGGCCAAATCAAACTAATCTGTCTCGACACATACATACACATCACTATAACGGATAACCCACTATAATATAAAAGGTGATTATTCATCATAGTAAATTTTATATTTAGGTTCTATTCCTCTTCAGAGAAGGAGGATTCATTTAAGGCAATTCTTTTTCATAGAGGAAAAATATATTTGGGATACATTCTTATTCATAAGAGAAGGGTGATTCTTCAAACTAATATCCTCATCTTTAATGACTTTATTGCTACATTTAGTCCAATTAATTATTCAGCCTTCCTCATTGTCTGACATTCTAAATATAATAATAATCATCCATCTATAGATTGTCCTGACCAATATCCTCATCTTCATTAGATTTATCACAACATGCCAAGGCATTCTTTGGTCTTCTTCATTATTTCTTGTTCTTAAACATGCTATTGTTCACTTGTTGTTCAGAATAATATCATTATCTTTTTAAGTTTTGTCACCATTATTAGATCAATACAATGTTTAGATTTATTTAATGACAGAAATTTTCTAATTAGATATTGCTCACCAAATTGTTTGGATTTATATTCTTTTAGCTTTATCTCTAGCAGCATTTTATTTTTTTAAAATAACATTTGTCTTAATATGTCATAAGATTAAAAAAAGAAAAAAATACTTAAGAACATCTGCTAAAATATCAGTAAATTTTTATAAATTATAAAAAACAATTCAATGATACATACAACTAGTGATGATTGTGAAACTTTAAAGGTTGGGGGAAACTTAGGGGCTCCGAGAGTTTTCTGAAGAAGAATGGGGGAAAGCTCAAGCAGCATCTTCATTTTCATATTACACCACTTTCGTATACACAACTTAGGAATGAGTTTGAGTATAACTATGTTACTTCACTAAATTAAACGCAATAACTTTTCATTCATAGTAGTGGAGTTTTAATCAGTTCTTACCCTCTTTTCCACTCTCAAGCTGTTGAAACTCAAGTGAGGTCAAAGGTTTAATACTAACATCAATACTAGGTTTTTACTTTCCTTGTGTACATTTTTTAGTTGGCTGACTATGACCTTGTGTAAATACTTATTTTTGTTTTTAGGTCTTTAGAAAATGAAAGGGTTTTGAATTTATTCAAACCAAATATGATTGCTTGAAAATCTTCATTTTATAGCTTATGTGGCAGCATAATTTTTTTTTTCATAGTAAACAATTTTACTTTGAATGTTCATAAAAATTAACGTAAGCCTGATATAGTGAAAATTCATTTTATTAATTAAGTTATCAAAATCTGAGACTGATAATTTTCGTAAATTTTTTAAGCTTATAAATGTGGAAGGTGAGACCTAGAGGCCAGCAAACTTTCTGAGAGAGCCTTGGCCCCTTCTGCTAACCTCAACCTAAAATTGCCACTGCAAACACTTGAGGAAAGTGGTCTGGGTAGAAGAAAATGTGGGAAAATTAAATAAAATCAAGAAATAAAATGATAATAAAAGAAAGAAAAAATACATTTTTCCATGATGTTAGTGACAAAGAAACTGCAAAGTGTTTTGATCATCTGTGTAAGGTTATGGGTTTTAGTCGACAAATTCTTGCCCATGGCCACAATGACTTAAAGATCCTTCCCTCCCTCTACTCAAAATACTGCCATAAAAAGTTAGATCTCTATAGGGTATTTTATACAGATTTGTTGAGTAAATATTTACCCATAATGATGCTTTAATCTTTAGGATGTTGACATAATTAATACACACTCTTACAGGCATAAATTCACATTTAAGAGGGGTGCTGAAAAGTTCACACCTCAATTCATTTCTCAGAATACATATTCTGGTGTCTGTCAGTACAAAAATAACAGTGAACTTGAAATATAAATACCATATTTCTTTTATGTTGCACTGCTATCACAGATGATAACAAAGTTTTATTAGATTTTGATTAATTTTCCTCTTATTTAATACCCCCAAAATAATTTCTCAAAGACATACAAATGTCAGTAGAAATGTAAAGCATAAACTCTAATCCATGTTGACTGAAGAGAAAGTTGAAGTGATGAAATAAAAAATCTCATGATAAAATGAAATAAAAATAATAAAAAAAAAATTTATTTTCCCCATGATGCTAGTAAGAAAGAAACTCGAAAGGGTTTCTGATCATCAGCAAAAATTTATGACTCCACTTTCAGAAAGGATAGAACAACCCTTTTTCCAGTTCCTTATGCATAGCATTGGATGTGTTTTGCATAACTTCTTTATTAATGAAGAAAGAAAATTTTCTTTTATTTTTAACTGAGCACTAAGCTGACATGAGCTCACCTATTACAACCATTCTTATCATTACTAACTTTTTTTTTTTTTAATCATATCACCCTGAGCAAGGCTGTAACGCCACTGATGTGCAGGAGGCTACATAAGAGTAAAAAGATTACATAGGAGGAGAGTGAAGAGAAAGATGAGTATTGACATTGCATTTTAATTCCTGGAGGTTGTAGCAATCAGGAAAGTGAGAATATGGAAGAAAGTTCCACAGGCGGGAAGTGTGAGAAAAGAAGCTGATGGAGTAGAATTGTAGTCTGCATTTGGTCGATCTAACTGAATGGGTGAGACCCAGTTGCCAGTCTGGTTGCACGAATAAACTCATGTGGCAGGGGCACCAGTGACTTAAGTTCGTCGAAGCAGAAGCCATGAAAATATCTATAGAACAGACAGAGGGAAGCCACATCCAGTCAGTGGGGAAGTGGCTGGAGTCGAGCTGCCAAGTCGGTACCTATCACATTACTGATTCTTCTTTGGAGCTTGTCAAGAACACTGAGATGAACAGCAGGGGAGCCTGACCATATATGGCAGCAGTACTCCATGCACTGACGAATGGTTGATTTGTAGCAGAAAAAGTAAATGAACAGGCTGAAGAGACATGGAGAAATTTATTTACCTAGAGTTTCCATAAAAAAAGAATAAACAATCTGTAGTAGAAACCTAAGTCTTTGTTGCTTCTACATTAATTGATTATCTGTGAACAGTGACATACCTACAATACACCAACATGCAACCATAAATTTCATGAGGGAATTAAAAAAAAAAAAAGCAAAAGTAATGTTATTCATCTGTGAAATGCATTGATTGACATATTTCTTTACTTATGTATATCTGACATTTCAAACTTCCTTCTGATGTGAGCTCGACCCAGTACAGACCTGTAAAGATATGAAAAACTGAAACAGCTATGTTTCTACATTGGATGATTTTCTCCTCATGATATTCCTATCTGGAGAAAAACATTGAAATCAATTTAGCCTCATTTTAAGAAATATCTACATTGAATCATTATCTTAACAATCCATCTTTTTTCTTTTTTAGCTAAAAAAAAAAAAAAAAAAAAAAAAAAAAGTATTTTTTCTACAAAAGTTTAATTTTCCAGCTGAGTCTTTTTGTCAGTCAAATATCAGCTTTTCACTTATGAAGCCAAACACTAGAGAAAGAACATATATTGACATGAAGAAATCTTGTCTCAAGTGGAATACAGGTTTTCATGCCAAGAAGAGTCTTAAGGTAAAGAAAACAAATGAACAGACTCTGAATAAAAGTTAAAAGAACAAATGAAGAGGAAAGATGATAAAAATGGCTGAAGAAGAAAACCTATTTTAAAAATTGGCAAAATATTTTCAGTGCAGTTTGGTTACTCACTGAAGCATTTTCTGTTTCACCAATCAGAAACCTTTTAAGAAGTGGCTGGAGGTGATCAGTCATCCTGGTAACTTTAGCAAAGCAGACATTGGTTAGAAAAAAAAAATCAGTTGATTGGACCATCAGGCAAGATAAAAAAAAGTTGAATTACAAGAAAAAGTGACATAAGAATAATAACAAAGAAATAAAGAAAAGTTTAAGAAATGGAAAGGTGTAAACTAAAAAAAAATGTTAAAGTAAAAATAAAGAGAGATGGAGAGAGTAGAAAAAGAAAGCAAAATAAAAAAAAACAATTGAAGATAGAATGAAAAAAAGGCAAATAAAAAAGTCAAGAAGTCTATAAAGGAATGAAGAAAATAAGAAATTAAGGAAAAAGAATGAAGAAAATAAAGAAAATAAGTTAAAAAAGAAAGGAAAAATAAAAGAGATAAAAAAGAAAGAGAATTTATATTAAGACAAAAAAGGAAATCATTTTTTTATGTTAGAAAAAGAAGCAGAAAAACAAAAAATGAATATATAACAATGAAAGAGAAAAATGATTGTAAAAAAACATGAAAAACAAAAATCTCTTAAAAATTTAAATGAGAAGAAAAAGAATGAATATAGAGAAAAAAAATGGAAATAAAAAAATGAGGGACAGAATATTAAGAAAGAACACCTTGTGGAAAAAAAGAAAATACAAAAAGAAGTTTTTGAAAAATAAAAAATAAAAAAAGAATTAAAAATGGAATAAAAAAGAAGGAAGCCATTGGAAAAATGAAGAAAAAGTAACTATTTTCAGATTATTAATCATCCAGCAGACTGGTCACCAAGAATTGGAGAGGAAGCCACTTAATTGATCCATGAATTCACTTAAAAGTAACAGATTTTTTACCATTATGGCTGATAACCTTGATTTTCCTATCCCCAGACATCACTCCTGCTTCTTACGCTAAGATGAGAAGAGGCAAGGGTGCACTGATATCTGTAACAATTTTTCAGGGAACATTACATTTGTTTTTCATAATCCAGTATAAATTTGTAGCTGTAGGGCGATGGTTAATGTTTATTTAATTTGGCCTTGTGTCAGACATAACCGAACTTCCTACAACTTACCAGTTTTTTCTAGAATGATCAGAAGGTTATTATTGGAATAGTGTGGAGTAATAAAATATACATTTTATATTTTAAAATAGAAATTTATTAATGAAATGGCTAACATGAATTGTGGTAAAAATTAATGTTCAATAAGAAAGTTAAGGGTCTCAAGAAATATTTGTAGTAGTTGGAAAAAGTTTATGCATACATATTTATGCATTATCATGTGTTTGATAGGAATGTTTTTGAATGGAGAAGTAGTAGTAAAAGGAATCAGCACACGAGAAGGAAAGACAAAGAGGATAATGTTCGAGTCAACTTGAAGCTTCTCCCATTACATTTTAGCTTGTCTCTGTTGCTTCCATCCCTGACTCTCTGACTGACGCTGATCGAAGTCATTTATAGTCATTCAGATTTTCAGCATTGGATCATGAAAGTCTTTAGTCTTGCAACTCGCTCCCATTTGTCAGAATACCAATTTAACATCTACTTGCAAAATCCAGTTTCGACTTTTTCACACATGGTCAGTCCTTTTTTATTTGGGAAAAACCAGAATTTCACACAAATTCTTAATTTCCTATCCACCACAAATTATTCCATTGCATCAGGTGCATACTGAGCAGTAGCATACATGCCATAAACTAATGAATGTCAAAGTTAAAGCAGGGAAGATACAGTGGTGATTTTTCCAGCTTAATTGGCACCATCCTTAGGACATGTCTTCACAGTGAAGACACCCTTCTAGCACTCTCAAAGATGGAATGGTTTGTGGATAGAAATAGCTATATAAGTAAAGACTAATAACAGTCTGATAATAACCATCAATGACACTCCAAATTCCTGACTGTTCTTTGCGACTAACAACTTAACCTCTCCTCTCTTTCTAATTGCGAGTCTTATCTGCATTTGTCTTGTTTGTACTTAATATCCATTAGCATGGATATTGTGCTGTAGATATTTCAGCACACATCTTCTGGTATTGTACTGCCACCTCAGTGATACAACAGTCAGTTAAGTGCCATACATGATACACACTTGAGCAATCATGTCTCGAAAGAGACATGACTGACTAGGCCGAAGGTTTTCTTGCAGCAGACTGGTTGCCAGCCAAAGCTATAGAACATAATCTGTCTTGCTCGTTAATCCATCGGTGGAGGAAGAAATGATGGACAAATACCTTTGCCAAAGTTATAACAGATACAACTGGAATTCAAACTTGGCTCTTCAATTTCTTGCCTTAAGTCAATATCAATTGCACCACAACACACATTACCAATGCAGTAACTTATTAAACTGCCTCTTGCAGTACCATGATACTTTCATCAATGAAAAATTCATAAGATTATTAAAAATATTTAACTTGCTGATAAAATAAATCTCTTTTTATTGGGGTCATTTTTGTTTTCAGCATCTAAACTTATTTTATAAATGGAACTTTGTCTGTGAGTGTCCGCTACCTATAGACACCGAAATGGCTGAACTGATTTTCTTGAAAATTTACACAGTTGTACTATAAGCAACTGCGAGTGTTCTTAGCTAGGTTTTGTGTTGAGGCACCCCCGATAAATATCAAAAATCAATAATTGAAAAAAATCAGGTTGTACAAGGAGTGGTCCGATTTTAATCAAATTTAATACCTCATAGACAAAGAGATAAGAAACAATATTCAGAAGTTTCAAGGTTGCAGTTCTTACAATAGTGCAGAAAATTTGATATCGATACCAAGAAATAAAAATTTGACTTACATCCATTCATTTTTCTTTCAGTCTACAGTTTCATTTTAACTGGAAACAACTATTGCTTTTTAGTCTTTTGTGCCAACATCCAAAGAATCTGAGCTCCAGGACCATGGATTAGTTTTAAAGCTTTCATTACACCTGAGCAACACCGGGCTATACTGCTAGTATTACTATACAGAAGAGAAATGTGACAAGTACAAAGAAACTGTTCCGTTCATTAAAAAATGCTTCTTTAAATCTGTATACATTAACTTTTGGTAGATTCATTATTATGACATGTTCTAATAATTAAACAATTTTAAACTACATAAAAACCTCATTCGACTGAAAATTGTCAATCAGGTACAATATTACTACCAAGTTGATATCAACTAAATATTTTACTAATTTAAGAAGAAAAATAAAATTATGGTATTTAAAATGTATCAAATTATTAATCTGCAAAACTGTAACTTTTAAACTTGTTAGAAATGTTATCCCCTTCAAATAATACATATTCAAATAAGGCTGTTATTCTGTTAAATATTTGCACTCATTTTTTGTTAACTACTACGTCTGTGCATCTGGTATAATGAAAGAAAACGACATGCTATCCTGCGAAAGGGAGACTTGCAGAAAGTTTTCTCTCAATTCTATTTTAGGTTGCTTGAGTTACCAATTTAAAAAGGTAATTTTAATATATATTACTTTTAATTATTTTATTATTCAAGGTAATTCCTGAATTAATTAAAATTATGTTCACTAGCAATATCCTAAATTGAAGTTTATTTGCCTCTTCTGTTTCTATTATCCATGGTTTGATTTTCTTTTTGCTCATGCCATCTTTTTCAATCATTGTTTTCCATTTTTTTTTTTGTTTTTGAAAAACACCACTATGTGCCTGATATGCTTTCTGATCTTTTCATACCCCCATTTATTTTGTGGAAGTTGACCTTGCAGTGAATAAGAAATTTAGAATTAAAATCAACCTTTTTCACTTTTACAAAAATTAACACTGACTCAAAGTCCTCAAGTCTTGCAAATCACTCCCATTGGTCAAAAATCAATTTTCAACTTTTTCTTTAAGCACATAATCAATCCTTTTTCTATTTGAGAAAAACCAGGATTTCACACACCATGAATGTTTGTTCAAGTGAATCAAAATGTTGATTTTAATTCTTAATTTTGTATTCACTACAACCTGTTGACAGACCAATGCTATACTGTGAAATGGAGACTCGCAGAAAGTTTTCTCATTGAAAAATAACAAGGGGTAGGGACAAGTAGAGGGTCATAATCTCCACTGTCCTGAAGGGACACAGCATATAGATGATGGTGATGAGCTTGCATGTTGATCTGGGCCACAGTGGGATTTAACAGTCAATGTTGAAGCAGAGAATTTATTAAGAAATCTTCCTTTGTCTAGTAGTCTATTTCCTGTTGTATCAAACTATCTTCACAAGATGCTGAGCTAAAATCAAAGGGGAACAGTTTTTGTAAATCATCTCACATTTTGGAATAGGAAAATTTAGATTTACATTTTTATTTACTTTTTTTTTCATTTCTTTTTCTTTGTGCACAAATTGAATATTTTATCAAGGCCAAATTTTCACCCTCTTTGACAAAACAAGGAAAAATAACAAAATTGATAAATTCTGTCAAAATAGTCAACTGCTTAATTGCAGGAGAGAAAAACAAAAAACAAAAACAAAAAACAGAAAACAACAAAAAACAACAAAAAACAGAAAACAAAAAAAAAACAGAAAACAAAAAAAAACAGAAAACAAAAAAAAACAGAAAACAAAAAAAAACAGAAAACAAAAAAAAAACAGAAAACAAAAAAAAACAGAAAACAAAAAAAAACAGAAAACAAAAAAAAAACAGAAAACAAAAAAAAACAGAAGAAAAAAACAGAAAACAAAAAAAAACAGAAAACAAAAAAACAGAAAACAAAAAAAAACAGAAAACAAAAAAAAACAGAAAACAAAAAAAAACAGAAAACAAAAAAAAACAGAAAACAAAAAAAAACAGAAAACAAAAAAAAACAGAAAACAAAAAAAAACAGAAAACAAAAAAAAACAGAAAACAAAAAAAACAGAAAACAACAAAAAACAGAAAACAACAAAAAACAGAAAACAAAAAACAGAAAACAAAAAACAGAAAACAAAAAAAAACAGAAAACAAAAAAAAACAGAAAACAAAAAAAAACAGAAAACAAAAAAAACAGAAAACAAAAAAAAACAAAAAAAAACACAAAAAAAAACAAAAAACAATAAAAACAAAAACAAAAAACAATAAAAACAAAAACAAAAAACAATAAAAACAAAAACAAAAAACAATAAAAAACAAAAACCAGACGATTCATTTCTATATTTTAAGTTATTTACAGTTTGAGATTCTGACTGCAAAAGATAGAATGTTATCTCCCTTTATTCTCACTTTTTTTATTATTTCTTTTTATTAACTTAATTTGATTTCTGGCGAGGGTGAAGTGAAGTCGGAAGTAGTGATGGTCAAATTTCATTCCACTATTAAGATGAACTAACTAATGAAAAGATATCTGACTCAGTTAAAATGATTTTATTTCTTCACTGATGGACAACTAAATCCTGTCAATCTCTCTTCATTAGTGAGATGAAGTTGAACTGACTCTGGCTACTCATGACAGCTCGCATTACAAGGAGAAGTGGCCAATCAATTGAAGCTTTGTAAATCACGTTAGGAAGCCCTGTGAAAGTGCTTCTAGACCATTATCTTATTAATCTGGCTTCTTGAGACAAGCAAAATGTTTTTCTCCTTACTAACAACATTCTTATCATCTGACTAATCTCAAACAGTGAAGGAGATGAATTGTTTGTAATGTTGCATTACAAAATTGACTCAAGAGGAATTCACTAGCAAAAACAAATACATAAATCATTGCAATAAAGAAAGAACAGTAAATAAACAGTTTGGTCATTATAACAATTTTGTAGATTTTCTGGACTATTTTTCAATACATTTCAGCTAATACATTCTTTGATCTCTGTATAGTTTCAAAATTTCTCTGGAAGTGTTTTCATTATTCCAGAAAAAGGAAACTAATATTTTTACATCAGAAAAAGACAGCTGAGATTTCTGGGGCACATAAAGAAGGAGGGCTTAGAAAATCAGACAATTACAAGACAGATAGAGGCCAAGTGGTCGGTCGGTTGGTTGCTTTAACCAGCATATCAACCTTCATTAGGTCATTTAATACTGAAAATCATTTTGATTTGTTTTATTTAGTTTATTTGTTTTATTGTTTTTGATTGTTTTTTCATTCAAAAAATGTTTCGTTGGTAATGGTTTTCCTTCAAAAAATGTTTCGTTGGTAACGGTTTTCCTTCAAAAAATGTTTCGTTGGTAATGGTTTTCCTTCAAAAAATGTTTCGTTGGTAACGGTTTTCCTTCAAAAAATGTTTCGTTGGTAACGGTTTTCATTCAAAAAATGTTTCGGTGGTAACGGTTTTCATTCAAAAAATGTTTCGGTGGTAACGGTTTTCATTCAAAAAATGTTTCGTTGGTAACGGTTTTCATTCAAAAAATGTTTCGTTGGTAACGGTTTTCATTCAAAAAATGTTTCGTTGGTAACGGTTTTCATTCAAAAAATGTTTCGTTGGTAACGGTTTTCATTCAAAAAATGTTTCGTTGGTAACGGTTTTCATTCAAAAAATGTTTCGTTGGTAACGGTTTTCATTCAAAAAATGTTTCGTTGGTAACGGTTTTCATTCAAAAAATGTTTCGTTGGTAACGGTTTTCATTCAAAAAATGTTTCGTTGGTAACGGTTTTCATTCAAAAAATGTTTCGTTGGTAACGGTTTTCATTCAAAAAATGTTTCGTTGGTAACGGTTTTCATTCAAAAAAGTTTTGTTGAATACTTTTATAGCATTTTGACCACAGTTTGGGGGTCAACTATTTACCCATAGCTGGGACCCTAGCAGGTGCTATCACTCCTGGTCAGGGTGGACCTGGGAACAACAGCAATTAAGAGGTGGTTCCATGCTCCTCACGACCTCCCAGTCAGAGACCTTGCTACCGGATGCAGTTTACAGTCATACCCAGAACCAAGGCCAAGTGGGACAGAAAACAAAACTTAACATACTGAGTAAGCTTGAGTGAATGGATGTTTAGGAGTTTAAATACAAAGTTTATTAAGAGCTACATGGGACAGGAAGTTGTGAAGAGCCATGATCATTTATGCTTTGACGGGACACAGCACATAAAGAATAAATCAGTTCTCTACATCTGCAGGGATTTCCTACCTCTCCCCATCAACTGCCATCCAAAAGTTAATCATTCTCAGTTATAAAAGTTTTTGATCATGGATTTTGTTCATACTGGCACAAATACAAAAATTTATTAGACAAATTCGATGAAACTTGTCTCACATTTCTATCTCAAAGGATTCTGAATTGTTTTGTTTGGAGATAGAGTAATGTCAATATTAGACATTTCCTTATGAGGAAACATTTAGAATTCATTCCCCAAGCAGCCAGTGCTACTTTTGACTGAAATCTATAAAACTCCTTTTATTAAAGCAATTTTTAAAGGAAATAGATTTCTCAAGTACAATGACTCATTCCATTATTGACCGAGGCCTCCTTTCTGATCTTTTAGCTTGAAGTAATGCAGAATGTCAACGGTTTCATTCTGGCATTATTTTCTTTATTTTTGAGTTACATATGCTAGTCATTTTGGTCATTGTTATTGCTAAAAATTCTCAAGTGATCTGTTATTAGATAAGTTCTTTGTTTTTGATTCTGGTGTGCCAATCAATAAGGTTTGAAGAATGATGTTCTTTGCTAAGCTATACATGTTTCATTTAATCAAAGCCATTTTTTAACTATTGTGTTGAGAAAGTGATTACATACAGTGAATTGTAGAGATATTTTAAAATAAATTCGGGACTAAACATGACATCCACATGAAAGTCTAGTCCAGACAATGACTTCCGTTTTTAGGTTAATGTTTTGGTTTTTCTTTTAAGGCTTCCATATTTTTAAATTACTCATCTCTAAACTTATTTATAAATGGAACTTTGTATGTGTGTGTGTCCATTACCTATTGACTCCGAAATGGCTGAACCGATTTTATGAAAATTTACACAGCTGTACTATAAGCGTCTGCAAGTGTTCTTAGATAGGTTTTGTGTTGAGGTACCCACAATAAATATCGAAAATCGGGTTATAGAAGGAGTGGTCCGATTTTAATCAAATTTGATACACTTATAGACAAAGACATAAGAAACGATATTCAGAAGTTTCAAGGTTGCAGTTCCTACAATAGTGCAGAAAATCGAATATATATATATATATATATAAAAAAGGCAAGATGTTTCTGTGTGTGTGTGTGTCTGGTTATCTGTCTGTATGTCCTTTATACAAATCCACAATTTCCATCTGATTCTCACCAAACTTCACACAAATATTCTTTAGGCTGAGTCTGAGCTCCAGGACCATGGATTAGTTTTAAAGCTTTCATTACACCCGAGCAATGCTGGGCTATACTGCTAGTATTTGGATAAATATAAACACAAACGTATGGTCTAGTTCAGCAATATATTTACATTTTACATCATGGTTCAGAGTAATGAAACCCATTTCTTTCCACAGGTCAACAGATCAACCTTTCTCAAAGTCCTAAATATAGGGGTTAATCTTGGGTTAGAATGGTTAGCCAAGCAAGGCTGCATGTGTTGGAATACTGCATCCCTTCAACATAGCTGCATGTTGGTAAATATGGTCTAACAAAATTTTCATGATTATGTCATGTCTAACATGATCTATTAGCTCTTCCAGTTTGAAGCCCCTGGACTACTGTATTTAGGGCACTGAAGACAGAGAGATCAACCAATAATTCTATGAAACCAAGGACTTATTGAATACCTCTATTGTGGACATGATGACCAACATGAAAGAGAAATAGCTGATCTGGAGATGCAATTGCTTCCAAGGTTACATCAAAGTCAACACTGGAGGCTGAAGGTTGTTTTGTAGAACCATTGCCTTTTTTTTCTAAGCTGAGCATATTTAATTAAAGGGATAAAAATTAAAGATGTTAAAATGGAGGAAAAATGAACTAATAATAGGTAACAAATAATATTACTATGAACATTTATATGAAAACAAAATGAACAAAAATGCATCTATACAAGTTTGCACAGTTAATATCGCACCAAAATGATTTTTACGGCATTTATAGCAACATAGTATAGGACATTTATAGCACAAAATATTATATATGTGAAGAAAGATTTAAAATTCTGGGAGCCAATTTAGTACATTGTTAAAAATGATGTCACACCAAGTGACTTGAAATTGGTTTAAGAAAATGAGGGAACATTGGAGTGATACAAAAACAGTTACAGTCAAAACAAAAATCCTTGAAAACAAATGTAGCAACATTCTAGCATACTTGTATGGAGGGGGTGATAAAACATCTTAATATTCAAGCAGCTCTATATATATATATATATATATATATATATATCAAACATTTCCCTCTTAGCATCAACCTTAAATTATTTAATAGATTTTTGTAAGTATAGAAATATGCTCAATGAGGGCTTGGAATGTACACTCCTTTTTCAAGAACACAAAAATTATAATCTAACAGTCAAAACATGAAGAAAAATAACAAAATCAGAGACAAAAACACCCTTGAAAATGGCTATAGAAGTGGTCAAAAGCACTTGGGACAATTTCTATATTCTTTAACTCTAACAAAACAGATGCAGGAAAAACATTAAAAATTAATTAAATGTTCCTTGTTGGTCGTATTTAATTATATATATATATATATATATAGAGAGAGAGAGAGAGAGAGAGAGAGAGAATCCAAAAGATTTTATCTAAATAATATTAAATAGTCAAAACTAAAAAGCTCTCTGGGTATTATCCAGAGCAATAGGAAATATTGAAAGAAAAACTCAACATATTTAAATAGTTATAAATCCAGAATTTATTTTGGCTGTAGTAAGAACTAGCAGTATAGCCCAGGGTTGCTCGGGTGTAATGAAAGCTTTAATACTAATCCATGGTCCTGGACCACAGACACTTTGGACGGTGGCACGAAAGGCTAAAAATCAATAGTTGTTTCCAGTTAAAGCGAAACTGTAGACTAAAAGAAAAATGAATGGATGTAAGTCAAATTTTGATTTCCTGGTATCAATATCAAATAAGTTTTTATCATCGCAAACTGAATTTTGAAGGCTAAATAAGTCCTCTGAGTAAATGATATCATGGCTGAGACTAAGAACTACAATTATATCTACTTAGAGCCAAACTCGAAGCAAAAACTAAAATAAAATGGCTGATAAAAATGTAGACATACAAGCAGATAAACAGACACACACACACAATCATCTTGCCTTCTATATATATATATATATATATATATATATATATAAAAAAATCGATTTTCTTCACTTTTGTAAGAACAGCAACCTTGAAACTTCTGAATATCGTTTTTTTATGTCTTTGTCTCTGAGTGTATTAAATTTGATTAAAATCGAACCACTCCTTCTATAACCTGATTTTTTTGATTATCAATATTTATCGTGAGTACTTCAACACAAAACCTAGCTAAGAACACATGTAGATGCTTATAATACAACTGTGTAAACTTTCAAGAAAATTGGTTCAGCCGTTTTGGAGTCTATAGGTAACAGACACACACACACGCAAAGTTCTATTTATAAATAAGTTTAGATAGCTATTTATTTGTGAATCTAAGTATATTAGATGTCTCCTTTTCTCTTCCCATTACTTTATTTTGCCTTATATTTTATTTTTTTTGTCTGTGTCATTATTGTGTGCTTATATAGTTTTTGTCTGTATGCTTATTTTGAGAATGTCTATTTCCTTCCACTTTTTTCGTTTGTAAACATCCTCTTCTTAAACTCTTTTGTTGTGCATTTGTGTGATTTGATATATGTCTTCTTTGTTCCATGTTCTTGTATTTCGATAGATGTCTCCCTAAATTTTTGACATTTCCAGCTAGATTGTAGGCACTTTGTTCCCTGCAAGTAACCAATTTTTTACTGTTAAAAATTGTTTTTGAATGTTCTCAGTGAAATTTACTTTTACCTATTTATTTTCAATGATCTGAACAAAGCAGTTTGCATTCTTACTACTGCTGAAATAAGTTCTGGATTTATAGCCATTTAAATATGTTTTGACTTTTCCTTTCTCTCTCCATATATATATATATATATATATACATACACACACACACACACACACACACACACACACACACACAGAGAGAAAGCAATACTAAATAAATTCATGATTTCATTAACCAGGACATAATGTAGAAGTGCAGCTAAGTTTTGAGTCTGACCAGTTTTTGAAAATCTGACCAAATGATCAAACATTTTTATTCAAAATGCTTCTCATTTGAATAGGAAAAAGATCAGCATCTACACATGTGTAGATATAAAAATTACATACTTTGTATATGCTTCTTGAATTTATAAAGGATCAAGTGAAAGGAACAAAAAGACTAAGTTCAATTGTGTGAACATCTCTGGGAATGAGAATAACTTTTCAAAATTACAGAAGGCATGAATTATTTACAAGAAAAATATGCTAGAATGTTTTTTTTTATATCATCATTTCACCCCAAAACTGAGTACTGTCACTGGTGTGCAAGGGGTTCCATAAGAGGAGAGTGAAAAGAAAGAGGAACAAGTTATAGGGGGTGCCAGAGAATGGGTAAAAGAAGAATAAGAAGAGTTGTGTGAAGAGAGCTGATGAGAATAGAGTGGACGGAGAAAAGAACATGTGGGAAAGGATGCGAGTCAAAGAAATAGGAGATGGCAAATGACCTTCCATTTAAATTCTTGAAGGCTGTAGCTGTCAGGGAAGTAAGGATACGGAAGGGAATTTTACAAGTGGGAAGTGTGAGAAAAGAAGTTGCCAGAGTAGAAATTGGAGTTAGATTTTATTGGTTTCACTGTAAAAGTGTAGGACCTAGTTTCTAGTCTAGTAACTCAAGTAAATTCATGCAGAATGGTCACCAGGAAGCTAAGCTCGTCAGAGCAGAAGCCATGAAAATATTTGTAGACGAGACAGAAGGAAGCCACATTACGCTGGTGAGAAAGTGACTGAAACTGAGCTACCAGGTCAGGATCAATTATATTGCAGATTCTTCATTGGATTTTGTCAAGAAGCCCGAGATGAATAACAGGGTCACCCTACCAGATGTGACAACAGTATTCAATACATGGGCAGGTGATAGTTTTATATATGTGCAGGATGGATTCAGATGGAATCATCCAAACATTTCAGTAAGAGCAATAATTTCCATAGTCTGAACAGCAATTAAAATGATAATTATTCTTCTGAAAATTACAAAAAGTATCTTGTATACATATTGTCTGCCAGAAGAAAGCGGGAGAATGGATCAGTCAGAACAAATTTACAAACAAAAGCTAAACAGTCCAATAATTTCATTAAAATTAATGGGATTTCTTAAATGTTTGAGTTCTGAGAAGTCACAGAAAATGATCATACTTATTGCTTCAGGAAAAGATGTCTTCAAATGTAAACAAATATACTTAGATTTATTTTTTAATGCCATGTCTCTTGATGATGAAGCAGGGCACAGCTCTCCACAAAATTTCCACAACAAGAAGGAAAGTGGTTTCTTCATTGCCTTGTTCAAGATTTTGAATTCAGAGTTTTTCTTCTCCTAGAAGTTTCCATGAAAGGCTAGAGAACCTGGTCTAGTCTGCTACTTAACTTGATAGCAAAGAAAGAAAAAAGATGGGTTCATGCCTTTCCTCAAAGAATTTGTGTAAAATTGAATGGAACAGACAAGGCAGGAATTATAACTTTGCTCAGTTTTAACTGTCTGCAGTGATAAATGTAGCATTACCTGCATATTACTTTTGATTAACAGACCAATGTATTATTCAGAATAAATGTTTTCACTGAAATTAAGTTATGTTCAATACAAGCTCTGATATTCAGCATTAAGCTTGATATTGTTCATAGGAAGAAAAAAAATTTAAATGTATTTTACTCAATTCAAGAAAGGGAAATAATACAGAATTTCTTAAAAAGGATTCTCTTTGTACAGAAGTGCAGAGATTTGTGTAATTTTGTGAAATGAAAAAAAAGGGTACTTAAAAAAGACATTGAAGTAACACCTAATTCCTCATCCTCTTTATTATAATAAAGACCATTGTGAGTATTTACACTCTCACATCCCGATTGAGCACTATGAAGGAATGGTATACTTTGAAAATACAGTAGCTACTCACACATTTTCGCATCATTCATTCAGAACTTAATTTGAGCACTCTCGGCTACTGGCGTGTATTTACATTGTATATATAACAGGATAAAGTCTGTCTTCCTCTATCAAGCCCCCATAGCTTAGAAGTAGAATTGCTTACTGATGTCAATTCGGTCGGGTTTCAATCCTAGCTAGACGCAATCAGATGTCTAACCGTACTAATAAGCTGTGATACAGCGAAACAGATCTGTCTGCGGATGACTACATATATATATATATATATATATATATATATATATATATATTTCCCACCTGTCATGCTCAGGGAGTAATAACTTGTGAGAAAACACTTAATACACCTCTCAAATAGTTTGCTGTCATAGTGTTGCAGTCAATACACAATAAACATAGCTTTAGTTCAATCATAATACTGGATGAATAAATAAATATTTTTTAAATCAGAAGAATTTTATATATGAAATTATCCAACAGCTTCAAAACAGAATTTTTGTTATTTTAGTTAAAACTGAATTTATATTTGAAATAATTTTAGAAATACATAGCCAAATTTATGCATTAATTCTCTAGGTTAGTTTAAATGTTAACACTTGGTTAACAGTAGCACAGAACACGGGGAGGGAATAACCTGTGAGTCAACAGCTAATAATTGTCACAAATATTTGACCATAATTTTTGATGGCAGGGGTACACTTGTTAAAAATATTACTATCTGTGCCTTGCTTGACTCCTTCATAATGGAAATAGGTAATGGTTACTAAATGTAATTTAAGTTAATATTCTAGTTTTGCTGAAAATTATTATCTGCATTCATTTGTGTGTGTGTGTGTGAATGCTTTGCAGGTACTTCTATTTTACGAGGATTATTAATAGATCTTGAGGTTAAAAGGTAATTTGAATTATATACAGTAGCGGCCATAATATAAGGAACGAAAACGACAAAGACATAAATATGTGTATTACTTAAAAAGTAATGCATGATTAGCAATGAAAGTTTTACTAAATAAAAATTAGAGTGTAATGCATAAATATTATACAAAGGAACAAAAATTTACATAATTTTTTTTTTTTAAATAAACATTAAATGGAACAAAGGAAATAAGATACTGGACAAAAGTTAAGGAACAATTTTGTTAATACTTGATTGTGAACAAAATATCAACAAAAATTAATATTTGGTAAACATTCCTTTATTTTCAATGACTTCTCTGCATCGTTGACCACATGATCTAATTAATTTCTTGCAAAAATCAACAGTAATTCCCTCCCATAGGTGATCCTGGTTTTTCAGGTTTCTTTTCTGAGTCCTTTCTCTAATTATCTTCCAAACATTTTCAATTGGATTCAGGTCAAGGCTCTGGGCTGGCCACTTCATTAAGGGGAGTCCTCCTTCTTCAAATAAAGCCATAACCTTCTGAGCCTTGTGGTAAGGTGCATTGTCCTGCATGAAAATAGGAATTTCATAAAGATTATGGTGTAATCTTGGTACCACATGCTGCTGAAGAAGCCTTTCGTAAATCTCAGCATTGACATTGCCATGTACGAGTATGATAGGACCAACTCCTGCAGATGAAATTCTTCCCCACACCAACACACTGCCGCCGCCAAACTTAACAGTTTTCTTGACACATTAAGAAGACTCTTGGCTGTTGTCATTAATTGTAGTGTGTAACACACACACACACACACACTAGAATAAATGACAGCAGCAGCAGCAGCCAGGAAGGACTATTTGTTGAAAGGTGTGGACTCAAACACAAGCCCCCTAACATTCTGAAGATGAGATTTTAATCTCAAAATATTAATGTATAATAAATAAGTGATACCCAACAACTTATTTACCTTCTTTTATTTTACTCAACACATTGTGACAGCCTTCAAAACCTAACCATATTCCTAATATACACAGTGCTTCAAGCAAATTAAAAAACTTTCTTACACATATTCATGTCTTTGTTGTTTCCATTCCTTATATTATGACTGCTACTGTATATTAAAGAACTATAGATAATCAAGAACATTTAGAAAATATGAACAAATCTTCTAAAATGCAAATTTTTGACAATATTTGAATAAGAGATTCTTAAAGAAAACCCCTTTCAAAACAGCATTTAATTATTCTGTGTGTGTGTGTGTGTGTGTTTTAATGAATATTTAACATTTGCATCTTGTGGGACTTTGATTTTACAAGTATTATTAAGTTCACAATTTTCCTTTGTATTCTATATCGAAGGAAAAAGTTCCACTCAGACAGATTTACCCCTGCCAAGAACTGGTACTTTGTGAAATGCTCCACCATGGATGCTTCCCTGAATTAAAATCTTTACCTCTTCAAGTCAAATGCCAATCATTATCTATTGTCTTTATCTTGAAAAATCTTCACTTCCTAACATCTCTTGTTCATACCACACAGCTCATTCACCATAACCATTGAAGTGATGACAGGAAGACGTGAAACCTTCAGAAGTCTTTAATGAACTGAGAAAATGGCTATATTTTACTTCAGAAGAGTGACAACCAAGGGAGGTTATCAGTAGAAAGTCAAAGAAGATAGAACATTAGAGAGGAGATGGGCAAGTGTTCAAAATACCACAACCATTTTTACCCTAACCTTCTATCTTGTGCAGATTTCAAGCCTTGTATTATGTAGTCAGTCAGTCAGTCAGTTAAGTGCCATCCGTGATACATGCTTGGGCAATCATATCTCGAAAGAGACATGACTGACTGGGCAGAAAGTTATCCTGCAGTAGGTTACCATTGCTTTCTGCGGTAGACTGGTTGCCGACCAAGGCTACAGAACCCAATCTGTCCTATTATTTAGCCCATAACTGGAAGGAATAGACGGATTAATACCTTTCCCAAGGGTATTTGCGTGTAAGTGAATGCAATGAATTCAGCTAGAATTCAAACTCGGCTCCCCGATTTCTCATTCCGAACCGATATCCAATGCACCACAACGCACATCCTTTGTATTATGTAGTTTGTCCTAAATATGACAACTACATCCAGAAGCAAAGACCCTGATTCAGATATTTTGAGGAGCATAGAACCATTTCTAAATTGCTGTTATTCCCAGGTGTGCCCTGACTTGGTGTGGTAGCACTTCTAATTGGGGTTAAAACACTATGAAAGTACAAACATTTTTAGAGTATGAATACTAGCAACACATTTTCATAGTAAAAAAAAAATAAAAAAATAAAAATAGAAAAATTACCAGCAGTACATTTTTGTAAAAGAAATTAATAATACTCCTGAGAAAATTAAATTTCTGCATGAAATGATCCTTCGGATGAACAGAAAAATAGTAAAATTTGCTTTGAAGCATAGGATACAAGATAGAAATTTTCCTTCTGTTAAGATGATTTATGGAATGACAGTAACTTTTTCTATCCCAGCATTTAGAAATTGCACAAAATATATCCTCTTTGTCTGCAGTTACAAGAACTGGCCCAAAACATAGCAATTATATTAATGGAGAACTATAAATGCTTCCACCAGTCTGGAGCTTTGAAAATTGGAGTAGAGTTATCACCCCTTTAAATAGTAACTCTTCTCATTGAAAATGTTTACATAAATCAATAAGCAAACTATCATGGTCACTTTGATCATGGCATACTTGTACATCCTCTGCTTATGGACAGAATCCACATATTTTTTTTATGTCTATCATTTTGAAAGAAATCAATAAATGATTACAGGTTTTGGAAGGTGGTTAAAGATAGATTATTTAATTCCTTTTTATGTTTGGCTGGGCAAAACTCACTGATTTGGTTGATCTTGGCAATTGTTAGAGAATTTGATAGACTCAATATGGCTGCCTTTAGCAATATAGAGAAGGAAATGTGTTTTTGGATAAAGAAAATGTAAGCTCTTTATTAGTTCACGATTAAGTTCTTTTTATCTGAAGGTATTCAAAGAGTTAAAAACAATGGAGGAGAAGATGCAGAAAATAAAAAAATGAGGAAGAGGAGAAAAATAGTCTAAAAATTGAACATAGAGAAAAAAAGAATTTAAAAATAAATATAAAAAAAAGAAAAATAAGTTGAGATAAGAAAAAAGGGAAGGTAGAAAGAAACAAAGCCAAAATAAAGTGAACTTTTTGAAAGAGACGAAAAAGAAAATTAGTACTAAGTAAAAAGTGTTAAGGCTGGGGAAGGCATGAAAAGATGAAAAAATGATTATGCACAGAAGAAAATAATTTTAAATAATTTAAAGAAAGTAAAGAAAAATAAGAAAGAGACAAGACAATAAAAAATGGAAGAAATTGAAAGAAAGTTTCATGTCTCCATCAATCTTCAGGCCAAGTATAGTTATGGATAAAGTAATCTAGAAGTCATGGTCATAAATAACAAAATTAGCCTAAAACAAATAAACTGGAAGGTTCAGTTTCTTCCATCCTCCCACTTCCATTATTGCCTGTTGCCTATACATAGAGCCCAAAAAAGAAGTAGTGACACGATCTGAAAACAGTTTGGTTTGAGGAATAAAAGAAACAGTAACTATAAACTGTTGATTTCTCTACATCTGATACTGAGCCCAATTCCTATATATATATATATATATATATATATATATATTTTTTTTTTTTCTTTATTTTTATTTATCTGTAAATTCAGATAAAACTTAGTGGAGAAATAGCCATTTTCAACATGTCATTTTTAGGCATGCATTCTTCAACCCCTTATAAACAGAGAATGAGGAAACATTTTAAGCTCAAAGGTTAGCTTAGGTAAAGGAAGAGCTTGGGATATATTGGTTTTCATTGGGTTGGGCTGGGGGAAAGAATTTATATATATATATATATATATATATATAAAATAATGACAATAATTATAACAATATTAATAGTAACAAAAATAATTTTGCTAATACTAGTAACTGTTAAACTATATTTAAGTTCATCTTGAAAAACCCACCAAGAACGAACATGAAAGGAATAGGAGGGGAAATAAAAGAAACAAACGAAGAGCCAATTTACCCTGACGAGCTGAAGAGTGAAACCTAGGTAGGTTTGTTGGCTCTCACTTAGCTTTTTCTGTATATATATATATATATATATATATATACACACACAGAGTCCACCAAAAAATGTACACATATGAAGAAAATATTGTCCTTCATAGTTTTATCAAATTGTGCTAACATTGTTTACTACTCTTGCATAGCATCAAGAGTGGCTGCTCTGATCAACAGTTGTATAATATCGGGGTTCTTGTAGTGCCATGATGCACATGGATAGGTGTCCCTGCAAGCGCTTTTGGTGGGCAACCGTGAGGCCACATCTTGTTGCAGCCCTAGCCAGTTTCCCTCCCAGCACAGATTGTGGATAATGACCACCTGTATCCTCTACTCTAGGTCCCTTTCTATAAACAAAAACATATGACAAAACAAATCAGAAACAATCCTAAACCAGCTAAAATCAAACCACCTAAACCCATTAACCTTTCTTTCACTAATATCCGGGGCATTAGTACTAACTTTCTTAGTGTTCCTGCATGAAAAGTCCCCTGACATCCTTGCACTCTGCGAAACTAACCTCAACTCAGCTATTCCCTCCTCTGACCTCTCCATCCCTGGTTATCTTCCCTTCTTAAGGAAGGATTCCACTGTCCACATGCAAGAGCTGAGTGTCTACGTCAGCGAACACCACCCCATAGCTAGGGTGACTTCACTCGAATCTACTAACCACCAATACATGTGTCTCCGCCTGTCTCTTCTCAGTTCGGTTAGTTACCTATTCTTTCTTTACCGTTCTCCCTCCTCTCCTGACTGCTCCCTACTAGATAGCATTGCTGACGACATAGATAAGGCTATTTCCTATCACCCATTTGCCCACATATTTGTATTCAGAGACCTCAACGCCCACCATTCTGAGTGGCTTGAAAACGTTGTTACTGATCCAGCTGGCATTCACGCCATGAACTTCGCTATTTCCCAATCCCTTACGCAAGTGGTGGACTTCCCCACTAACTTCCCAAGCACTCCCTTGGATCATTCTTCACTACTAGATATATGTTTCACCTATGCGCCTGATGCCTGTCAAGTCTCGCAGCTTTGCCCTCTCGGCAACTCCGACCACGCTGTTGTCTCTCTCAGTATTTCTTTACACTCTCACTCCCCCCAGGAGTCCCATACCTATAGGACCTCCTACCTATACCAAAAAGCTGACTGGGATGCCTTTCGCAATTTCCTCTGCGATGTCCCTTGGGGAAAAGTGTTCGATCTACCAGTTGATAACTGTGCCTCTGAGGTCTCGTCATGGGTGAAAGCTGGCATTGATGCCTTCATACCCACCAGGAAGTATTGCTTAAAACCTCATTCCTCTCTGTGATTATCTCCTGCCTGCTCGGCTGCCATTGCCCACAGGAACCATTACTTCCGTCTATTCCAGAGACAGTCATCTGATCACAATAGGCACCTATTCACATCTGCTCGCAATGAGTGCAAGAGAACCCTAAATGACGCCAAACAGTTGTTTGCTGAGAGAATGCGACAGCGCATAGCAGACTGCAAGTTTGGCTCCAAGGACTATTGGAGGATTTGCAAACGAGTGCTGAACAATAGCAAATCCTCAATACCTCCTTTAATCCATGAATTTGAGATTCTCACATCATCTGCGGACAAAGCTGAGTGCTTTGCCCACAGATTCTCATCCAACTCCACATTTGACTCATCTGGAGTACACCCACCCGACTTCCCTATTAGAACTGAGGCCAAACTGCACAATGTATATATTACCCTGACAGTAGTATCCCGAGTAATTTCAAAACTCAACCCCCATAAGGCGAGTGGAGACGATGGAATCCCAGCGATAGTCCTTAAGTGGTGTGCTCCTGAACTTTCCCCCTGTCCTCTCTAAACTGTTTCACCACTGCCTTTCTGCTTCCTGCTTTCCTGCATGCTGGAAGTTCTCTTCAGTCATTCCTGTAGTTCAGAATTGTGGTGAACCCTCGGACCCATCCAACTATTGCCCTATCAGTCTTCTACCAATATTCAGGAAACTGTTTGAGGCCATAATCAATGCTGAAATAGTTCAACATCTTACTGCCCACAAACTCTTCTTTGATAGGCAATATGGCTTCTGCTTTGCCAGGTCCATAGCCGACTTGTTAACAACCATAACAGAGTACATGCTCCAGGCCCTTGATGAGTCTGACGAGGCTTGCGCGGTTGCTCTAGACATCTCCAAGGCTTTCAACAGGGTTTGGCACTCTGGCCTCCTATGCAAGCTACAAAGTTACGGTATTACCGGTCGCCTGCTTGACCTAACCCAACCTTTTTTTTTTTAAATAACTGCAAAATGAAGGTCATTTTGAATGGGCATGCCTCTTCATCCTACAGCATGAATGCTGGTGTCCCACAGGGCTCTATCCTGGGCCCGGCACTCTTTCTTATTTTCATCAACGACCTCCCAGATGAGATCAAGTCCCAAGTAGGCATCTACGCAGATGACACCACAATTTACTCCCGCACCAGTAAGAAACCTGTTGTGGTGGACAGACATAATCTCACTGCTGACCTTCAACAGGATCTAGACTCTGTGGTGAATTGTGGCAAGAAGTGGCTTGTCAACTTCAATGCGTCTAAGACCAAGCTGTTGTCTGTCAACCATCACAGGCAACCTCTCCCGCTTCCCATAAGCATGGATCAAGCAATTCTCCCTGAGAGCAATACACTACACCTCCTCGGTCTTACCCTCTCCTCAGACCTCAAATGGAACCACTATATCAAATCCATAGCTGAATCTACTGCTAAGAAGTTTGGGCCACTATGTCAATCCAGCATGTTTTTTCTGCTTGAATCCATCCTGCATATATACAAGTCAACCATCCATCCATGCATTGAGTACTGCTGCCATTTATGGTCAGGCGCCCCTACCATTCTCAGTGTTTTGACAGGCTCCAAAGGAGTCTGTAATGTTATAGGTACTGATCTGGCAGCTCGACTGCAGCCACTTCCCCACCGTCGAAATGCGGCCTCTCTTTATCTGTTCTATAAATACATTCATGGCTTCTGCTCGGACGAACTTTAGTCACTGGTGCCACCTCAACAGGTGTTTACTCATGCAACTAGACTGGCAACTGGATCCCACCCATTCACAGTCAGGTTAGCCAAATGCAGACGACAATTCTACTCCTGCAGCTTGTTCTCTCGCACTTCCCACCTGTGGAACTCGCTCCCATATTCTTGCTTTCCTGACGACTACAACCTCCGGAAATTTAAATGCAATGTCAATACTCATCTATTAACCACTGGACTAGCTCTCTCCCCACCCCCGGATATCCTTCCCTTTCTCTCCACCTATGTATCTGTCATCGCACCTGCATTCTCATCTTTCTATTGCTCCTTTCTAACTAGTTTGTACTCCTCTCTCTCTTCTAATCAATTTTTTTACAGTGATGTAGCCCCCAGCTTATCAGTGGCATTTCCGCCTTGCTCAGGGTGAAATGATTAAAAAAAAAAAAAATTTTCTCAACAGATGGTTGTACCCTCATAGCTATAGCATCAACTAGTCTTAAAGGATGTTGTGTCTTGCCGAAAACTAACAAGATTGCTGGCCCTTAGACAAGAAACTGAACATGCATACACAGCAATTTCATGGGACACTTTGACTAACATTGCCCAAGCAGTAATTAACGTCTGGAAGCTAAAGGTTACACTTTTTAGCATCTTTTCTGATTATAGTCCAAAGATAGCATGTATAATTATTATGTCTAAATAAATTGAGCATAACTGTATCTATACAAATATTTACTTTCCTGTGTGTATACAGGGTATAATGCATAAACTGTAACCATTTAAAATTTTAAATTTTGTGCATGCACATTGTTTTTGTTGACAGTACAACATAGTTGGGACAGTTGAGCACTATCTGAGGAAAAAAAGAGCTTCATGTCACAACTCACTCCATCAGAAAATTGCAAGTGGCATGCTCTGTTTGCTTGGCATTTGCATCTCCAATACAGACATTTCAGAGATTTTCAGTGTCAATCTAAGGACAGTAGAAAGAATTTGGAAAGAGTTGAATGAGTCTTATAGTGATTATGAAAATATGGCAGTTTGGAAAACTCACTTTGATTGTTCTGATAAGAAAATAACTCCTAAATGTATTGGTGAGAGTCTCAGACTCAATGTGGAGGCCTACATCTGCTTTCAGGAGATAGTGCTACCCTACATCAAGAGGGTGGCTGCTGGAAGGTGCAATCTGGCAACAGGACTTTGCAGCATGCCACACAAGCAGGATAACTCAGTCATGGTTAGACAATTTCCGTGACCTCATCGCCTCTTATGTTTGGCCACCTAACTCACCAAACTTCAGCCCATCAAATTATTATGTGAGGGGTACAGTTGAGCAAGAAACTAACAAAACTTCTTTTAACACCAAAGATGAACTGAAGGCAAGGATTCTGGCCAAATTTGCTTAGAAAACAAGGAGAATCTCCAGAAGAGATGCAGGAAATTCCCAAGCCATCTGTTGAAATCTGTTAATGTTAAATTCTAATATATTCTAGATAACAGAATGTGCTAAATTAAAGAAACATTCCACAGAATTTTTTAAAAAGTTGTAAATAAACTAATCCCAGTTAGCAATGCTGAGGTTGGTAGCTTAAAAATCAAGAAGTTTGTTGGTGATTACCAGCCAGGATATCTGTATGATAGTTTTCCTCTCTAAACGATCATATCCCAAATAACACCTGTACAACTATCAAAAGCCCTCAGTTTTCTATTTCTCCAAGCATACTTAACTCTCCTAACAGACGTTAAGTGGAATGACTACACAGAATCCATTGCTAAATCCGCTGCTAAGAAATGTGGTCCTCTGTGTAGGGTCAGGAAGTTTTTTCTGCCTGAAACAATCCTGCACATATATAAATCTACCATCCACCTGTGCATTGAATACTGCTGCCATATCTGTTCGGGTGCTCCTACTAGCCACCTAGGTGTCCTTGACAAAATTCAACAGAGAATCTGCAATGTGATTGATCCCGATTTAGCAGCTTGGATACAGTCACTTTCTCACCGGTGCAGTGTGGCTTCATTGTGTCTCTTCTACAAGTACTTTCACGGCTTCTGCTTTGATGAACTTAGCTCACTGGTGCTCCCTATATATAAATTAACTTGAGCCACAAGATTAGCAACTAGGTCCCACCATTTTACTGTGAAACTAATAAATTGTAAATGCAACTTCTACTCCCGCAGCTTCTTTTCTCGCACTTCCCGCCTGTGGAATTTCCTTCCGTTTACTCACTTTCCTGATAGCTACAATCTCCATGAATTTAAATGTGAAGTTAATAGTCATCTCCTATCTCATTAATCTGCACCCTCTCTCTCATGCTCCTTTCTCCATCCACTTCACTCTCATCAGTATTCTCATCCTTCTCTTACCCACTTCCTGACACCCCCCTTATAACCTGTCACTCTTTCTCATAACTTTCCTCCTATGTAACCCCCCGAAAAACAGTAGCAGCAAAATGCCTTGCTTGGGGCAATATGATTATTAAAAAAAAATCCTATACTATTGTAATGTGGATATAAAGTGGGCAATCAATTCTAGATTACAATCAATATATAAACTGATTCCTCACTTTATGGCCTCATTCATCCTTCTCTTACCCACTTCCTGACAACCCCCCTATAACCTGTCACTCTTTCTCATAACTTTCCTCCTATGTAAACCCCTGAAAAACAGTGTTAGTAAAATGCCTTGCTTGGGGCGATGTGATTATAAAAAAAAAAAAAAAAAAAAAAAAAAAAAAATCAGTGGTGCCTAACAAATAAATTCTTCTCTAATATAAAAGCAACAAACTACATAGGTAGTACTCTAGACTTTCTTAATGCTAAAAATCTTTTTACCAGCATCCCAATTGAAGAAACAAGCAATATAGTGACTGCATCTACAAACACCTATCAATCCCTCCTCCAAAAATTACAACCAACAACTCTTTGGAAACCAATCATTGCCTGGACCATGAAACCTCCATTTTATGATCATAATGGAAACACTTACATCCAAAGTAATTGTGACAGCATAGAAAACCCATTAGGTCCTGTTTTCTCCAACTTTTACATGTCTTATATTGAAAAGAAGTGATAAACCAGAAACTTACACAAGGTATTTTGATGAAATTTTTGTTTTGATAAAAAATAAAGATGAAATTGTAAATCTTAAATCAACTTTTGAAAAAACTCAACTCTAAAATTTACATATCAACTCTAAGCTTAACAAAATACCATTCCTTGATGTTGATATAGAACTAAAATCTTAATTTACCATTTACCCATATAAAAAACTTACTGGTATGAACTATGACCTCTTGTCTTCTAAACTATGAAAACCACTGCCCGGAAAGGTATGAAATAGCAGTGATAAGAAACTTCTTAATTCAAGCACATTAAAATTCCTTTTGCCAAAGAATATTTCTGAGTGAACTAAAACACATAAAAACATTAGTCAACAATAATTTTCCCAAGTAAACAAATAATCTCAACTTATTTATAAATGGAACTTTGTGTATGTGTGTGTCTGTTACCTATAGACTCCGAAACAACTGAACCGATTTTCTTGAAAATTTACAGTTGTACTATAAACATCTGCAAGTGTTCTTAGGTAGGTCTTGTGTTAAGGTACTCCCTGATAAATATTGAAAATCGATAATCGAAAAAAATCGATTCATAGAAGGAGTGGTCCGATTTTAATCAAATTTGATACACTCATAGACAAAGACATAAACGATATTCAGAAGTTTCAAGGTTGCAGTTCTTACAATAGTGCAGAAAATCGATTATATATATATATATATATATATAAAAGGCAAGATGTTTATGTGTGTGTCTGTTTATCTGCCTGTATGTCCTTTATACAAATCCACAAATTTTATCCAATTCTCACCAAACTTCACACAAATATTCTTTAGGCCGAGTCTGAGCTCTAGGGCCATGGATTAGTTTTAAAGCTTTCATTACACCCAAGCAACGCTGGGCTATACTGCTAGTAATCAACAAACAAAGAAAACTGTTCTTACGAAAAATATACAACACTAGTAATAAAAATATCACACATAACTATTAGAAACCATATTTCTACCATAATTCCTAAATAAACATAAAATATATATTACAGAAAATGGAAGGAAGCATACCTTGTTGACATTGATTGAAATAACTGCATCAATTCTAAACTAACAATGACAAATATAGTGTATCAGTTTTAATGACCAGTACAAGACTGTTTCTTGTCATAAATCAATTACCTATATTGGACACACTACTACCTACTTGTGTAGAAGCCTTATATATCATGCCTCGAACCAAAGCTTCCAAAAAATTTATTAACCGATAAATCACAAGCCTTGAGGAAAAATCTGATCTCGATAAATCAGATTATCAAAATCATGCCACAATTAGAGATGTCCTATATATCAAGCATTTATCTTGTACCTTACATGATTCACTTGCAAAAATGGCATGTTGAAAGTTTTTTTTACAGCAATATGCATGTGCAGTATGTTAGGCTTGGAATGAATGATCCAAAAATAAATTACAACAGTCCAAACATGACAAAAAAAAAAAATACATCAGAAACAGAACACCTTTGAAAATGACTACAGAAGTGGCTGAAAACATATGGGACAATAAAAACAATGGACAATTTTTATACACCCTAATGAAGAAATATCCCTTGAAAAAGGTATTAATCCGTCTCTTCCTTCCAGTTATGGGTTAAATAACAAGACAGATTGGGTTCTATAGCCTTGGTCGGCAACCAGTCTACCGCAGAAAGCAATGGCAACCTACTGCGGGATAATCTTCTGCCCAGTCAGTCATGTCTCTTTCGAGACATGATCGCCTAAGCGTGTATCACATATGGCACATAACTGACTGACTGAATGGAGAAAATGTTGAGATGCTGGAAAAATTTAATAAGTAAATCTTCCTTGTAAACTGTATTTAATGAAAGATGCTTAAAAGAAAGAATTCTGTCCCTATATATATATATATATATATATATATATATTTATGCCCTCACACATCAACTGAGTCCTATAGGGAAATGATAGATTTTAAAAACAGTAGCTACATAATGTTATTTACACATACTTCAGCAATGAATTGAATGCTCTTCAATACTGGTGTTTGTTTACATTGTGTATATAACATGCTAAAATCTGCCTTCCTCCACCATGTGCTGATAACTTAGAGGTAGAATCTCCAACTGATTTTACTTCCAGCTTAAAGCAATTTAATGTCTAGTTGTATTGATGAGCTGTGATACAGCAAGATAGGACTGTCTGCAGATGACTATATATATATATATATATATATATATATTTAGTGTATTGAGGCAGAAAATAATTTTCTAAACATATACAGTTAAATATAAGAGACAATGAATGTCTTATGTTTGATCATGAGCCATTCTAAACGTATTTTGGCTTTAATTTCAGTTGAAAATAAAGACAAAAATTCTCCGACTTCAATAATAAACATTCATTGTCTCTTATATTTAACAGTATATGTTTAGAGAGAAAAAAAATGATATAGATATATAATGGCCAGAAATGGTAGGAGATATTCAAAATCAAGTTAAGTCATGCAGAGGGTGTGCTACAGTAGCAAAATCTCCACCAATTAAACAACAACCTTGGCCAGAAAAAGGCATTCTGTGGTCCTGACTAGACTTAGATTTTGCTGGACCAGTAAACAAAGATTATTGTGTTTGACAGCTATACCAAGTAGTCAGAAACAATGAAGTGCAAAAGACCTACTTTGAATGTAGTAATTTATTTCTTGCACAATATATTTGCAAGATTTGATATACCAGATACAATTGTATCAGACAATGGGGGACAGTTTATGTCTGGTGAATTTTAATTATTTTCTAAATCACTACAAATCAAACACTTAGCACCTTCATATCATCTGAGATCTAATGAACAGGCAGAGCACTTTATAGATACATTTGAATGGTTTCTTAAAACATCAGAAGGAGAGCCAAAGATACTTTAACAGGTTTGAGTGTATATCAGATTACACCAAAGTTCAATACTAAATCTGGGATGTCACCCATGGAACTAATGTTTGGTAGAAAGATAAAATCAGTATTTAATACATTACCCAAACAAAGAATAAAATCATTAAGAAATATTGCAGCAAATAAATACGTTTGCTCTGGTGAAAAAATACATTTTAGAATGTATGAAATGGGTAAGGAGTTCTGGCAAGATGGCATAATAAAGAAGTGGATCAGACAAATGACATACATAATACAAGGACCCAGATAAGAATAAAAGCAGCACTGAAATCAACTCAGACGCAAACAAAACTCAAACTCAGCTTTATACAAACATGACACTAATATAAAAAAGCCTATTATGATTTCTTGCCTTTAAGCTGTCCTATCAGTATCGAACTTTTCAAGCCCTCTTTCCCTACTCCGTGTCTTAGAAATTTCAACTGTTCATTTTTGTCTTAGTTCACATGTTTGGCTAATGGTGTTCTCGGCATTCTTCTGTTGACCAACATTTCTGTAACCTCCAGTTTTTTCTCCATCTGTGATGAGATTACCCAGCATTCACTGCTATATAGGAGGACCTGTATTACATAATCTTATTCATCTTTGTTGTTTTTACTGTCTGAATGTCTGAGAAGGGACAGGAAATAGGAGAGAAAGCCTTTACCAGGCTTTCTTCTACACTCAAGATTAACAATCAGTTGTGCTCTTGCTTATGAGCTGGTATAGAATTATCTGAGTTAATAACCTCACTTTAATGATCACACAATATCATTTGTAAATAGAAAATAACTAACTTTTTGGCATTAAATAACTTGAAGTCCTGATGGAGGTGATTTCTGATACGTTTGATATACCTTTGCTACCAGTAATAGTGAAACTGCAGTAATGTGGTTAAAGGAAGAAAAAAAAGAAAAAAATAAGTTTCCCAAGTTTCTAACCTGTGGTTAGAACACTGATCACCAGAATACAAATAAAACTCTAAGAATGGATTATTCTACTAGGAATCACATGACCATGATAATAACCCATATTAAGCACCAGACAAAAGTCTGGGTGAGTCATCCAAAGTGATCGACTGTGAATAAAAATTGGATTAGAAGTAGCAGCAGCAGTTATACTAGTTACAGCAACTCCTAAGAGAGGTTACTATGTATTATCAGGAGGAACCTCTTAATAAAATCCTTGTTGTGAGATATGTGAATAACTCTCTTGCAAATAGCAAGATGCTGGATTATCACCTTGTAGTAATAACTATTACTACAAATCCTTCAGTAACTGAATTATTAAGTTGTCCCAAAAGTACATAAACACTTGCAAAAAATTGAAATTTTACTTGCTAAGTAATCTAAGTTTACCAAAAAATGCTTGCAAAAAATTGGAGTTTTACTCACAAAAACAACAAAAATTATTGCTCAAAATAAAGACCATCATTTTCCAAGACTTTCTATTATCGATCTGCAAGCTTCCGGATCTGGTCAAAGTACCATTCAGCTGGCTTCAAATCAAAGAATTCTTGACACGCTTTCTCGACTTCCTCAAATGAGTCAAATCGGTGGCCCTTCCAAAAGTGTTGCATTGAGCGGAAAAGACCATAATCTGATGGAGCACAGTCAGGACTGTAGGCTGGATGTGGCAGAACCTCAATGCTGTCCAGCTCTTCAAACTTGTCTTTGGTCTTCCTGGCAGTGTGTGGCTTGGCATTGACCTGCTGCATCAAAGTGCACTTTCGGTTGATCAGAGCCAGGTACTTTCGCTTCAACTTTTTGTAGACCCGCTCAAGTTGCTGACAGTAAAGTTCGGCACTGATAGCGTGACCATTCGGAACCAACACAAAAGGCACGATTCCTTCAAAGTTCCAAACGTACAACATAACTTTCTTGCCAAATCAATCTTGTTTTGGAACCGACGGTGTATCTTGCCCTTTCTGAACCCATCACTTGTCTTGATTGTGCAGGACCAGATAGACCCATTTTATAAGTGTTTACATACTTTTGGGACAACCTAATTATATACCAAGACCCAAGACAATACAACCATGTGATACCACAACACATTAATAACCTTTTAGATCACAGCAATAACCAACGAGGTTACAACATTTCTCTTCTGAAATGCATTCACATAAGTTGATCAGGTAGGTGGTCTGTTTGCCACTCTGTCTCCCTTTTGTGCTATTTTGAACTCACCAAGCTCTTTAATATCTGTGAATTGACTTATGGAACGTCGTTATGGTCTCCTATTGCTTCCTTCATGGTTTTCATTTATTTTATCTACCTCCTAGATTAGAGAGATTGATCTAACCTGCTATTAACAAATGAGATACATGCATTTCTCAAGGACATTTGCATGAAGCAAATGCAAGGACATTTGTGTGAAGTCAATGCAAACTCCAGTAAAGTTTGCATTTAGTTCATACAAATACATGTTTTACACCAATAAATCTAACTGTGCAATAGTTTTATACATTTTTATGTTTTTTATAAGTGTTTTAGACTAGTTGCCTTGAGTCAAACTAAGTTAAGTTTAGGAAATGACTATAAAATTGAAACTGAGGCAAGGAAGACCTCAACTGAAGCAAAAGTAGAAAGTTATTGTAGTTGACTTACAGAGAGAGTGACACTAGAGACAGTCCAACCAACACAGAATGCTAAGTATTTTTCTTTATTTTCTAAGCGTACAATATTTTCCCTTCATTTTACTCTCTTGCGGTTTATTTTGACATCTCAAGTAAAAGGAAACCTTTGACTATTTTTCAATAACTCTTTCCAAATATGTCAGTTCTGTTTGCAAAAAGGTGTTTGACCGGGAACTGGACATCAATTTATGAGTAGCGGAAACTTAGTTCATTAAGTCTGACTGGAGAGCATAAGTGACAAGAGTTAAGAAGTTTTTCTTCATTTTGCCCAAGTGAAGAAAAATCAAACTAAGAATATTTTCAAGCACTACATGTTCTTGTTTTGTCAAAACATAAAAATATATAATCAATGAAAACAGTATATGAAAAATAATAAACAGAAAACTCATTTTAGTAATTAAAGGCTTCCATATACTCTGTCAGCATTGCATGCTGACAGAGTATATGGAAGCCTTTAATTATATATATAATTAATTGCATATATATATTTTTTATATATATATATATATAATTGCATATATATATATTTTTTTTAATCATATCACCCCGAGCAAGGTGGTAACGCCACTGATGTTCCAGGGGCTACGTAAGAGTGAAAAGATTAGAAGAGAGAAAGCCGGAAACCACATCCTAAACAGGGAACAAGGGATGAGCCTCTTCACCTGTTCAATAGACGTGGGTGGAGTTTGAACCAGGCAATAGTTTAGTCTATATGCATATATTAACTAAAAAATAAAACTTTGGATGTATGAATCTGAGCTTGTTAGTGTGCTTATAATAGGAGTTATTCAGTCAGTTAGCTACCATACGTAATACATGCTTTGGCGATCATGTCTCTTTTGAGACATGACTGACTTAGTCCAAGATTTTCCTGCAGTAAATTGTCTATAATTTCTGCAGTAGACAAGTTGCCAACCAAGACTACAGAACCCAATCTGTTCTGTTATTCAATTCTTTTATCCACATCAGTCAGTTAAGTGCCGTATGTGATCCATACTTCGGCAATCATGTCGCATTCAAGACATGACTAACTAGGCAGAAGATTCTCCGAGCAATAGGATACCATTACTTTCTGCAGTAGACTTGTTGCCAGCCAAAGCTATAGAACCCAATCTGTCCTGCTATTCAACCCATAACTGGAAAGAGAAGAGACAGATTAACATCTTTCCCAAAGGTATTTGCGCATAAGTGAATTCAACGAATTTGACAGGAATTTTAACTCAGTTCCCTGATTTCTCATTCCAAGTCAATATCCATTACAACACAAAGCACAATTATTATAACAGGAGTTAATGAAAAGCCTAATTCTCCTTGAAAGTTACAGACTGCGAAAGCTTGAAGCTAGTGAACAAAGTGAAGAAAGAAAATTATTTTGTAATGCCAGGTCCATGTTTGATTCAGTGTAGCAAAGAAAGTCACTCATCTCATCAGACAAAACATCCACCTGTTGCATGTATTCTCTGTCCAAAGTAAAAATCCAAACCATGTCTCAAGCTCCTAAATAAAAAAAAAATCAGCAGTGTATGCAACTTTGTTATATGACCAATAGTGGGCATCTTGTATGCATAAATAAATCACTAGAGCTGAATTGTCGAAGCCAACTGCTCTGAATGAGTGTGCATGTTGGTAACCATTAGTTTTGACCTATGGCAACCTTGCACAAATTCACCCGACTGCAGTGGGTAATCACAGCTCTCCACAAATATCTTTTCTTATCTGTGAATTGCCATTACCACTTGGGGAGATTGTAGAGTGGTTTCCTGTTGCCTTTTCCACAGTTTGAAATTCAAAGTGTTCCTTTTCTTACAATGGTTTCCAGCCAAGACTAGAGAGTCCAGTATAACTTACTGACTAAAAGGAGAGATTCGTACCTTTCCCAAGGGCATTAGTGCAAAAGTGAATGCAACAAACTAAGCTAGAATTTAAACTCCACACACTGTGCCAATAATTTTTAAACTAAGCAACAATCTTCAAATGCCAAAGATACCAGTTCCAATAAATCATAACAATGACTATTTCAGAACTTCATATAACAATAACAGTAAGATTGAACGTATCAATCATCCAAACTAAGGACCAAAAGAAATATGAAGAGACTAATCTACCAGATCCTACAATGATGACAATACCTCATATAAGAACTCAGAATACAAGTAAGGGGTTGTCACCACCTTGTCTGTCAGACACGTGCTAGGTGTCATTGTAATCAGAATTATGAAAAAAAAACTTGGCTTCAGTCACTTGCTCACTTTGATAAATTTGTCTCCCTTTGTTTTTTCTATAAATACCTTTATGGTAACTGTTCAGATGTGCTCTTCACTATAGAGCTCAGACTCTAAGAAAGTTAAGCAAGTACCATACTGGTGACAATTATGCTCACAGTTTCTTTTCTCAGACTGCTTGCTTGTGGAACACACTTCCAGCTCCATACTTTCCAACCAGCTTTAATCAGCAAAATTTAAATGCCTTGTCAATTGCTATCTGCTGTGCTCTTGATTACCGCACTGTTATTACTCTTTTGCAATGTTCCTGTTTCTAGCTCTTCCATGCCCAGTAATCCCTTGCATCTTAGTGGCTTTACAACCTTGTTTGGAGTGAACTTGATTTTTAAAACAAAGCAAAAAGGAAAGACAAACACTTTTTTTCAGCTCTGAGATGTAGCAGCAAGATCACAGTATTCTTTTCTTCTGAGGAGACACTCTTATGGCAACGAACTACTTAATCTTAACATGGCCATGTGATGCATATGCACACAATGCTCTTCTTACATCTTTTTCTTTATTATTTTGGAAATAATTTTATAAATTTAAATCTTTTTCTCTTCCTTTGTAAGCTATGTTGTTTTTCATATAAAGCATATTTATAATAGATTTATCTAATTTCTCAAATATGCAGACTGACAAATTTAATACAAACTATTTAAAGTAAAAAATAAATCTGTTCTAGTGCCTACACAGGTACATTTGTGTTTAACATTCACAGATCTCAGCTGAGGTAGAAAAAACAACTATACTGAGTGAACCTTAATTAGTTTGAATAAGGCCAGTACGCACAAATACTCTGTCATGATGACTTGTGATTCCAAGCAATAACAACCATTGATGGCTTCTAAACATTTCCTTCTACCCAATTTCAGTCATAAAATTTTGATCAACTTGTGCTTAGATTTTCTGGAACTTTTCAATAGTGCCAAATGCTGGGATCACCCCCCTCAGCCAACAGTGTCAAAAAGTTAATTTCTTGACAAATCTTTCATAATCAAATTTGAACCTGGGTTTCATGAAAGTGAATATTCTACTTATATATATATATATATATATATATATATAAATTGTGTGTATTTTGCTCTTCCTTCTCTTGTTTCTTCAACCATGAGTAGTTGAATTTGACTACATCTGTGGCTAACAGAACTGAACTCACTTGCTCTGTTTAACATGAACAGGTATTCACTTACATTTTGGTGAGAAGAAAGATCAGGAAAGAAGCCATTTTGGTGTTAGGGATTAATACTTTGGCTCAGTTGCCCCTGGCACTCAACATCACTCTTCACTTCAAGAAAATTTCTCAACAACTCATTCACCATGTCCGTGCAGTCTTTCTTTTTTTTCTCTTCAGTGCATCTGCAACATATTCACAGAGCTGTTAGCGTAATGGTCTACTTATAGGAATAATTTGAAGCAGATGCTTCCTTTTCTTCCTTCTCTATCCAAACATTCTCCTCTTTATCTCTGTTCATGAAGAATACAGCTTGATTTCAATGAAATTCAGTCTGTTTCTATCATTAGATGATTGGACTCAAATTTAGCACACATGCTGGGCACATGTAGAGAGATACTTAATTCATTTGGTATTACTGATTTTATCGAAACACACATGTAACCATAGTTTTAAAAGATGGAAAACTGTAAAAGCATCAGTCTTTTTAGAGCAAATCAAGTTGGACATTGGCCTGCTGTTCATTCTTTGTCATCAAAAGTTTGCTTCTTTACTGATGAATAAAGACTAAAGAATATGTTTCGTCCTTCTTCATGGTTTGAAAATACTAATATTTAATGCCACAGAATTTTTTTCAAATGTTGTACCAACAAAACAGACCAGAAACCAACTTTTCTTTTCCATAAGAAATTAGTGGTATAGAGAAATTAAATATAAAAGGAGTTTGCCTCGGAGCTAAAGAAGTGACATTTAAGTTTGCTGTTTGAGCATAGGTTAAAAAAAAAGCCTCTGACCAGGTAGGCCTACCTTAGTTTGGTTAGTGGAATGATACAGTCTTCTTTGATCCAGCTCCTGTTACCACTATTTGGCTATGTTCTGAATTAAGCTAAGCTTGGCAGAGAAATTTGAATAATTGAACATTCAATGTGTGTGTGTGTATCATCATCATGATCCTCATCCTTGTTTAACATCCATTTCTATGCTAGCATGGGTTAGACGAGGTATTCTTGATGACTATAATTGAACCATCATGAAAAATTGCAGTAAGTTTTACAGCTGTATGTCAATAACACCAACCAGTTTAGTAGCCTGGAAACTCAGGGCTTTATCCAGACATCATCTTCAGAAAGATTACCTACCATGGCTAAAGAGTTCAGCCTACCCTTTTCTACACAGAGTAGATGTAGAGGTTTTTATATCAAGATTTCCTTCTCCTAGACAAGTTACCATTCAAAGCTAAAGACTCTTACTCAGCCTAACACTTTCTTTTTTTCTACAATGACTGCAGTTTTGGGGTTGACTATTTGTCCATAGCTGGGATCTTAACAGGTGCAACCACCCTGAGTCAGCGTAAACCTGGAAACAGCAACAATTACTGTAAAATATAGCAAACAAAGCATTTCTATTACGTTTAATCATGAGCTATTCTTAACATCGTATTTTGGCTTTAATTTCAAGTGAAAATAAAGAAAAAATTGTCCAACATTTGGATATTTTTTTAAAATTATGCTGGTTCGAAACTTTTGGCTCACATGAGCCATCTTCAGAGAGGTTACAGGGATGTTTACCTAAAGACATCCACCATCAAAGATGATTTTATCTTGTGTTGACTTAAAACATGGCTAAGCAATGATAAGAGTCACCAAATAGTAGATGCAGTTCGTAAATTTGTAATGCAGTTCTATGACATTACACTGCATGAGAGACCGAAATGTTAACAGAACCATATATTTAAATGCAATGTAATGTGTTATGACCAGATTGTAATGTGATTTTTATTAAGTGTGGGTTGTTTTGATTTAATGTAGATGGCCTCCAATATCTGAAAGTTTTTTTTTTACTGTGTGTATGAGTGAGGATTATTGCGTTATTGACTAAAATTTGTCTAATATTACCTACATGGTTAAGTTTTTCTAAGAAATTTTGTTTAATTGAACTCTGATCAGAAAAGTGACTGGTAAGTCTATGGGAGAGCATGTTTGTAGTAAAACCAACATATGTAGTGGGTTTATTATTAGTACCAGAGATACAATCTCTGAACGGGCATGTAAATTGATACACTACATTGGTTTTCTGTAGAGGACTTAGTTGTGTGGTTGTAGGGTTATTAGAAACTATGAGGTCACTTGTTTTAAATTTTATATAATATATGATGAGCTTAATTTGATTATTATTATTAATGGGTTTAACATTTCTATGTATTATGTTTTTGAGTGTTGTTTTATCTTGTTTGTAATTATTATGTATTTGGTTGCAATAGTATAATAGTGATATGCTTATTTTGACATACACTATTATTATTATTATTAATATTATCAACATTGTTAGAGGTCCTAAGTTTATTGAGATACATTTTAATTTGTTGATGAATGAGGAAGTTAGGAAATCCATTGCTAACAAGTGTTTGTTTAATGTTGAGTAATTCTTTATAGAATATGGATTTGGAAGAAGATATCATTTGTGTGCACTGAATTAAGTTTTTTATAGCAGCTAACTTATATCGTTGGGGGCATTCACTACTATAATTAAGATACGAGTATATATATATAAGATCTGGAAATTTTGTTACTTTTAAATGGGATTTTATTTTTGAAAATAACAAGGGTAGAGATTTGGTGAATATGGTGGTTGTCGGAGATGAGAAATATTTTCTTTGACCAAAAATACTGCACAAGCCATAGTCGCTAACAAAACCTTTGAGATTTGGTGAAACAACCAAATTCTACAGACATATCTTCCAAACATTTCTAGGGAAAGAAGTGAGCAAGAATATCATAGATTAGTTTGCATTATTACTTTAGCTCCATTAACTTAACAGTTCTGACATTTTTCATCAGATGTGTGTGTGTGTGTGCGTGTGTGTAAGATCTGATGAAAAAGCATGTATATATATATTCCCCCATAGTTGAACACATCAATCAACCAGGACACACATTAGAAAACTGCAAATGTTTACTGATAGATTCTGATTTTAGTTCCACATACTCATGCAAAAAGAAAGAAAAATACTGGATTTTAAAATTAAATACATATAAACTAGGGTTAAATAGGGACAGAGGTATTTTGAATCTTTGTAAATATTTCAATAGTTAAACACTTTTTAGATACACTTAAAAAATTTTCTTTAAAACAACATTTAAAAGTATTATTACAGTAAGGTTTAAAAATATTCAAAAAACTATCGCTTTCTACATCACGTGATGTGAACATCTTGCAACAAACACATCTTGTGACAGACCCTTCTAGTTTAAGTTTTGAAATCATTTGTTTCTGATGAAAGGCCGAAGCCGGTCTGAAATATTAAATATATATATATATATATATATATATAATAATTATTATAGAAAGAAAGAAATACTGTCAAAAAAATACATTTTTAACTTAGAACTTATTAGTAGTTTTTCCTATATATATATACATATATATATATATATAAACGGATTTCATTGAATAATATAGACAAGTTTTGTCTATTTATTTTGTGTAGGATCCTTTCAAATAATTTGATAAGCTTGATAGTGCTATCATTAAAAAATGACAAGATATCACAGTAATGATTTTTTTACCAGGCCACTATACCCTTATGTGACCAAAAACCACACCACCACCATTTTGTCACCGTCTGCAGCCAACCGCCACACTAAAAATGGACTTGTCTCTTTCGTTTAATTTTCTTTCTTTAATTCCACTTTCTTAATAATTTAAATGTTTATGTTCACTATATATTAAATATTCATTCTTTGATAATGGCTTATGTAAGCCGATAGCTCAGACCCGATAAAAAAAAAAAAATCAACAATTACTGCAATTTCTTGTCTTAACAATAGCACTATCAAGCTTATCAGATTATACAAAAGGATCCTACAGAAAATAAATAGACAAAACTTGTCTATATTATTCAATGAAACCTGTATTAATGAAAAAATGCTGCCAAAATACACACAATTTATATATATATATATATATATATATATATATATATATATATATATATATATATATATTTAAAAATAAAAAATTAATTTGGAGAACTTTGTCACTTAGCTGAGCAGAGTTATGCTGACTTTTTAGTTCTGTGAAGGTATTACTGTGATGTTTTCACTCTTCAGGGATTTTGTTTCATCTATTGTTTCCCAATTTTGCAGGTGGTTAAGTGCTTTTTACCTATCTCTATCCCAACATTGATCACTCTGATAAAACCTTGACAAAAATTTCTTTCTAGCAGTAAACTATTGAAAAGACAGCAGTTTTGGCACTAAGCATTATCACAATTTAGCACTACATATACATACTAGCAGTATAGCTCAGTGTTGCTTGAGTGTAATGAAAACTTTAAAACTAATCCATGGTCCTGGAGCTCAGACGCTTTGGACGTTGGCATGAAAGACTAAAAAGCAATAGTTGTTTCCAGTTAAAGCAAAACCGTAGACTGAAAGAAAAATGAATGGATGCAAGTCAAATTTTGATTTCCTGGTATCAATATCAAATAAGTTTTTTTTTGTCATAAACTGAATTTTGAAGGCTAAATAAGCCCTCTGAGTAAATGGTATCATGGCTGAGACTAAGAACTACAATTATACCGACTTAGAGCCAAACCCGAAGCAAAAACTAAAATAAAAGGGCTGAAAAAAATAGACATACAGGCAGATAAACAGACACACAAAAACACCTTGCCTTTTTTATATATATATATATATATAAAATCAATTTTTTGCACTATTGTAAGAACTGCAACCTTGAAACTACTGAATATTGTTTCTTATGTCTTTGTCTATGAGTATCAAATTTGATTAAAATCAGACCACTCCTTCTATAACCCAATTTTTTTGATTATCGATTTTTGATATTTATTGGGGGTACCTTGACACAAAACCTAGCTATGAACACTTCCAGACACTTATAGTACAACTGTGTAAATCTTCAAGAAAATTGGTTCAGCCATTTTGTAGTCTATAGGTAATGGAGACACACACACACACACACTGACAAAGTTCCATTTATAAATAAGTTTATATATATATTTTATATATACCTGACTGATATTTATATATTGATGTGTGTATCTGTATTAAAAAATATATACTTACCTCCTTGTCAATATATATATATATATATATATATATATATATATAAAAATGTACATCAAGTAACACATATAACGCAATACAGAATAAAGAATTAAATCACACATACATAAAACAATTAACAAGAAATTATACACATGCAAAAAGAAGGAAGTGACAGATATGCACAACACCCAGATAGAATTAATTGCACAAACATTATTTAGGAAGGAATATATACATACACAAAACCATACAGTCACAAATTTTTGTTAACACAAAAATATTTAGAAAGTAACATTTTATTCAATTTTTCCAAAAATTCTCTTGACAAAATTTATATTAAAAATTATTTTTCCTCCATTTAGACCATAGAAAAATAAAAGTAAATTTTAAATTCACTTAGATTAATCTAAAAACAGTATTTGACAAGAGAAGTGAACATTATACCATTTTTAACTAGACATGAAAAAGATAGACATATACAATATGAACACACACACATAATCTTCACAAAGGATTATATATATATATATATATATATATATATACACTAGAGGTATAGCCCGGCATTGCTCGGGTGTAATGAAAGCTTTAAAACTAATCCATGGTCCTGGAGCTCAGACTCTTTGGACGTTGACACAAAAGACTAAAAAGCAATAGTTGTTTCCAGTTAAAGCGAAACCGTAGACTGAAAGAAAAATGAATGGATATAAGTCAAATTTTGATTCCCTGGTATCGATATCAAATTTTCTGCACCATTGTAAGAACTGCAACCTTGAAACTTCTGAATATCATTTCTTCTGTCTTTGTCTATAAGTTTATCAAATTTGATTAAAATCGGACCACTCTTTCTCTAACCCGTTTTTTTTTATTATCAATTTTCGATATTTATCAGGGGTATCTTGACACAAAACCTAGCTAAGAACACTCACAGATGCTTATAATACAACACTGTAAATTTTCAAGAAAATCGGTTCAGCCATTTTGGAGTCTAGAGGTAATGGACACACACACAAAGTTCCATTTATAAATAAGTTTAGATATATATATAAAAAAGGGAAATACTAAATGATTATGGACTCATTCATATTTGTATGTTTTAAAATCCAGCCGAGAGATTTTATTATGTACTTTATGATCAGCTAAGCATGAAATTGATAGACATGCTCACATTATTTCTTGGTTTCATTATTACTATTATAAGAGCTCTGTCTGCTTCACACCAAGCACTGGTTTTTAAACTGATGTTACTTGATAGCAAGTTTGTTTTTATCAATCAATAAAGCTGTAGATATTCACTATTAGTATTGTTATATACCTATTTCATGTCTTGGCACCATGACTAAAGAGTTGGAGGGGGTCATTGCAGGTACTGATATGATTAGTCAGACATGCGTTTATTTCTGATCAGTGAATAACTCTGATTTTCAATGGTTAAGATTTTAGCTTTTTAAAAAAAATGTTAGATAAAATTGGTAAAAATTTAGTGCTTAATCATCCATTTTTATTCTTTACTACCAGAAAATTTAAATTATCCAAAAATTGATGCAGTTTAGTTGAAAATGTTTGATTTATAAAGAATAAAAAAAACTTTGTTCAATGTTTTTTTTCTTTACATCACCTGTCATTTGAATGACACAAAAATGAAAATAACACTGACGTCACATTTTCACATGTATTTACTAAAATTACACTAAAATTTATTCAATAAAATTGCCCTTGGCTTCAAACAGCCACCAGACAACTTCAAAATCTATTACATCTCTTCTTGATGGTCACCTTGTTCAAGTTAGTGAATGCTGCCATAGCCCTTACCTTCTGTTCATCGTTAATGTTACAAGTGGGTTTTGTTGGTCACGAACTCAACTGTGCCCTACACATAATAATCAAGGGAGTTGATGTCTGAGAAGTTAGATGGTGAGCTTTAAGGGGTGATGTGATTGCAGGTAGAGTCTGACAGCAATGCCTGAGTTCTGTTTGTGTGGCGTGGTGCAGAGCTCTGTTGTCAGGTACAGGGCTTTCCAGCAGCCACCTTCTTGACCCAGAGCAGCACTACCTTCTCAAGGCAATTGATTTAGGCCTCTGTGTTGAGTCTGCAGCTGTCATCAACAAATTCAACAAATTTCTCATGAGAACAATCAAAGTGAGTTTTCCAAGTTACTGCACCTTCGTAATCACCATTAAACTCATCCAACTCTTTCTGAATCCTCAGCACTCTCCTTAGATTTACACTCAAACACTGAAATATTCATATCAAAACTTCTGGCATAAATACTAAACAGTACAGCATGTTGTTTGCAAATTTCTGGTGGAGTGAATTGCATCATGATGCTCTCTTTTTCACAGATGGTGCCGAACTGACTACTGTGCAGTGAACAAAATCTGAAACAAGACACATGCATGAAATTAAAAGTATAAAATGGCAAATATATATATATATATATATATATATATATATTTGTTGTGGATCTTCATTGCCAATTTGTTCTGGAGTTGTATACCAACATTTGATTCAATAAAATTGCCCTTGGACTCTGCCAGATGCTTTGGATATATCTACGGCAACAGATGTAACATTCTTTTTTTTTTTTTTATGTAAGTTGAACTTGTGTACAGTTTTGGAGTGAAATGTTTTTTTTTTCTTTTTTTCTATGCTAACTTTGTTCTTTACCACAAAGTTGTAGGAACCGGTTTGTGTTGCAAGTAAGACATGGAACAAGAAGGTTGGTTAAAAACAATGTATTAGCATAACAAGAATCAAGATATCTAAAAGAAATCTTAAGCAATATAAAAATAAGTAAGTCCAAAGGTATTATTACACTGCCTGACTAGTAGCTGTGTTGATGCTGTACTTGACTGCTCTCTGGAAGTCATGCAGGTAATTTCTATGTAGCAAGAGGAAGAGTTCATTCCTTGTAGGAGTGCATCATAACACACACACACACACACACACACAAACATAAAAAAAAAACTTTCAATTTGTCTTTCACATATATGCACCTGATTTCCAACCTAGAAATGAGGCTCAAATAAGTGATGTTCACATTACCCACTCACTGGTCTCTAACAATTTCACAGTTTGACCCCCATAAGGAGAGTGGAGATGACAGAATACCTATCATCATCCTGAAGAAATGTGCCCCCTGAACTCTACAACTACTGCCTCTTGCTTTCCTGCCTGCTGGAAATCCTCATCTGTAGCTCCTGTATTTAAGAACTCTGGAAAACCCTCAGACCCCTTTAATTATTGCCCTATCAGCCTTCTACCAATTGCTCGAGTCTATTATCAATGCTGAAGTGGTACAACATCTCACAACCTCTCCTCCAATAAACAGTATGGTGTCCGCTTTACTAGGTCTACTGATGATGTGCTAATGGCCATCACAGAGTATATATGCCAGGCTCTCAATAAAAACAGCAAAGTTCAAGCTGTTGCCCTAGATATATCCAAAGCATCTGGTAGAGTCTAGCATGCTGGCCTTCTATGCAAGCTACAGGGTTATGGTATAACTGGATGCTTGTTTGATCTAATCCAGTCTTTCCTTTCAAATTGCATAATGAATTTAGTATTGAATGGGAAAGCTTCCAGATACGATCATACAAACACCAGTGTCCCTTAATGCTCTATTCTCGGCTCTACATCTTTTCTGATTTTTATCACCAATCTCCCTGATGTAATCAGATCCCAAGTAGACATCTACACTAACACCACCACCATTTACTACCACCTTGATAAGAAATCTGCCGGGGCTGACAACCTCACTGATGATCTTGAAAAGGAGCTCCAATCTGTGGAGGACTGGTGTAAAAAATGGCTCATGAGTTTTATTGCTTCCAAAACAAAGTTGCTATCCCTTAACCATCATAGAGAATCAATCCTACCCACAATCAGCATGGATCAGGCTAGTCTTCTTGAAAGCAAAACACTGTACCTCCTTGGACTAACTCTATTGGCTGACCTCAAGTGGAATGACTACATTGGATCCTTAGCTAAATCTGCTGCTAAAAAAGTCGGTTTACTGTGTAGGGCCACAAAATTTTTCTTGTCTGAATCCATTTTGCACATATATAAATCTACCATCTGCCCGTGCATTGAATACTACTGTCACATTTGGTTGGGTGCCTTTGCTATTTATCTTGGGTTTCTTCACAAAATCCAATGGAGAATCTGCAATGTAATTGATCCCAACCTAGTAACTCAACTCTACTCACTTTCTCACTGACATAAGGTGGCTTCCCTCTGTTTGTTCTACAAATACTTTCACAGCTTCTGCTCCAATGAGCTTAGCTCCCTGGTGCCCTCTCTGCATGAATTTACTCATGCTACTAGACTAGTGGCTAGGTCCCACTCATTTACAGTGAAACCAAATGTAGCAGCAATTTCTACTCTATCAGCTTCTTTTCTTGCACTTTCTGCCTGTGGAATTTCCTTCTGTACACTTGCTTTTCTGATAGCTACAATCTTCAAGAATTTGCAGTTTAATGTCAATTGCCATCTCCTATCTCTTTGACTCACATCCTGTCCCTGACAACCCTTGTATCTGGGCATGCCTCCCAAAACTACCATACGAACGCGGGCGTCCCTCAAGGTTCCATCCTAAGTCCCATGCTCTTTCTGATCTACATTAATGATCTCCCCGACACCATTAGATCCCAAGTTGGCATGTATGCCGACAACACAACAATCTACTCTCGCATTGATCAGAAACCAGCTCTGGATGACAAAGTGAACCTCGCTGCTGTACTTGAAAGGGACCTCCAATCCGTAGTGGCCTGGGGTAGGAAATGGTTGGTAAATTTCAATGCCTCTAAAACAAAGCTGTTATCAACTAACCACCATAGACAATCGCATCTACCTCCCATTAGCATGGGACAGGCTAACCTCCCAGAGAGTAAAATACTATGCCTCCTTGGCCTTACACTCTCGGTGGACCTCAAATGGAATGACTATATTGAATCCATTGCCAAATCTGCTGCTATGAAAGTCAGCTCCCTGTGCAGGGCCCGGAAATTTTTCCCACCCGAATCAATTCTGCACATATACAAATCTACCATCCGCCCGTGTATTGAATATTGCTGCCATATCTGGTCGGGTGCCCCTGCTGCTCTCCTTGGGCGTCTTGACAAAATACAGGAGGAGGATCTGTAACGTGGTTGATACTGACTTGGCAGACCGGATGCAGCTGCTTTCTCACTGGCGTGATGTGGCTTCCCTGTGCCTCTTCTACAAGTACTTTCATGGCTTCTGCTCCGATGAGCTTAGATCACTGGTGTCGCCTAAGCACGAATTTACACGAGATACTAGATTAGCAACTAGGTCCCACCCTTTTACAGTTAAACAAATAAGATGTAACCGTAAATTCTACTCCAACAGCTTCTTTGATCGCGCTTCCTGCCTGTGGAACTCCCTTCCACAAGTCTGCTTTCCCGACAGTTACAATCTCCAGGTGTTTAAATGTAGGGTCAATAGACACCTATCACACTAACTCCCAACTATTCTCAGAACACTCATCTACCCAACCCTCATTCTCAGTATCCTTACCCGCCTATTACCCACCCTCTGACATTTCCTATATTTAATCAGCCTTTCTCCACTCTACGTAGCCCCCTGCGCAGTAGTGGCAGTGACATGCCTTGCTTGGGGTGAAACGCTTATAAAAAAAAAATGTTCTTCTTCCATCCCATTCTACTCTCATGCAACCCTCTTCACACCAGTGTCTTCATTCTTCTCTTATCCATTCTCTGACACACCCTATAACTTGTTCCTCTTTCTCATCACTTAACTCTTATGCAACACCCTGTGCACCAGTGGCAGTACTGCCTTGCTTGGGGTGAAATGATTATTAAAAAAAGCATTAAAAAAATAACATGCACAGTGTGTATGTAATATGTACCTATGCATGTGTGTGTGTGTGTATCACTGATATTGAGCGTTTTCAAATAAGTACTGCGCATATATAATATATAATATATATATATATATATATTTTTATAATTAAATACATACACTTTTCATAATCACACCAATTTGGTCGGGTTTCAATCCTGGGTTAAAAGCAATTGGATGTCTAACCGTACTGATGAGCTCTGATACAGCGAAACAGATTGGTCTGTGGATGACATATATATATATATGTGTGTGTGTGTTTGTTCCTGTGGGGAGGGTGTGTCTGCTGAACCAAAAATATATGTACAGCATTTATTTTTTTTAGGATGTGGTGGTGGGAGGCAGAGAGAGAATGATAAAAATTTCTCAACTCACTCAAGATCTCAGAATACAACCAGTTGCCAGGCTGAATGTGGTTTCCCTGAATAACATTCTTTTTTTTTAACGTAAGTTGAACTTGTGTACATTTTTGGAGTGAAATGTTTTTTTTTTGCTTTTTTCTGTTATAACTTTGTTCTCAATTATCTGTCCATTTTTATATAATTCTTTTAAAAATCTTTTCACCCCAGGGAAAGCAATAAAACCACTAAGATGCAGAGGATTATTAAGAGTAAAGAAAACTGATAAAACCTTACCAAGGAGAAAAGGAGGAAAAAAACAAAAAAAACAGGACTTTAGGAAACAGTAAATGGCCATACATGTTACATCTGATTTTTTGTAGATTGACAGGAAGAAAGAAATGGTAAGGCAATTATGAGAGAAGAAACTACTAGCATAGAACCTATGGTTGCATATAAAAATCTAAATAGTGGGATAATGGAATAGTGAATTAAAGCATTATTTTGTTAATTTGGTTATATGGTAATTCTGAGTTCAATCCCTGGACCAGGTAGTATACTTGGTAAAAAAATGGGGTGGACAACAACTGAGCAGAAAGGCTAGATGAGATATTAGACCCCTTTTGTCTAATTGATATATTTTTAATGGATTATCAGCACTTTACCGGTTATTTAACCCTTTGTTGCATATTGGTCACAATTGTAACCAATATTCAAAGAGTTAAAGCTGGTAAATATTTACATGATCTGAATGATTTTTTTCTTTTTAAGATAATCGTTTAATGATACAAGTCTTAATTAACCTATAGCTGGGAGCAGAAGAGATGGATTCATATCTTTCCCAAGGGTGTTTGCATTTAAGCGAATATCACAAACCCAACAGAAATTGTACCTTTGCTCTGTTTAACAATTCTGAGCCATTATCTATTGCACCACCCATACATCCAAGCATATAGCACCTGGTATTCCCCAGTGGAATACCATCAATCTCAACATTGCTCAACTTTGATGGAACCTGTATTGCAATGTGATGAGGTTTATAAGCCCTTTTTGTTCTCTGAGTGTGACAGTCTGACATAAAAGTGGCGCTGCTTTATTTGGAGATTTATCTGATTAAGTATGTGTTTAAAACTGAATTTTAACATTACTGACTTTCAGTTGATTTGCACATGGACACTTAATGCTGGAAATAACATTCTTAACAGAAAAATAAAAAGTAAAATTTAAAACAATACAGAATGTGAACATTTTCTGATTATGAATAATCGTCTTATAATTAAAAAATGGAAACACAACAAATAATCTCCAAAACAAATTCCACTAAACAGAACTTTTTAAGAAATTGTTGGTAATTGAAGATTAATTCAAAAATGTAGAAGATTATTTCACACATTTAATTTTTCTTAATTGTTTAATATCTCACTTTTATTGTTTTTTTGAATAATGTCCAGTTGGCAAAGCTTAGAATATTCTGATTGCACCCCGTAGTTGAGTGGTAGCATCCTCTCCAAAGAGGATATCTTCTAGGTGAATATACACAAACACTAGTATAAATAATCTGTATGTAGCTTTCAGACTCGAGCGGGAGCTGGACCTGACTTTTCAGACTCCAGCGGGAGCCGGACCTGACTTTTCAGACTCCAGCGGGAGCCGGACCTGACTTTTCAGACTCCAGCGGGAGCCGGACCTGACTTTTCAGACTCCAGCGGGAGCCGGACCTACCTCTGACTTTTCAGACTCTGGCAATTCTGACTAGTTTTAACCAGGTTTCTCTTGACATCCAATAATATACTTCTGTCTTCTAACAATTGTATCCATCCTTAAATAACTTGCAACTGTTGATAGGTCATTCAATTAAACCTAGAAATTCTTCAATAATTAGCATGGAACTGTTTTACTTTTGTTGTAATGATACCTGATAAAAATAAAATATGTAAGTTAAACATATAATCCAAAATAAAAAGAATTATAATTAAAATAAGGCATTTGAACTTTCTTTTAAACCTTTCTCTCATTAAAATTCTCTTTCTATATGTCTCTTTCAACTAATGAAAAGGCAACTATCAAATAAAAAGAGAAAAAAGAGAAGACTGAACATGATTGTAAAACAATGAAATTTTGCAGAAGCAGAACAAAACAATAATGGGCAATCAAGAAAATTAACCAAACACTTAATATTAGCCAGACCAAAATTCCTACCACAAACTCTGAGCCTATTCAAAAGGTTATGAACTGACACCTATGAGCTAGTGACAGAAGAAGACAAAACAAAAGAAAGCGACCACATAGAGACCAGCCATGTATTAAGAGGTCATCTGTTACTGACTTTCTCACCATGAAAAACAAAAAAGGCAGATAAACACTGACATAATTTTTAATATTACTACTAACTCTATCATGGTCTTACTTCAAACTTCCACTAACATCTGCCGTATTAACAAATTTTTTGCTATGCCAGATATCAAAGGACTTACCTATCACTTTAAAAGACAAAAATATATTTATTTTTAACCTTTGTTTAAGTTCATTTTATTCCCAAAATTTCTGATAAAATAATTATACTACCTATTCTAACTGACAACCTTCTGATATGAACACATTTTCTATAATGTAATTTGCAATAAAGATCTACTTGTTTTACATGGAGCAAAAAGATCATAGTAAACTGAATAACCTAGTGACATTTTGAAGCTGTTCAATTTGTTATCAAATAAATTAAGTTAGTTAAACAAAGATTTTTTAAGTTTTTTTTTTATTTTGATGGCTTTTTTTTATTTTTTAAATTCTTACTTTTGTTCAAGACAATGAACAATGCTTATCAACAAGGTTGAATAAGCAGCTTTGACACCTGGCAGAAAAATTTTATCTGATAAGAGACCTAAATCTATCCTTATTTTGTTCTCATTTTTCTTTCTATATGCCATGTTTCTTTGGGACATCAGTGATCATGGCTCTCTACAATTTCCCATCCTTTTGTATCTCTCAATAAAGTTTGTCTTTTTGTCATCTTTTATAATCTCTCTTCTGCCAATCATTGAGCCAAGATTGTTGATTAGGTAGATTATGCACTGATTTCTTTTGTCCCCCTTGCCATTAATATGTCCTGTGGGAAGCCCTATTTCCTCTTTATGTTTACTACAAATTTTAACTGCCTCTTTCTAAGTATTACTATCCTTTTTGTTATTTTTTCTAAAACTTTGTCCTTGCTCAGTCCAGTCCATGGTTTTCTCAGCATCCTTCTGTAAAACCACATTTTATTGGTGCATCTAACATATTTCCATACTTTGTTAGCATGTTCGCTTTCTTGGTAATAAAATATTAATTTATTTTCTCCTGACTTTTCTCTTGGTGTTTTTTTTTTTGTTACAAATATTTGTAATATGTATAATATTTAATTCTAGTAATTTTTCTCTGAAAAGGCATTGTCATCATCCACTGTGACTGAGGGAGTGATTTGTCTTTTTTTTTCTTTTTTTTTTTTACAGGATTTACATTATTTTGACCATTGTATGCTCCAGCCTTCTTCAGGTGCTAGAAATTTTGCTTTTTACAGCTTTTCAACCCTTTGTTGGTTATTTAAAGCCAAAATATCTATCAGATTGTAAGGGGTTGTTTACAGTAACTGGTGTTTCCAAGTAGAACCCTATCAAAGTAATTAAACCATGTACCAGACATGTGAGCAACAACAAGGTTTAGGAGAGGATGAAAATGAAAAGGAAACTGATACTACAGGGTTACAGCCTAGTGGATTAATTTTGGTGACATAACCATTATGAGTTCAATCATTGAATTTGTAATGTGTACTTGTACTCAGTGAAAAAGTTTATTTAAGTTTGAGTTTTGTTTCACGGTATGTCAACCTTTGTGGGTTATTTAATGTCAAAAAGGTGGTTTTAATATACCTTTTTATAAATGTTTGGTTGATTTAGATTTTGATGAAAAACTTTTTATTTTAGAAAACTGAAGAAGTCTTCTAATTTTGTATTCAAAAATGTATTGCTGGTATTAATTTTTTTTCTTCAAAAATGCATATTTTTCTACAGAAGTCTATTTTTATACTTTCATCATGTTTTGACCCCAGTTTCAGGGTTAGCTGTTTTCCCATAGCTGGGGCCCTAACAGGTGCAACCACTCAAGGTCAGGGTGGACCTGGGAACAACAGCAATTAAGAAATGGTTCCATGCTCCATACAACCTCCCAGTCAGAGGCCTTGCTGCCAGATGCAGTTTACTGTCATACCCAGGATCTCAGTGGAAAAATGTAAGCAATGAATAAATAAAAACTAGACAAAATGCTCTTAGAAATGAACAGGGTACAAAAAGAATCAACCCTAAATTGTAGACGGTTCCAGTGAAAATTCCCTGATGGTTACTTGGATTGAGAAACAATGTTGTAATGATGATGATAAAGATGACAGAAACAGTCTGCATTTATATAATGTAAATAATAAATTTCCTATTCTAAAAAAACACTGGCTCCCATTATGAAAGCTACATTTTTATACACAGATCTTTAATATATATTTGTTCAGAGCTGAATTTTAACATTAATTTTCAGACAAGATCTTGAGAGTCGACCAATACATAAGAAATATCTTTGGTATGTTGGAATCTTTTGCATTATGACAGTTCTTAACTTCAGATATGAAAAATACAAACCAGTTGCTACCAGTAAGTAATGAAAACATAAAAAAAAGCAATTAATAATGTAGGCCTGCATAGTGCCTTCTGTCATGTAGAACGCCACTTCCGGATATCTTACTTATCTCCCTTTAACAACTCTAAGTTTTTAGTTAACCATGCTGTGGCCAGGTATTGAACTCACAACTCTGAGGTAAATCACTGGATCTGACCAACACTTTTATCTACTGGGCCACATGGATAAATGTACTGATTAGAATTTCTAAACACATAAGGAGAACAAGCTACCCCAGTGATTAAAATAAAAAGTTCACCTGAAGAAGGTCAGAACATACGTCCAAAACATCATGAATATGGTAATAAAGATGAAGACAACAGTCCAAACAATGTAAATAATGAAAAGCAAAGGGTTATCTCCTGTGTATTCAAGAAAAAAAAAATAGAAATATGAACAATTAAAAAATTGACAACAGTCTTCCTAGCATCATTCTATACAGTATGACCTTGGGAAAAACGGACTGACAATATCACTGAGTGGATTAAAAGATCCTTCAGAGAGACTCAGACATTGGCATGCAACCAAGACATATGGAAAGAACTGACTATGATCACACTCAGTCATAGGACTGACGGGGATAATCAACAATTGAGGCAGATAATGTTTTTCTATTCTTGTTAAATTAATCATTAAAACTAACTGTCTACTGAACAGACAAATGATGCTTTACTAAACTAAATCAAAGAGATGGATTCCAAATCTATTTTCAGAAGTATTCTAGAATGTCAGGATTTTAGATACAGGAATATTTATTTATTTTCAAGGTAAATAATATATTCACAGAACATTGGTTATGTCTTAAAACAAAGGAAAGATTATTGAACTGTTGTCATTATTACTGTTATTAGTCCTCCTATATTCACCTGTCTAAACTTTTATGTAGCCCCCTGTGCATCAGTGTTGGTATCACCTTGCTTGGGGTTAAAAAAAAAAAAAAAAGTCTGAATTCAATAATTTTGAATGAGGAATTGGTAATACACAATGCTCTTCCAATCCCATCAGCAATGCCTTCTTCCAATGCAAAGTGGCTATTTAGAGTGGTTAATGGTGATTCGTTTTCTTTCCCATCGTATTTTTTACTTCACATTATTGAACACAATCTATTGCCCGGTTCACACTCCACCCACGTCTATTGAACAGGTGAAGAGGCTTATCCCTTGTTTCCTGTTCAGGTTGTGGTTTCCGGTTTTTCTCTTCTCCAATCTTCTCTTTTTTTTTTTTTTTTTCCAATTGGAGTAGATAGTCTAAACTATCGCCCAGTTCACACTCCACCCACGTCTATTGAACAGGTGAAGAGGCTCATCCTTGTTTCCTGTTTAGGTTGTGGTTTCCGGTTTTTCTCTTTTCCAATCTTTTCACTCTTAAGTAGCCCCCTGCGCATCAGTGGTGTTTTCGCCTTGCTTGGGGTGATATAATTAAAAAAAAAAAATTTTCTATCACCTGTTATCGTTCTTTTGTAAAATGGGACATTTAAGCAAAGAACTGTAGAAGAAAATGTGGACCATTCAAATTTTTCCGTTAAATCCTAATGTTCACGAACATTGTAGCACTTCATGCAGCCAAATGCATTCAAATGTCTTACAATGCTGATGTAACATACATGAAATATCTTGGTTATGTCCTCTGTTGTGTGACTCTGGTTATTTTTCATAAGCATTTAAATGTAGTTATTAATTGTAGCTCTGTTAAAATGTCCTCAGTCTTCAAATTTTCCAATTTCAAAAATCTTGCAAAACACAAATAATATTTTCAGCTATTGTACTATCTTCATAAATGGCAAATATCTTTTTTGCTATTTGTCCTGTTATTTTTATCTATTCTGGAAAGGAAATGAAGAAAATGCATCTGTTTTCTCCATTTTAACTTTTAACGCTGAGACACTTAAAATTCACAATCTAAATATTAATTGTACAGAAAAATGTAATAAAATGTCACTTTTCAGAATAAGTACATATTTTTTAATCATATCCTTGTATGCAAGGCAGTAAAGCCACTAAGATACAAGAGGTTACTGAGTGTGAAAGAATAAGAAAAACAAGCAACATTATTAAGGAGTGAGAACAATAGACTTATGTGCAAATACCCTTGGGAATCCATCTCTTCCCTCCAGTTATGGGTTAAATAATAAGATTGGGTTCTATAGCCTTGGATGGCAACCAGTCTACTGCAGAAAGGAATGGCAACCTACTGCAAGATAATTTTCTGCCCAGTCAGTCATGTCTCTTTTGAGACATGATCGCCCAAAGCGTGTATCACATATGGCACTTAACTGACTGAGAACAATAGAAAAGTAATCAAGACATTAAATAAAAGATTGATAATGTATTTTGATTTTGAGGATCAAAGGTGGCTGGGAAGCAAAGAGCAGAAAACATTCTATGAGAGAGAAGTGCAAGAAAAGAAACAATTAGCATAGAGCTTATAGCTACATCTATCCATTTCAACTGTGAATTGGTAAGACCTTGCAGCAAATCTAGTCAGTCATTTAAGTGCCAGATGTAATACAAACTTTGATCATATCTCAAAACAGACATGACTGACTGGGCAGAAGATTATCCTACAGTAGGTTGCCATTGATTTCTGCAGTAGACTGGTTACTAGCCAAGGCTATAGAACCCAATCTGTCCTGTTATTTAACCCATAACTGGAGGGAAGAGACAAATTAATACCTTTCCCAAGGGTATTTGTGTATAAGTGAATGCAAAGAATTCAACTGGAATTTGAACTTGACTCCCTGATTTATTGTTCCAAGTCCATATCCACTGCACCACAAGGCACATCTAGTACTGCACTTAAATTCATAAAGTCTAGATACCGTAGTGAAGAGTTCATCTAGACAATTCCCATAAATTCATAAAAAATGCACAGAAAAGCTACATTATAGTGTTGAGTAAGTGACTAAAGCTGATATGCCAGGTCATGACCAATGATATTGCTGCAGATTCTTTGGATTTTTAGCATGGATGAATGATAAACTTATAAATATGCAAGATAAATTCATGAAAGAAAAATTGTCTAGCACAAGAATTAGTTGCCATGCATGATACAAAATTGGGCAATCATGTCTTTCCGACTAGGCAGAAGATTTTCTTGCAGTAGTTTGCCATTACTTTCTTCAGTAGACCTGTTGCCGACCAAAGCTACAGGACCCAATATGACCTGCTATTTACCCTGTAACTGGAAGGAGAAAAGATGGATTAATACTTTTCCCAAGTGTATTTTTGTGTAATTGAATTAAATAAATTTGATTGGAATTTAAACTCCACCCTCCAATTTCTCATTCCAAGCTATGTCCATTACACTACAATGTAAATCAGAGTGAACCAATTTTCTTAGCAGCAGATCTAGCAATTGATCTCATTCATATCAGCTGAGAATACCAGCCTGAGAAAGTCGAACAAAGTCTCATGGAGACTAGTGTAAAAATCTTGTGGAAGAAACAGCCAGTACTCAACTCGAATAGAAGTTGGGTTCAAGTGACCAAAAAACCACCAGGGTAAATTGGTAGGTGGTTTAAATAATAACCTGGAAGATTCCATTCTGTTACAAGCAAGTCTATTCTGTAAGCAGTGATTGGCTGATAATTTTAGTGTGTGCACTGAGCCTCATAAATATTGAGCACAATACCCACCATTTGTCTTTGGGCCACATAGGGTCATGTATTTTAGCCACGCCATGTGGGACATACTGCTTGGGACAGCGAATGAGGCGAAGGCACTTGCAGGAGCAACTCTAGATACTAAAACCCTTCGCATACAAACGGAATACATGGGCACCTGGAAGACGAAAGTGACGTTGCATGGGGTGCCCATGGACATATCTACAGACCACGTGGGTGCCTTTTTTACAAGGTTTGGCAGAGTAGCAGAGGTGGCAACAGTAATGTCAAAAGCTGGTTTTGCCACGGGCGACATCACTCTGCAGGTGACAGTATCTCGCAAAGAGTTCTCGGAGATACCAAACATCCTCACCTGCAGAGGGCGTTCTATCTTTGTTGTCGTTGCTGGAAGGAGGCCTTGTTGCTGGGCCTGCGGAGCCATGGATTACGTCGCAAAGGCATGTCCTGTCAAAAATCCGGCCCCAAAGGCCCAGCCAGTATCAACAGTAACAACAGCAGTTAATAAAGAGACTGTGGCAACAAAAGAGGGACAGTGACAAACGGCGGGTAAAAAAGGTGGCAAAGTAAAGACGGTGATGCAACAAACAGCAAAAACAACAGTGCCACCGAAAGTTATAACGCACAAGTCTCCCCTGCTACAAAAATCGCCGGTAAAATCGCCAGCGAAATCTCAAAGGAAGGAGGATCCCAAGCAGCTTGTCCCACAGGGTAAAGTGGAAAAGTTAGCGAAAACCCCGCAGCCGTAACCCACATTGGAGGAGCAGCAGGAGATGGATGTGGATATGCCGGCACCCAGATCAGCTTCTTTAAAAAGGGGAAGAGAAGAGCAAGATGAAGGACATCACGCAGACAATTTTAAAGTGCAAAGGAAAAGCAGAAGCAAAGAGAAAGAAGTGGTGAAACCTGCTTCACTGCCTGTGTCTCCGCAAAGACCAAAAGTGACTTATGCGGCGAAAGCCAAGAGCCTGCCATCTTCTCCTGTAAAAGGTTCCCAGTCACCAGTCTTCGGACTGATTCCCCTCTCCCCGCAGACACCCGTGTCTACAAGCCAATCTCCTACCCCTACTCCTCCGCCTATATCCAACCCCACCCGTCTCAAGAAAAAGAAATCCCTCCTGCAGGGGGAAGATTTGATGAAGGTGGACCAGGCGGAAGTATCAAAGGAATGGTCAGCACAGAGACGGTTACTCTTCAAAGGACTTTTAAAATTAACCGTCATTGACGGAATGTCCACAGAGGACCCAACCCAGTTCTCAGATGCCCCTGGAGTCATCATCTTGGTGAGAGCTACTGGAGGCAAGCTTAAAGTCTGGGAGCATATCACAGCGGTGGAGAAACTCTACCCCAAAATGGGAAAAAATTGCGCAGGGAGGTTCCCCGTTTTGATCCACCCCTGCTTATATAGGGTATTAAAGCTAACATACCCTACGGACATCGGCGGAATTGTCGTAAACGGACAGATTACGTCCAATGTTGGTACAGGGTCCCTAGGACAATCCGTCAGGGTCCTATCTGCCAAAGATTTCCGAGCGGTATGTGACCACCAGTAATTTTCTCCTTTTTCTAATTTCAGATTTAATTGATGTCTATCAAGTTAGCCAGTGTGAATGCGAACGGCCTGAGGGATTGGGGTAAGGCGGCCCGCCTGCTTCGTGACCTCTTGTCGTTCGGCATGGATGTGGCCGCGATCCAAGAGACTCACTTTGTTTGCAACGTCGATTCTTGTGTGCTGGCTAATGACTTTGTCGTCTATTCAGCATATGGGAACCGGCAAGCCAGAGGTGTTTCTTTGCTAGTCAAGCGTACCCTGGACGCGGAGGTCGACCCTGTCCATGTCGGTGCCAAGGGCCGGTTGATCATGGCCGATGTTGCAGTGAAAAGCAAGAAGTTTCGTCTGGTTGCGGTTTATGTGCCCAATGATCAAGAGGAGCGTGTCGACTTTTTCCGGCTCTTGGAGCCCTTCCTAGTCCTGCCTCGTGGTTGGCATTTCTCAGTCGTGCGTTAATGGAAGACTCGTTGCTTACGGGGGTAGTGAGGGACGCGTTCCCTAGCCTCACTATCACTCCCCAGGTCTCGTTGCACTGCTGCAAGCTTCGAGGGTAACCGGCTTTCATCCGCGAATGCCGGAGGGCCTTGTGGGCCATTCCGTGGTCTAGTGACCTTTCTCGACCTAGGAGACACTTCTATCGGGGATTAGTGGAGGGCGTCGCGAAGGATCGATTGAGGGAGGAGCTCGGCATGACGGAGGAGGAGTATCACTCTCATTGGTCTTGGGCGCCAGGATCGGCGTACCTCAGCAACTCAGTTTTCTCTGACCTGGCGACTAGCTCGTAACGCCTTGTCTCTCAATGACATGCGTTTCATAATGGGCCTGGCGGATTTGCCAGATTGTGAACATTGCAACCTTGGGTTAGAGGAGATGTCGGCGCACGCCTTCTTCCATTGTTCGCTCGTTGTGGGATCGTGTCGGCAAATTGACTGCTCGCATTGCACCACGAGAACTCGTGTCCATTGATCATGCATACGCCTGTGATAATGTGTTGCCCCCGTACACCGGAGTGAAACGGATGGTGTTTCTGTCGCTTCAGGCCACGGCTCGAATGGTGATATGGACGATGCGTTTGGAGGAAGTCTTGTGGGGTGGCCGTCTTTCGCATCAGGATCTAATCCGATATTTTGAGTACCAACTCAAAATGAAGATTAGAACTGATCGGAAACGGTTGCTACCGACAGAGTTCAGCAAAAGGTGGGTAAATGTGGCGAGCCTGGTTCGCGTGACTGGGGCTAGCCTTGATTTTCTCTTTTAGATCTGGTAGTCACATCGGGTTGGATTCCTTTGGAACCCTCCCCTTGGTTAAGGTAAGTCCCTATTTGTGTACCTAGTTAATGTGAATGAATGTGATGTCCGGACCGGTTCCCTGGCCTTGTATCTTTTGTTATGGTTCAGTTTGAGATTCCCAGGTTCCATTATTTATTTATGTCCCGTTTTATTTCATCTGTGCCAGTATTTTATTTTCCCCAGTCCAGTTTCTTTTTGCCTCTCCACTCCCTGTAGGAAGAGAGTTTCTTGATTTCGTCCTTTGGGCGGAATACAGCGACCTCTTTGTTTTGAGGGTAGGTTGGGTCCAGCTAACACAAAGTTTATGTTGTTGTTTTAGTTTGATTTTTATTTGAGGATTTGTGTCATGCCCCCTCCCCCTTGTCATTTCATGTGAAAATCTTTGTATTTTTTGTAAAATTTATTGTAAATATTGTATATTGTCAAAATTTTTATGTTCATTTTGGGTAAATTTTAGGTCCCCGGTATGCGTTGTGGTATTTTGGTGTACGGCAATATGAGTGTCGATGGACAAGTTTTTGTGGTGATTGAGACAAATTGTAATGTATGTCTGGGTCGCGAAAGAGATTAGCTAGGTATAAGATAGTTACGGAAGACCATCCTCAGTTTTGCCCCCACCTCTTTCGACCTTGTGCCACAAACACTGTAAAAAGTGTTAAATAAACATAGGGTCATGTATTCAGTTACAACCCTGTTTATTTTTGTCTGTCAACTGGACGCTAGTTGGACACATCAGGAAGGTGAGTCTCACGCTCTTCAATGTTCACCTTCCTACAGGGAGACAAAAGGAGACAGCCATGTTGACAGGTAAGTTATTTGACTTCTACAGTTAGTATCAGCTATGCTGATGGGAGACAGGAAATAGTCTTTCAAGTGATTGATATGTCCGATTACAATGACAAGGAAAACAAAATCAATTGTTTTATTGTAACCAATTAAAAAATGATACATACTTTTGTAACATTCAATTAGTCAAAATGTATTTGAAAGGAGTTTTACCTTTTCTCTGAGTTTGATAGCCAATGAAATTTAGATTTAGCAAAAATAATTCAGCAAGAGGATAAATTGATTGATTGAATCGGTGAGTGGAAGATTGATTCATCATTTAATCAACCCTGAAAACTGCAAAGTTAGTTATTTTTTATTTACAAATGATATTGTATGATCATTAAAGCGAGGTTATTAACTCGGATAATTCTATACCAGCTCATAAGCAAGAGCATAATTGATTGTGTTGATCTTGAGTGTAGAAGACAACCTAGTTAAGGCTTTCTCTTCTATTTCCTGTCCCTTCTCAGACATTAAAAACAACAAAAAGATGAATAAGGTTATGTAATCCAGGTCCTCCTATATAGCAGTGAATGCTGGGTAATCTCATCACAGATGAAGAAAAAACTGGAGGCAACAGAAATGTTGGTCAACAGAAGAATGCTGAGAATACCATTGGCCAAACATGTGAACAAAGACAAAATTTTAGAGAAAATGAAAACAAAAATGACGTATACTTTACACCAGAGAAAAATAGTTGAAATTTTTAAGACACGTAGTAGGGAAAGAGGGCTTGAAAAGTTTGATACTCATAAGACAGCTTAAAGGCAAGAGATCATAATAGGCTTCTTTATATTAGTGTTTGTATAAAGATGAGTTTGAGTTCTGTTTAATGGCATATAAACCTCCATGGGCTATTTAATGCCAAAAGTTGGGGTTTTAAGGTATTTTTTTCATGTTCGTTTATAGTAAGAAGTTTGATTTAGTCAGATTTTTATGAATTTTTTAAATCTTTATTCTTTTTTTATTTTAGAAAACTGATAATGTCTTCTAGTTTTGTATTCAAAAATGTTTTGCTAAGAATTTTTTTCTTCAAAAATGTGGTATGGTAAAAATTTTTTTTTTAAATGGTAATATTTTTCCTTAAAAAAATGCATATTTTTCTATAAATGTCTGTTTTTATATCTATAAAAGTGTATTTCTATACTTTCATAGTGTTTTGATCCCAATTTGGGGGTTAACTATTTGCCCATAGCTGGGACCCTAACAGTCGCTACCACTCTGGGTCAGGGTTAACGTGAGAACATCAGCAATTAAGAGGTGGCTCTATTCTTCTCACAAACTCCCAATCAGAGGCCTTGCTGCTGGATGTAGTTTATTGCACGAAGCGGCAAAAGAAAATGTTTCCAATGTGTATATTCTGAAGATAACAGTAAAGTTTGTTATCTTTAGAATATACACATTTCTTCTGTGTGCCACATCCCTTCAGTTATCATTCTTTTATGACCTTGCTGGTGTTAAGACAGTCGAATCTGGGTTTATTTATAGCACAAGTCTTACATGAGTTGGTTATCTATTTCACATCCTTTACTGGGTAGGGAAGGTTTTTGATTTTCAAAATGTGGACAATGCATTTAGTACCTGAGTAGCACAACTTTCCATGTAATCTCTTAAGTTCTTCTTTGTTAGCAGGTATACACATGAAAAAGGGTATCCACAACTGCATTTTCCTTACAGGGACCCTATGTTATGTCAAACAAATAACATGAGAGTTCTTTTCTCTAACTGGCAATTTTCACATTTTTTATTTTACTGGTTGTTTTCACATGAAACATGAATGCAATTGATTTTTGATCTGTAAATAATTCAAAGTGTTGTTCAATTAAATAAAGCCTTCATTTTCTCATTAATTTGATAAGTTGTTGGAAAGTGTTGGATTCTCATGGCGACAAGGTCACAGATTTTGAAGGGTGGCTTCCAGCCTCCCAAAAGTATTTCTACCAATAAATATTGGTGCAAGAAGTTGTGCCCTAATATTAGATCACAACATACATCCTTTATTAGTAGACATCTTAGCCCTTGGTATAAAGCACTTTTTATTTTTAGGTCAACCAAAACATATTTTAGTACTTGTATGGAAAGAGATCAGCTAGCCATTCCCACTCATTTTAGGCATGGGTAGGTTCTCCATGAATTTTTTTTTTTGCAAAACTTGTATTAAGGAAGTTTTCTGTGCTTCCTGTGTCAATCAATGCTTTTAGTGGCTGTTCATTAGCCATGATTTCTGCTATTGTAGTAGTTGTCCCATGAATATCAAATTTTTAATTTGTAGATTTTAAATAGTACCCATAGTGAACAACATTCTGCTTTTCATCCGAGTTGGTTGAATCCCAGTCACTGTCATGAAGAAATGTGTTCCTGAACTCTTCTCTGTCCTCTCCAAACTCTACAACCACTTTCACGTTTCTGTTGCCTCAAGTCATTTATCTGTTAGACTCTCCAGCACTCACCGACATATCAGTCAGTTAAGTGCCATAAGTAATACATGCTTGGGTGATCATGTCTTATTACTTTCTGCAGTAGCCTGGTTGCCAACCAAGGAGAGAACCTAATCTGTCCTGCTATTCAGCCAAGTGTATCCATTGATGCCAGACAATATACCATTTCACTCCCCTTTGTACTTCTACAAACTTTAGCCCAAGTCCCTGCTTTCTGCATGTCTAGTGTTTGTCTATTCCAGTGGGGCATAATGATCTTGCCTGTCTCTTGTTTCTGCAGAAAAACATATACATTTAATTAACGGTAGTTTTCCTGGAGAGCCTAGTTGTTCATATGATGGTGGAGGAGAGCAAAATAGGTCTCTAACATTGCTACATCAGTATACTTTTTAGTATTTCATTTTTCTAAATCTAGTACTCTTGCCTGGTTATAAGGCCTGCTGTAATGCTATGGTGCTATTTTTATTATTATTCTTTGTTGTATATCCATAAAACAAAACCTGTTTATGAAGGTATCTAGTATCAATTCATCTTGATATTGCTCCACTGATACCAAAGAAAATAAACAGTCCTTACTTAGTTTTACTAAAGCTTGATAGAATCCATCAATTTAATCTAATGGCAGTTGATACCTCATAGCCAGTAATTGTCTAGAGATCATTCTGTTTCTGTTTTTTATGTAGATCTTACCCAGTGTTGTTAAAGCTTCTTTGTATGAAGGTGCATCTGCTAAATATTGAAAACTTGTGCCGATATATATATTTTTTTAAATCGTTTCACCCCAAGCAAGGCATTCCACTGCCACTATTGCATAGTGGGGAAAGTGATGAGAAAGAATGGTTAGATATAGGAAATGTGAGAAGAAGAGTGATAGACTGGGTAAGGATACCGAGAATGTGGGTTAGGTAGATGGTGAGAGTGTTTGAGAGAATAGATGCAAGTTAGTGTGATAAGAGGTGTCTATTGACCTTACATTTAAACTTCTGGAGATTGTAGCTGTTGGGGAAGCAGCTATGTGGAAGGGAATTCCACAGGCAGGAAGTGCAAGAAAAGAAGCTGTTGGAGTAGAAATTACAGTTACATCTTATGTGTTTCACTATAAAAGAGTGGGAACCTAGTTGCTAATCTAGTATCTCGTCTAAATTCGTACCTAGGTGGCACCAATGATCTAAGTTCATCAGAGCAGAAGCCGTGAAAGTATTTATAAAAGAGGCACGGGGAAGCCACGTCACACCAGTGACAGAGTGGTTGCAGCCAGTCTGCTTAGTATCGATCATGTTACAGATTCTCTGTTGTATTTTGTCAAGAAGCCTGAGGAGAGTAGCAGGGGCACCCAACCAGATGTGGCAGCAGTATTCAATACACAGGCGGATGGTAGACTTATATATGTACAAGATAGATTCAGACGGGAAAAACTTCCGGGCCCTGCACAGAGAGCCGACTTTCATAGCAGTGGATTTAGCAATGGATTCGATATAGTCATTCTATTTGAGGTCCATCTAGAGTGTAAGGCCAAGGAGGCATAGTGTTTTACTCTCCGAGAGGCAAGCCTGTTCCATGCTAATGGGAGGAAGTAGTACAGCTGCTTATAACTTTTGTTGCAATAAACTTTTGTTTATGAAAGTTATTCTCCAGTGACAAGATTTTAGTTTGGCATCAGATGTATTAGAGTCAATAATATCTTTCTCTGGACAGAGTAGATTAGCCATTATCAAAATTGTTGACAATGAGATTTCATTAAGTTTTAGAATTGTTCTTTTGGCTTAAATGTAAGATTTAATGAAAATTCCCTGTAGACCACATATATGTGGGGTTAAGTTCTTGTCTATTTACCCATGATGAGAGACTGCCCTTTGGTATAGCCTTATCTGGGTTCCTCTGTGTTGCTTGTCAGAGTTCTCTTGAATATATGTATTCAGGACAGATCCATTAATAGGAGAAATGGATCATACTACATAAACCTCAAGTAATAACCTTAAAGTAGTTGAATTTTGCTTCATCTAATAATTCCAAGTAATTGTTTTTTGCTTTAAAATATGAGAGCCTTTGGTTAGACAAGTCAAGAAACTCAAATCATAATTCCCAACATATAAGATATGACTTTATATTTATATTGCTACCTCCTCGTTTAAAATAAAAAGGTTACAACATAAGAAGTCATATTGGAATATGTGACATCAGTTCAAATCTCATTAGAAGGTACTTTAAATCTATTCAACTCTTTAAGACCAGAAGCACTTAAATGTGCCTGCCAGTTTCACACAGTCTGAATATACTCACAATTGAGTAAAAATTAATGTCAATATAGATTATTAATACCCATCAAATGAACAACTGGAGATTCTGGAAACCTATACCGCTTACAAAGTTGTAATTTTCCAAAACCATATCTCAAGGATATTTATCCAAGGCAATAGAGAAAATACATTAAAAACAACAACAATATTAAAAACAGAATAGCCAAAAAATATCAAGTAATTTTTACCACTAAGTTAAAGTATAATTTCTGCTAACCTCTCTGTCTCTCATGAAGGAAGTCAGTTTCGTTTTGGTTCTAACCATATAGCCAAGTCTCAAGTGTTGTCCTGAAAGGGAATATGTTTAATGAGCTTTATCTAACCAGCACTGAACACAAAACCAAACAGTGAAACACAATATACTTGAGACTCTTCTGACATCATTTTCTAATTGTGGTTCCTGAAGCCAGATGATAATTCCACAGATGAATGGAAACTACTCATCCTTTCAAAGAAGGAAATTTGCTGAGATGATAAAAAATTTGGCAAAATTTCCAAGAAAGTATTCTTTCAATTTTAGCAAAAAGTATTGCTAACCCTCAACAAACAACTTCACCTCAAGTTATTCAGAACAAATATTTCTAATTGAAAATTCATTTTCTGGCAAAAGCTTGGTGGTTTTAATGCTAGAGTAGGCCATCACTTACTACTTGGAAAAATATTCTTAAGGAGTATGGTGTAGAAAAATGCAGTAACAGTGGCTACCTCCTTCAGTTCTGAACAGAACATAAATTATGCATTAGCCATGTTATTTCAGTAGAAGAACAGATTAAAATTTATGTTCATGTACACTTATTCAAAGGAATGGTACGTTAAATCATACTTTACTGCACATTAGTGTGACACCAAAGTTGACAGTTACATCACATCAAACATTTGGTGGCAGACATTCTGAAAATAAAATTTTTTGCAACATGTTAAGTTTTGCCACCTAAGCTAAGTATATTATTTTAAAACAACATGAAAATAATTCAATAAAAAATATAGTTAATAATTAAAAGAAAATAAGATTAATTAATTAGGTTAACCATACATGGTGGTTAGCAAAAGGGACAACATGCAAATTACAAATCGGAGATAAAAGTTAAAATTTCTGGAGCAGATAATGAGGAAAGAAGGGTTAGAAAATTTGATACTCACAGGACATATTGAAGGCAAGAGGGACAGAGGAAAGACATCTTAATACTCAACTAATGATAATCCAATACTTCATGTCTAGTGATTCTGTATATTAAAATTATTAGTAATGCTGTTTACATTATACATATTCCAACAGTTTGCTGGTTGATTTTGTTTGGTAGCATACCAACCTCTTTAATACTAAATATTTTGTACGTAATTTTATGCTTTCAACTACTAACATTTTGTTCACAATGTTATACTTTTACAGTAAAATTGTTTTTTAGATAGTTTATAGATCATAAAATGTATTGTTAGTAACTTTACTATAAAATATATTTTTATGTTTTTATTGTTGTGTTGATTGTGATACTGCTATTAATATAGATTAATTCTACTCCAGCAACTTCTTTCCTTGCACTTCCCGCCTGTAAAATTCCCTTCCATTTACTTGCTTCCCGACACCTGCAAATAATTTAAATGTAAAGTTAACAGTCATCTCCTATCTCACTAACCTGCATCCTCTTTCTCAAGCTCTTTTCTCCATCCACTCCACTCATCAGTATTCTCATCCTTCTCTTACCCACTTCCTGACACCCCCTATAACCTGTCACTCTTTCTTATAACTTTCCTTCTATGTAACCCCCTGCAAAACAGTGGCAGTAAAATGCCTTGCTTGGGGTGATATGATTATAAAAAAAAAAATCCTGTGTTAATATGCCAAATATATTCACCAAACACAAGTTTTAGTGGGATATATTTGTGTCAGCTTGCTAGTAGTACATTAAGTGGTGTACAGTAATTCTTAAGAGTGCTGTCCAACCTGTTTACAACTAAGTAGTCAAGTACTTGTCTATACTTCACAGATGAAATAATATTTACATTGTTTGGACTGTTGTCCTCAACTTTATTGCCATATCTACAACGTCTCTTCAAGGATGCATGACCCAGCAGATATAGGCGTTGGTTGGTGCCAGTGACTTGACCCAAAGTAATCCCAAGCTAAAGCAGTAGTGAACAATTTATAAAGTCAAAGGAAGATAATTACATAGCTACCGGAAGTGTCAGTGAATATGGAATGAGAATGATATACTCTAGTGATCAAAATAAAGAATTTGATTCGAAATTCCTTGCACTTGAAGAAGGCTGAAGCATACAACAGCTGAAATGTCATAAACATGGCAGTAAAGATGAGGATAACAGTCTGAACAATCAAAACAATGTGAGTAGTAAAGGCTTGCATTTTATACATGAGTTAACCCTTAGTTTTGGAAATATCGTTAGACTTAAAAACTCAACTTGTACGCAACAATTTACTGTAATAGAAATGTCAAAATTAAAAATAAATCTATTAAATCTTTATGAATATTCCTTTTATGCAAATAATGAACAATGATAATCAAAAGAGTGATGGAGAAGCAGTAAAGTCAGTGCAATAACAAGCCCAAACATAAAATTTATGTGAGTTTAATTTTCTTATTTATTGCTGTCAATATTTGCTTTATTCTGAAATAATTTATGTCTAGCACATATCCAGTTATATTGAATATGTTGAAAACAAGTTAGACAGTCCAGATGTTGTAGCTTGAAAAGTAATTAGAGATAATCTTACTGAACTTGTGAGAACAGACACTCTCCTATGGAGTCACTCAGTTATTCATAAGATACAACTTATTGAGTCTTTGCATGTAGTGACTATCATAGTCAAGCAGATTTTGAATGTCTCATCAGGGCTTGATTATGGCCATTTGATATGATAAGTCAACAATAGTACCCAATTGATGAATTGTACTAAGATTTTCCATTTATGATGAATAAATATACTTTTTACTTAATAACAATAACATCTGTTTGGTAAATGTAAATCCTTAAATTCAAAAGATTTTAAACTTTATAAATTATTTTGATTAAAATTATGTAAAGTGAAAATAAACCTTGAAAAAATTCATTATTCATTGAAAAAAAGATTTTTTAATTAAATAATGTCATATTGTATTTTTAAGATTCAGAGCAGATTTTCAGTAACTGGAGGGGCCATGTTAATCAAATAATTTTATTCTTCAAGGAATTCTGTATATAACTAATAAACGTTAAGTGGTATAAAAACTCATTTTGCACATGTCATAAAATTACATAAATGTAAAAAAAAAATAAAAAAAAAATAAAAAAAATTTCATTCATTCATAAATCCCAAAAATTTAATAAAAATCTGAGAATTACTTCATTTTTGAAAGAATGTTATAATAATATATATATTATTTATAATATATATATTACTAAAATATAATATATATATGATTTATATATAATGTTATAATCAATGTTTTTAATTGCAAAAATATTCTAAAATCTCCTACACTAATCTTTGGTTCTCACCGGTGACAAGAAAAACAAGATTTTTGACCAAATTTTTAAATTTTAAAAAAGGGTAAAAAAATATAATAATCAAAAATCCTTTGGTCTTTCCACTTATAATAACAAAAATTATAATATAATTTTTATTATTAATATAAAAATTGATCCAAAATTATTTCTTTCCAGTTAATTTTATCTCATTTTGAAGATAGTTTAGTTTTCTTTATTTTTCCACTTTCAGTTTTGAATTAATTCTGGAATACTTAAAAAATAAGAATTGAGGCTTAAAACCTAGGGAATTATAACATTTTTTTTACCTTGTGCTAAAATTATTCTCTGCTGAATAGCTACCATCTCATTGATGGGTGGGCTACCTCTTGAAAACCTGTGTCAATATCTTGGCAATTTTTCATTTCTTTACTTGCTTTTAGTTTTTAACTAAGATCTCTTTTCATGTATATTTCTATTTCTTTATTACAGCAAATACAGCAACATTATAGGCCTCCATCCTTTTTAAAAGGCTGATGAAATGAAGTGGAAGAATTGTTAATTTTGTAATTTGTGCCAAATTTGTCCTTGTCTTTACTATCCTGTTCTCTGTTCATGAACAAATTTGCTTTTGGCATCTTAAGTGTATAGGGGCCTGCAGCAATAGTTCACCTGCCAGAAGCCTTGTTTCTTCTTTTTTTTTTTTTTTCACACCTGGATGCATTTCTTTCTTGTATTGATTCATTGCCATAAACCAACCGCTAATTGTCTGTTGTTTGGGTTTTCAATAATTTTTTTTAACAATCTGCTGGAATTAAACTACAATTTTTTTAAGAGCTTGTCAGAAGAGAGATTTTTAAGATATAAAACTAAAATTAGCGTAAATTGAGCCAGGAAACTCAATTGTAAAGGATTGTTTCATTTAATAATTTACTTGTTTAAAAGAGTCAATTTGAATCCTGGCTTCTGAGTCAAGAGAATTAAGTCATCTTTAATCGGGAAAAAAGTTTTTTAACATTTTTGTTTACACCACTTGATAATATTAAGAAAACAAAAGAGTAAAATCCTACAGATTAATGAAAACAGAATGGTAACAGCTGATCTAGAAAGGATGTTTCATCTTCCTATCAACCTCAGCATTTAAATGAAGAATTTTTAAGTTACAATTATAAAAGATTAGCAGTATAACCCAGCATTGCTCAGGTGTAATAAAACCTAATCCATGGTCCTGGAGCTCAGACTCTTTGGACATTGGCATGAAAGACTAAAAAGCAATAGCTGTTTCCAGTTAAAGCAAAACCGTGAACTGAAAGAAAAATGAATGGATGTAAGTCAAATTTTGATTTCCTAGGATTGATATCAAATAAGTTTTTTTTTCCTCATAAACTGAATTTTAAAGGCTAAATAAGTCCTGAGTAAATGGTATCATGGCTGAGACTAAGAACTACAATTATATCTACTTAGAGCCAAATCCAAAGCAAAAACTAAAATAAAAGGGCTGAAAAAAATACAGTCAGATAAACAGACACACACACACAAACATCTTGCCTTTTATATATATTATTGATTTTCTACACTATTGTAAGAACTGCAGTCTTGAAACTTCCGAATATCATTTATGTATTTGTCTATGAGTGTATCAAATTTGATTAAAATCAGACCACTCCTTGAATAAATCGATTTTTTTGATTATCGATATTTATCGGGGGTACCTCGACACAAGATCTAGCTAAGAACACTCGCAGATACTGATAATACAACTCCGTAAATTTTCAAGAAAATCAGTTCAGCCATTTTGGAGTCTATAGGTACTGGACACACACACACACATTAAGTTCCACTTATAAATAAGTTTAGATATGTCGATTCTCTATCCATCACACTGTCTACATGAGACTTTCAAGACACGTAAGTCATGTATATGCATATGGCTGTGGTTTGTGGCATGACAGTAAACTGCATCTGGCAGCAAAGCCTCTGATTGGGAGGTTGTGAGGAGCATGAAACCACTTCTTAATTGCTGTTGTTCCCAGGTCCAACCTGACCTGGAGTGGTAGTGCCTGTTAGGATCCCTGCTATAGGCAAATAGTTAACCCCAAAACTGGGATCAAAACAATATGAAAGTATAAAAATAGACTTTTATAGGAAAATATACATTTTTGAAGAAAAAATTATTACCATAATACATTTTTGAAGGAAAATAAATTCTCAGAAAATTATTTTTGAATACAAAACTAGAAGACATTTTCAGTTTTGTAAAATAAAAGAAAGAATAAAAACAAAACATTTTCATTAAAATCTGATTAAATCAACCTTCTTACTATAACCGAACATTAAAAAAAAGATACCTTAAAACCCCACCTGTTTTAGCATTAAATAATCCACAGAGGTTGATATGATGTTAAACAAAACTACAAATGCTTAAAATTTGATTGAGTTTGAAAGAAGACAGTATCTTGGGCTGAGCAACAAAATCATAAAGTTGGATATAAATAAAAAATATCCTTAACACAGAAGATAACAATTAGCATTGCATTTAAATTTTCAAAGATAAGTTGACTGGAAAGCAAGAGGCTAATCCCATAAAGAAAAAGAGCAAGAGAAGAAACTATCAGTTACATCTAGCCATTTCAATTGTAAAATGATGCGATCTCGCTGCCAATTGAATTATAAGTTTAAATTTGTAAAGTCTTGGCACCATAGAGCAAAAAAATCATAAGAACAATTTCAATGAAAGTTTGTTTGCTCGATTTTTATCTGACTGGGTCAGTATCTGATTTCCCCATTCTATTATTAATTTTATCCTTTCCCACTCTCTCAGTAAGAGTGCTACTTGATTTTGCCATTTGGTGGAATACAGCAGCCACTCTGATTCTGTGGGGTGGATGGGCCTTATTAATATTTTTTTATTTTAGTTTGAATATTTTGTTATATTTTAGTTTGTTTTGGGTATGACATCCCCTTCTTCATTTCATTATTAAATCTTTTAATATATTTTGTATTATTGTATATATTAGCAAATTTTAATGCCATGGGTTTGTTTGCCCTTTTTAGGTGCCCTTGTAAATATGTGGTGTTGTGGTGCGTGAAGGATTGGGAGGTGATAGATGGGTTCTTGTGGTGAATGAAGAAATTTCAAAGAGTGATTGGGTCATGAATCTGATGAGATAGGTATAGGATAGTAAGAGAGTATCAACCTCAACCCACTCCCCTTTTCGGCCTTGTGCCAAGTTTACTTTAAAAACTATAATAAATATATTTCTATGAAAATATTTACATAAAAAGCACAAACTACATACACTGTAAAACAACAATGAGGATGTTGATATTGTTTATATACGACTGTAAAAAAACAAAATCTGGAATTTATCAGTTTTTGTATCAACATTTTTGGAGAATAACAATAATTTTTCCAGAATTAAGTTTTGCTATTTAACCCATAGCTAAGAGAAAGTGAAAGATTTATTACTTATCTAAGGGTATTTCTGTTTAAATGAACGTAATTATCAGAATTTGAACTGGGCCATCTAATTTCTCATTCCAAGATACTATCTATTATACTACCTGCACATCCATACATCTGGGATGAGAAATTATTTACATAATTTTCAGTTAGACTATTGTCCTCATATTGGTTATCATTGTCACAACATTTAGGCTATTGTGTCCTCTGGACTTATTCAGATGTTTGTTGATCATGGTAACATTAAGGTTACTTCAAAATGAACGCGTTATTTTATTTGTAAGTGTAGATTATTCTCTTTCCACTGTTCATCATGTTTAGGGATATCTTAACTAGTCCATGGATGTGCATTGTGGTGCAGTGGATATCAACTCGAAATGACAAATCGGGGTGCCGAGTTCCAATTCCAGTCAAATTCCTTACATTCACTTATGCACAAATACCCTTGGGAAAGGTATTAATCTGTCTTTTCTCTCCAGTTATGGGTTAAATAACAGGACAGATTGGGTTCTATAGCCTTGGTTGGCAACCAGTCTACCACAGAAAGTAATGGCAACCAACTGCGGAATAATCTTCTGCCCAGTCAGTCATGTCTTTTTTGAGACATCATCGCCCAAGCATGTTTCATGTATAGCACATGACTGACTGACTAACTGGTCCATATCTAATAATTCTCAGTTCATTCTCACTTTTCTCTCACCGAGTCTAAGTCTGAACTACCTGGCCCAAGGAATGAACTTACAATTATGATTGCAAAACACGTCCCTCTTCCCAGATTTACAGATACAAAATATAGATTCATGATGGGATTTCTTCCTACCCAATAAAATAAGCCACTTTTCAGGCTGACAGTTCTTTTCTCATAATGCTGTAATCACTTGTCTTTATCCATTTAGTGAGTCGACGACACCATTCTTAGTTTGTGAATTTTTTTACCTTATTACTGTTGCTTGCTTTGCATATATTGTTTGCTAAATATTAATCTTGCCCAGTTCTTTTTCTATCTCTTGTTTATTGTAAACTTTGTCAATTCTGTTTGTTAGGTATTTCTGCCAATTACGTTTAACCATGGTCAATTGCTCTAAAAGCCACTCAGGTTACTGAATGAGATTCTTTAAATGAATGTAAGAACATGACAAATACCTAATGAAGGCTGAACGATACATCAGCCAAAATATGATAACTGTATAGTTCTGCAACCATCACCTTCAGTCACAGTCAAAAGAGTGTATTTTTTTTCTATTTTAACATTGTTTGTCATGGTTTCCAGCAAGTGAGGAAAGGACTTCAAATATTTTATACATCCTGTCACCAAGCTAATTTATGAAATATTTTTTAAGTAAATACAATACTTCAATGAAGATAAATACTTTATCATCTTTTGAAATAAAGGATATTATTTTTCCTTCTCTAATCATTTCCCTCCAAGCAAGGCAATAAAACCACTAAGATGCAAGTGAAATAAGTGTGCATAAAATGTGAGAAATAGAAAAGTATTAAGGAAAGAGAACAATAAAAGAACAGAAATTAAGACAGAAGACAACAACTGACAATGTATTTAACTTTTTGAAGATCAAATTTGACTGGAAAGCAAAGAGGTTAAGGAAAGTTCCACAAGAGAAAAATGTGAGAGAAAAACCTGTTAGCATGGGACTTATGGTTACATTTTGTAATTTCAACAGCAAAATAACAAAACCTAGCTGCCAATCTTGTATTGCGCTTAAATTTGTAAAATCTTGGTACCAAAGAGGAAAGCTCATCAGAACAATAACCATGCAAATATTTATAGAAAAGGCAGAGGGAAGCTACATTACAGTGGTGGAGGAGTAACTAAAGCCAAGATGTCAGGTCAGGACTGATGACATTGCAGATTATTATTTTTTTTTTTTTTATATCAAGAATCTCTAAATATATAGTAGAAGCACCAAAGCAGGTGTAGCAGTAATATTCAATGCATGGATTAATTAAACTGATTAACAATTATTAAGCTAATTAATTTTAATGACCAATCCAAATTTTTTCGGATGAATTCCACCATTATTCAAATGAGTAGCTGTTCTAACTTTTGTGTGAAATGACCTTAATCTTATTTGGTGTTTATCTGAAATATAACTTCAGTTCTTTTTTTCTCTTTTCTATCACTGAGCCATGAAAAAAAATTGATTTTGAATTACCAAAAATTGATCAGGTTGGCAATATTCCAAAGCTTTAGTGTCTAATCTGTATCAGAACGAAGGATATTTTTTGCATCTTCAATAAGTCTATGTTATTTAAGTTTAATACTGCTTTCTTTTTTTCTGTTATACTAAGCAGCAAAGACTAGTTATAAGAACCATAACAGTAATTCACTAAACATCACTCACAAACTATGATTATATTTCCTGTCCAAAATGATTCCATAACAAGGATCTTTATAAAGTAAGATGTGGTAAGAGGTAATTTCACATTAGCCGTCAAAGTGCCAAACAGGATTTTATAGACTTTTTGTGGACATAAACTTCACTTTTAAGTCAACTCTGAGCTGATATTTTTTTTTTAATCTCGTAACTTGTTTTAGTTCTAGGGGCACCACTTGTATTGCAGTGGGGTTTCATTGGGCATGACAGCCTGACAGAGCCCAATCCTCTCCAGGCTGGTTTGAATTCAGAGTTTTCCTTCTCCAAGACCGGTTGTCACCCTAAAGTATAGAACCTAGTGTGTCCTGTTATTTATTCATTCTGTTATCCATTACTCCACTGTACCTCCTTCCAAACTGAGATACCTGACTTTAAAACTAGGACTCCATTGAAACTACTACTTTTATGCACTGTTTCATTTTAAAAGGCACTGTCAATAATGGCTCTCCACAATTTCCTATCTTTTGTAGCTCTTTACAGAGTTTTGTCTTTTCACCATCCCTCCCAATTTCTGTTCGGCCACTCATTTACATGAGTTTAAGTTACTTGCTGCTTTCCTCTGTTTCTTACTTTTAATGGGTCTTGTGAGTGTCAAGATTTCTGTGCCCTCTTTCCTCGATAGAACTTTCAACCTTTTCTGATTCTAAGTTTAAATCTTTTTTGCTTTTATTTGTCTCATGTTCAGTCTATGACATTAAGTGCATTCTTATCTAGAACCATGTTTTTGTTTCCTCAAGTTGTTTATCTGTTAGACTCTCCAGCATTCACTGACATATCAGTCAGTTAAGTGCCATATGTAATACATGCTTGGACAATCATGTCTTATTGCTTTCTGTAGTAGCATGGTTGCCAGCCAAGAATAGAACCCAATCTGTCCTGCTATTTAACCCATAGCTGGAGGGTGAAGAGACAGATTAATACCTTTCCCAAGGGTATTTGCACATAAGTGATTACAACAAATCTAAACTTATTTATAAATGAAACTTTGTGTGTGTGTGTGTGTGTGTGTGTGTCCCCATTACCTATAGACTCCAAAACGGCTGAACAGATTTTCTTGAAAATTTACACAGTTGTACTATAAGCGCCTGCGAGTGTTCTTAGCTAGGTTTTGTGTTGAGGTACCCCCGATAAATATCAAAAATCGATAATCAAAAAAAATCGGGTTATAGAAGGAGCGGTCTGATTTTAATCAAATTTGATACACTTACAGACAAAGACATAGGAAATGATATTCAGAAGTTTCAAGGTTGCAGTTCTTACAATAGTGCAGAAAACTTGATATCGTTACCAGGAAATCAAAATTTGAATTATATCCATTTATTCTTTTTTTAGTCTACGGTTTCACTAACTGGAAACAACTGTTGCTTTTTAGTCTTTCGTGCCAACGTCCAAAGAGTCTGAGCTCCAAGACCATGGATTAGTTTTAAAGCTTTCATTACTCATGCACAACACCGGGCTATACTGCTAGTTGAACTATAATCTGATCCCTGCTCTCTAATTTCTCATTCCAAACTGATATCCACTGCACCACAATGCACACTTCACTGACATAAAGGCAGGCTAATATTACGTAACAGTTCAGAAATCTTTTCTTTGTTTATAACAGAATTTTCCCATGACTATTTCATAACGTAGTTTCATTTTGTCATGTTTAGCATAAAAAATACTTGAGCATATTAAGCATGGTTGATTGGTTGGTTGGCTTTTATGGCATATCGACCTTTGTGGGTCATTTAATGCCAAATCATATGTTTTATCACATCATTTTTGGTCCATTATCCCAAGATTATTTCTTTGTAACATTCATTGGATCAAATCAGTTTTTCTTAAATTATCCATTGGTTTGGGTCAAGTTACTTTAAAACATTCATTGCATTAAGTCTTGCTCTTTGCATCATATATATCTTTGGGTCTGGTTAGTGTTATATTTTCTTGTACAGATTTATTTTTTTCAGAAAGGCTATAATAGTAATGGGGTTTGTTTTTGCGAATAGTTCTTTCAGACTGTTGGCACTGTAGTAAGACTGGCAGATATCAGAAAGATCGCCACAATCCAGTAGGAAAGTGCTTCACAGTATAGGACTCCCGGCATGCCATGCACACCAGAGGGTCCTCTCTTTCCAACAGGAAAGGAAAAAATGGGTCAAGTGTGTGTGTCTTATATGAATGCGGGATATAACCACTTCTTTGCGTGATTTTCCAACATGTTAAGCATGTTACTATGGCAATAAAATTTCATGAGAGTGACAATGATAATAAAAAATCTTTACCTTTCAAAGATTCCAATAATGAATTAACAAATAGTTGAATTTGTCTATCTGTATTAATTTATAGTGGTTTAAATTTTAAATCTTTGTTCATTTTTTTTCCCTCTTAAAACATTAAATTTTTGTGTTTTAATGTTTCTCATTAATTTTAGTTTTAAAATTGATCATAGAGCAAAAAAATAGAATCACCTTCAATTTTTTGTTAACTGGGACAAGTAATGTGTTTTTGCTTTTAATTCCTCGAAAATGAAACTTTTCTCTATTCAGTCAGTTAAGTGCCATACCTGATACACACTTGTAAAAAAAAATCTATTGCTGGTAATAATTTTTTTTCCTTTAAAAATATATTATGGCAATAATGTTTTTCTTTCAAAAATATATATTTTTCTATAAGTATTTTTATGTATATATTTCTATAAAAGTCTATTTTTATACTTTCATAATGTTTTGACCCCAGTTTGAGAGGGTAACTATTTCCCCATAGCTGGGACCCTAACAAGTGCTACCACTCCGGGTCAGAGTGGACCTGGGAACAACAACAATTAAAATGTGGTTCCATGCTTGTCACAAGCTTCCAATCTGAGGCCTTGCTGCTGGAAGTAGTTTACTGTCAAACCCAGAACCAAAGAAAAAGAAGCAGGATGACTGATCCTATGCTCCAGGAGAGTAACTCATTGCACCTTCTTGGTCTCACATTTTCCACTGACATGACATGGAATGTTTACATTTAACCAACTGCTAAGTCAGCTGCTAAGAAAGTCCTTTTACTATGTTGGCATACAATGTCAGCAGAACTGACCTTTCACAAGTCTACCATTTACCTGTGCACTGAATATTGCTACCATATCTGGTATGGTGGTTCTGCTATGTACCCTAAGATTCTTGAAAAAAAAAAAAAAAAGAATCTGTAATGTTATCAGTTCTGACATGACATCTTGGCATCAGTCACTTGCCATCCACCATAATTCAGCTTCCTTGTTCATTTTCTATAAATATTTTTGCAGCAATTTTTTCATTGGTATTTCAACTTCATGAATTTAAATTCAGTATGAGAGTGACAGCTAGCGTTTATAATTTTACTGTTGATATGGTTAGATGTAAATATAAATTCTATTTCATTTGTTTGTTTGAACATTATTTTTAACTGATATTCATATTTGAGTAGATATTCTGTTTTTAATTAAACATAATATGTGTATATATATATATATATATATATATATATATATATATATGGGAAATTGTCAGGAAAATGTGTCATTAGGCAGAATTCAAACCTGCGACCCCTAAGAACATAGCGGAAGCCACCAATTTATCTATTCTAATAATTTCTTATCTTACACTTCTCACTTCCCTTTCAACTACAATCTTTGAAAATTTAAATGCAATGTCAATTATCATCATCCATCTCCTTTGATCTTGTTTTTATTTTCCTGTTTCTTTCACAATCAGTAACCCCTTGTATCCTAGTAGTTTTTATTGCCTTGCCTGGGATGAAATGATTAAAAATAGTCTAAGTCAGTCATGTGTCAAGGAAATAATTCTATGCCAACATTAATTTGCATCATTTATAAAGATTTCATCTTAAAGCTTCGCTCAATTCAGTTCAGTTCACCCACACACCATGACTGATTAAAAACTTCAATTAAATCAATTAAAAATCAATTTTAAAAAATGTTCAATTAAGAAAAAAATCAATGAAACATGAATTTTATAAAAAATCAGAAACAGAAAAATAATTTAGCTAAAAAGGATGAAAGTAAAAAAATCATTGGAAGTAGTTTTATATAAGGTTTTTAGAGATGAAGGTATAGAAGATATAATATACAAATCTATATATTAGATTGATAGTACGTAATTAAAATGAGGAAATTGAAAAAAAAAAAAAAAAAGAAAGAATTTCATCCTTCAAAAGGAATTCTTCAGACTAACAATGGTTTTCTTACTGAAATGTTATATATTTGGTTTGGTTGAAAAGACATAAAAGAAATGCCAATTACAATTGTATGCAGACAAAAAGAGGCATTGTCTAAAATTCTGAATAATTTTTGAAAATTAATATTACTAGTTTTTTTTAACAAAATCTATGTCATGTAAAGTGATATAAAATTTCAAAAATGCAAAGATGAGGAGAAAAGGAGGGAAAGAAAAGGGGCCAGGAAAGGAGGGAATGAAAAGGGGCCAGGAAAAGAAATGGCAAGAAAAAAGTTAAGAAAAGGGAGAAAAGGAGGAAAAGAGAAAAAGGCATAAAGGGAAAAAGAGACAAAAAGTAAAAAGGGGAAAGAAAAGATAGATGAAATTAGAAAAAGGGAAGAAGAGAAAAAAAATCAAAAGAAAACGAGCAAAATGGAAATGAAAAAAAAAAAACAAGATTAAATAAAAACATCCTCCTTTAGAGGAAATAGACTTCATTTCTGACAATTTCAGACTGAGATATCTGGGTTTAAAACAACCATTTCAAAAACTTCCCCAAAAAGACAAATGTACAATCAAACATTACTTATTTGGTCAAATTATTAATGCAACAAACAGAAATATTCTTAAATGATCCCTGTCATTATTCTGCGAATTGGTCAGAAAAATACTTTTAATTCTTAGATCAAGTATTTTCGTTAATAATTTTGTTAGTTTTCTTCATAGTTTCAATTTAAGCATGCTACTAGATTAATGATTGTCTCCCCATTTCACAGTTAAAATAGCTAAATATATTTCTATGTTCTATTCTAATAGTTTTTTTTTTTTTTTCTTTTTTTTTTTTTCTTTCTTGCCTGTGGAATTCCCTTCTGATTTCTAACTTCCCTGGCACATACAAGCTTCAAAAATTTAAATACAATGCCAACCACCATCTTCTGTATTTCTGGAACCTGTTATTTATTACCCTTTCTCCTCACTAACTTTTTCTCTTTGAGTCTCAGTAATGCCTGGCATCTTATTAGCATTATTGACTTGCTTGGGATGAACTGATTAGAATAAAAAAATATTCCTCTTAAACAACTTCTTCCTATGAATGAATAATTTGTGGAGCAGACTCTCCAAAAGAATGCTTCCCCAATCAATAGAATCTTAGGCTCTTCAAGTCTAGGGTTAAACATTAATTTTCCTGCAACTGTATTTGTTACTGCCCCCTTTTATGTTCAGGCAACAACCTCATTCAGTAATCATCTACATTGAGTGGCTCTATGGTTTTGTATTGGCTGAACATTAGTACAAAAAAAGCAGAAAAGACAAAAAAATATGACCAAATGGAAAATGACCTAATAAGAAAAATCAAGAAAAATTTAAAGATGCAAAAAAATTGTCAAGAATAAAAAAAAAAAATGATAATGAAAAAAATGTAAGAAAGAATAAAGAAAAATAGAAAAGTGGAGAAAAAAAACAAAAACAAAAAAAAGCAAACAGCAAATGTTACATTTCATTTCCTACACAGGATATTTTGTTAATTTTGTCAAAGATAAAATTGAACTTTGATATTATCCTCCTTGTTTTTCTGACTTGCCTTTGTCTTCTGTTAAGAGTTTTTTCTCATTTTCTGCTGATAATTCAAAAAAGAAATATCAATACAAGAGAAAAAAAAGAAACCCAAAACCTGAAAAGCTCTTCAAACTGAAGACCTATATGAATAAGATAAACATTTGACATGATTTTGACTTTTACTTCCTGTATATTATTGAGTCAATTTTTCTTTAAGTATTTTATCTTAGTTCTTAAAGTTTTTTGAAAAGAAAAAGAAATGCTTACCAATTTTATAACAACTGAAATGCATGTTAAAAAAAATAAATAAAAAAGTCAACTCTTCAGTAGTACAATATCTAACTGGTTGATTTTGTAGTGACATCACTCTTAAAACCTCAGTTTTTGTAGCATTGTGAGTTTTTAGAAATACAACTTGAGATAAAAATTTTTACTTAGAAATTTATTCAAATGAGCAAACAATTTACACAGAAAATTTTTTATCCATAGCATTTTTTTTTATAAGACACAAGGTGTTACTGAGCATTAGAGAATATGAAGAAAAAAATATCAAACACTGCTATTGAACAATAAAAAAAAAAATTAAGACAGAAACTAACGATTGACATGATATTTAAATTTTTGAAAATCAAATGTTGATTGGAAAGCAAGAAGCTGGAGGAGAGTTACAAAAGTGGGCTACCAAAAGTTTATTACAGCCTTATTTTAATTTGACTAAAAGTAATGGCAATAATATTTTGCACAAGTAAATGATGGGCATAGTGAATTGGAATGAATTTTAACACGGCCATATTTTATATTTTTGTTTTTATATCAGAGTAAAAAGAGAAATTATGTAAGTATAAAGGTAAAAGAAAGAAAACATTAAAAGTTAGGAACTGTGTTGGTGATACATGTGCATGTGTGAAAAAGTTCATTTATAAAGAAGAAAGATATCCCCATATCTGGGACAATATCACTCAAATATGTTGGAAGGAAAAAAAAAAAAAAGAGAAAAGACAGTAAATGTGTAAATGTCTTAGTTTTTGTAGATGCTTGAGAGGGCCTTGTAATGACTTCTTGTTAAAATAGATGAATCTATGTAGGGTTCAACCACAAGTTAAAATGGTATTTAAAGATATCAATTTTTACATAAAAATTAAAGTTGAACCTGATGGTGGCCATTTAAATAAAATCCTTACCACAAAAAAGTGTATACTTTAGGGAAACCAAATTTATGTTTCATAAACTTATCTAATACAATGCATATAGTCAAGTAATAAAATTCTTTTTATCTGTAATTTACCTCCTCCCCAAATAATGAACTTTATCACATAAAATATATATATATATATATATATATATATATATTTTTACTGCTACTTACTAGATACAAGTCCCATGAGCAACTCAAGGTAGGGGGTTTAATAAATGAGGTTTTAAGAGCATAAAAGGAAGAAATAAAAAATGGGATATTAGGCTTAATAAATAATGGTTGACTTAACTTGAAAGGGATTAATATCATCGTGATTATAGATTAATTTTTTTTTATGGCTTACTAACCCTAAGCAGATTATTTGAAACTGAAAAATTTTTAGATTGTCATTATAATTGTTTTTTTTTACATTTAAAATTTCTTTGAGAAGAATAACGATTTCTTTTCAGATACAGTTCCTACTATTTAACCCATAGCTGATGGAGGAGATGGATTAATACCTTTCCTAAGAGCATTTGCAAATAAATGAATAAAAGAAAAGATGTATGACATATTAGAAATGGTTTTTGTTATGCGTTTCATCCATAAGGACTCTATCGGACTGGGTTTGTTGACTACACATGTGCATGAACTAGAAATAACATTTTAGTATTAATTTAGCTAAATTGAACTGAATTATTTTTCTTTCCATCAAAGAAAAACGCTGATGGAAAAGAGAAGAAAACATTGATAGAATAAAACATTGGTGAGAGAGAAGAGGAAAAAGAAACACTGATAATGAAGAGAAAGAAAAGATAAACATTAATAAAGAAGAGAAAGAAAGTAAGAAAGAATTAATGATCATTTACATTATTCACAGTCAGGCTATTGTCCTCATCTTTGTTGTTGTTCTTATAAAATTTCGTCTGCGTTCTTCAGTCATCTTTGTGTGTCTCTCAACCAAGTAACCTTCAAAATATTTTAAACTGATCCTTCTATTTAAGCTACAACAGTAGACTGTGTCTTTTTCTGTCCTGCACAGTCATTGCTAACCCAATATACTCCACCGAATCTATCATGACTACCCCTATCCAAGGATTGAACTTGTAGTGGGATAAAAAAGTTAAAATCAACCTACTTTTCCACTTTTATAAAAATTTGTGAAATTCTGGTTTTTCCCAAACAGAAAAATAATTGACCATGTGCTAAAAGAAAAAGTTGAAATGAATTTTGCAAGTAGGTGTTAAATTGATTGTTGACCAATGGAAGTGACTTGCAAAACCAAAAGGGACTTAGTGATCAAGTGCGATATACAAAAAGGACTAAATAAATGACTTCCATGTCAGTCAAGACAGTCACAGATGAAAGCAGCAAAGATGACAAGCTAAAATGTCATGGGAAAAGCTTCAAGCTGACCTGGACATTCATCCTCTTTCTCTTTCATTCTCATGTGCTGATTTCTTTTACTACTTCTTCTCCATCCAAAGACATTCCTACCAAACAAACACATACATACGTATGCATATACTTTTTCAACAGTTACTACTATGAACATTTTCTACAAATCTTGATACCCATAACTTTATCATTGAACACGAACTCTACCCGTAACTTCTTAATAATGTTTCTAATTGCACATTAACTCCTACAACTTTGGTTATTTTCTTTTCATAAATTACTATTTTAACATGAAAAATGTATATTTTATTCTTACACTATTCCGCACATTCCAACCTAATACCGACCAGCTTAAGAAAAATAACTTTTTAATAATTCTGCATAAAACTTGTAAGCTGTAGAGAGTTCGGTTATGTATGACAAGGCCAAATTAAACAAAGATTAACCATTTCCCTATAGCTTCAAACTCACAATTACTTGACTGGTAGTACAGACTCAGTAATAATCTTTCAAATATCATCAGCATGTAGATGCATGAAATAAAAGAAAAATGGGAATAAGAAAATCAAGAGCTATTAAAAAGTGGAGTAACTCTGAGAAGTAAATAGCCATCCATTGTTTGTTTGTTTCGAGGTTTTACGACCTATCAATCCTTATGGGATCATTTAAGGTCATAAATGGTTTTGGGTAAGGTTATAGTCATCATCATCATTTATCCATCACACCCAGATGGTGCATCGGGCAGCAACTTTTTGTTGCTGTTTCTGTAACAAACTGTTTTTTACGGGGTAGGGTTGTTAGCTCTGCACCCAGCCCCCCAAACCTGGAGGACTGATGGACCATTCTTAGTCCTTATGTCTACAGCACCTGATATTCCCAAATGGTCACCCATTTAAGTACTGACCAGGCTCAATGTTGCTTAACTTCGGTGATCGGACGGGAACCGGTGTATTCAACACGATATAGCCGTAGACTAAGGTTATATCATTTTTACAGAATTTTGGAAGATGCCTTGCTCTTTAAACTTTTCGATTGCTTTCAAGTTGTATTACTTTTTAAATTTTTCCCCCAGGTGAGGGTCAGATCTATTTTTGATCTTTGGATCTTTACTTAGATTATATTTTGTTGTATAGTTTGATCTTTTTGAGGAATGTTAAAATAGTATTAGAGTTTATTTTTTCGAAAAGATCTTTCAGGTTGTTAACATTATAGAGGGATTGCTGGATATATGCATAGTCCATGCAGTCAAGTAGAACATGTTTTACTGTATAGGGTTCTTGACATGCAATGCAGTCAGGAGGTTCTTCATTTTTAGGAAATAAGAGTGGGTTATGTGTGTATGTCCTATTCGAATACGGGATATAATCACTTTTTCTTTGCGTGATTTACTGGGTTCTGATAGTTGTTTCTTTAGGATGGGTTTGATTTTAAGTTATTTGTTGTTTTGACAGTTGTTCCAGGTTTCTTGCCATTTTGTTAAAATATAGTTCTTGATTAGGGGTTTATAGTCAGTGTATGAAACCTTTATGTTACTTGTGTCACATTTTAGGGAGTTTTTTGCAGCCACATCGGCTTTATCATTTCCATGAAATCCAGAGTGACTGGGAATCCATCCATTGTAACTATGAGTTAAATAACCTCTGAAGGAGAATGAAGTCAAAAATAATAATAATTCAAAGAATTTAAGGAAAAAAAATGCAAATGATGTTTAAGAGTTGCAACCAGCATTCACACAACTGAGTGAAAATTTGCACTTCTATGTGGTGTGAACAGAAGTAAAATTCGATGATTCTAGTTCAGGTTATAATTATTGATCTATTTAAAAACTTGATTTTCAATTTGAATCTTTCAGACAGGTTCTTGGGTTGCTTGGCATGTTCCAAACAGCATAAAGAATTATCAGGTTAGAATGGCTCAACCAATAAAATTGAAAGGACACATTAGACCTGTTCTTCTGATTAGGTAGACAGTTTCAGTGCAGTTTTGAAAATCAGGAATTATCCTTACTAGCTGAAAACCTGTCTTGCAAATATTTTTATTAATAAATTTATTGATAAGTAAGAGTGTACTTAATAAAATGACCAGAAATTGATAATTTTTCCATTCCACTGAAACAATTATGAAACGCTTCTATCTTCACTTTTTTTTTTGTTTTCTGACTGAAACCAAGTAGTATCTCTGTATCAGATCTGTGTATTCACACAATCAAAATGGAATATTTATAAGATACTGGCAGTGTGTACCTGTTGTGGAACTAACTAAGGGAGGAACAAGCAGAATTATAATAGAGACTGTTAAACTTAATGAGATGCTCCTCTTGGGCATTTCTCTTCTGAGGAAGGGGACTATCCCATCCAAATGAGTAGAGTAGAGATCCCTCATTAGGGATACATGGAAAACAAAGTAATTAGAATATAGCATTGACTTACAAATACACTCCTGATCAAAAATTTTAACACCACTTAAAAATCTTTAAAAAGAAATTTTTTTTTTATGGACAGATTTTAAACTCCTCCCACCAATACGACAATCTAAAAGGGAATGGAAACAAAAAGCTACATTCCAAACATTTTATTTAGAAATTTACATTTTTATAAAATGAGGCGATTTACACATGATCAAAAATTATAAGACCAGGGGTATAAATTGTTAGTTCTATGACAATTCCAATGTTTTTAGTTCAGAGATTAGCAATCACTGTGTAACAGTGTTACCATGCCTAAAGCAAGCAAACTTACCAAAGTTGAGCGTTCTCGAATTCTAGAATTCCATAAGCAAGATTTGTCACAGCAGGCGATCGCAGCTAAGGTAAATCGCAGTAAAACTGATTTGCAACTTTCTAAAGAACAGTGAGAATTATGGAAAAGCAAAATCCTCTGGTAGGCCCCCAAAAATTTCTCCTGCATTGAGTAGGAGAATAAGACGGGTTGTTATGAAAGACGGGGGACTTTCTTCTAGTCAAATTAAGGCAGTCACAGATGCTGATTGCAGTCCCGTAACCATCAGATGACACTCAAGACAAAAAGGAATGGGAAATAAAAAGCGTAAACAAATTCCTCGGCTGCTTCCACATCACAAGTTGGACCACTTAAAGTTTAGTCATGAATACCAAACATGGGACATTGAGAAGTGGAAGAAAGTCCTGTTTTCTGATGAGAAAAAATTCAATCTGGATGGTCCTGATGGCTTCCAATGATATTGGTATAACAAAAACATGCCTCCTGAAACTTTCTCCACACGTCATAGCAGTGGAGGGTCCCTAATGGTATGGGGTGCCTTTTCTTACAGAGGGACTACGGAGCTCCAGGTGATGCAGGGTCATCAGAGAGCGGCTGATTGTGTTAACATGCTACAAAAAGCATCTTTGATGACGGAGGGCCATCATTTGTGTGGGGATGGATGGTTATTCCAACAGGATAATGCTGCAATCCATGCTGCAAGACAGACCTTGACCTTTCTACAAGAAAATGGGGTCCATCTCTTGGGACATCCTGCATGCTCACCGGACTTGAACCCAATTGAAAATGTTTGGGGATGGATGACAAGAGATGTTTATCAAAATGGCAAGCAATATTCAACAAAAAATGAACTTCGTGAAGCCATCTTCAGAAGCTGGAGCAACATCCCCCGTACCTTAATAGAAACGCTTATTTCTAGCATGCCTGACAGAATTTTTGAAGTCATCAAAAGCAGTGGCGGTAGACTTCATTATTAAATTTGGTTGTTGAATATTTTCATACACTTTTTGTAGAATTTCATAGAATTTTTGTCTCTGGTCTTATAATTTTGATCACGTGTAAATCGCCTCATTTTATAAAAATGTAAATTTCTAAATAAAATGTTTGGAATGTAGCTTTTTGTTTCCATTCCCTTTTAGATTGTAGTATTGGTAACCTTAAGTGGGAGGAGTTTAAAATCTATCTGTAAAAAAAAAATTTCTTTTTAAAGATTTTTAAGTGGTGTTAAATTTTTGATTGGGAGTGTATGTGAGATAGATTCAGGAAAGAAAATATTGTCAAGCACGACAGTCATTTTCACCTTTGTGTCATTTGTCTGTTTTATTCCATTAAATGTTTTTGCAGAGTAAAATGACTGAGATGACCAAGATAAAAGTACTGGCTAACAGAAAAGGCATATTTATATTAAGCGGTGCAAACTTCACCAGAAAAGTTTGACCCCCACTAAATGATTTTCTTGTTTAGCCCACTGTCAGACAAAGCTAAAGTGTATAAATATCTAAACTACCAAAGGAGAATATAATGATATATAATTGATCACAGTTTAGCAGCTTGACTTCAGTCACTTTCTCACTGATGGGATGTAGCTTCCCTCTGTCTTTTCTACTAATGTTTTCATGGCTTCTGCTCTGACAAGTTTCTTCCTGTAGTGTATCAATCTCATGAATTTACTCATGCTAACAGACGGACAACTACATCACACCCATTTAACCTCAAAATAGTAAATGTAACTGTCATTTCCACTCTGACAGTTTCTTTTCTCACATTTTCTTGCCTGTGGAATTCTCTCCTGTATACTTGCTTCCCTGAAAACTCAGTCAGTTAAGTGTCATACATGAGACACGCTTGGACAATCATGTCTTGAAAGAAACATGACTGACTGGGCAGAAGATTATCCTGCAGTAGGTTGCCATTGCTTTCTGCGGTAGACTGGTTGCTGACTAAAGTTATAGAATCCAGTCTGTCCTGTTATTTAACCCATAACTGAAAGGAATAGATGGATTAATATCTTTCCTCAAGGGTATTTGCACGTAAGTGAATGCAATGAATTCAGCTGGAATTCGAACTCGGTTCCCCGATTTCTCGTTCCGAGCCAATATCCAATGCACTGCAACGTACATTGCTACTTCCAAAATTTGAAATATGTCAGTTGCCCTCTTCTATCTCATGGATTCCTATCCTTCTCTGATCCTTTCTTAGACATCCCCTTTACATTGTCTTATTTTCCTATCACTGTAGCCCAACTCTATGTGCCAGTGAATTTCTTGCTTGGCTTAGGATGAAATGATTTTGGTTTGGTTGTTTTGTTTTTATGGCAAATCAACCTTGGTAAGTCATTTATTGCCAAACTTTATTTATTTATTGCTGGTAATACCTTTTTTCTTTCAACAATTTGTTGTTTATATAAGTTTTTTGTGTCTAGTAATACATTTTTCTTTTCGAGTATCAAGATTCATTGGCATTTGTTTTTTTTAAGGACAGGTTCCTCAAGTCCTCCCCTTGTTATTTAACCCATAACTGGAGGGAAGGGCTGGATTAATACCTTTCCCAAGGGTACCAGTGCTTAAGTGAATGCAGGGTATTCAACTGGAATTTGAACTCGGCTCACCGATTTCTCTTTCCGAGCCGATATCTACTGCACCACAACGCACATCCGTCACTATACGCTTACAGCACCTGGTATTCCCAAGCAGTCACCCATCTAAGTACTGACCAGGCTCAACATTGCTTAACTTCAGTGATTGAGCAAGAACCGGTGTATTCAACGTGATAGGCCGTAAGCCTAGGATAAAATGATTAAAAAAAATTTTTACCTAGTAGAGACTGATGGTTAACAAATGAGTTTCAAGCACTACTTGTTATGAAATAAATATCACCAACTCTATGCCATTGCTTTCATTGAAGACGTATTAGTATAGGTTACCTACCCACTATCCAACATGGCATAAAGTTTCTATTCTTTTATGTAAAAAAATTTTTTCAGTGCTCCAAGATCCAAGGTAAATATGCAAATGGTGTTATGAACAGTGGCTTGGAATAAAAAATTGGAGAGCCAAGTTCAAATTCATTAACATGCAAATACCCTTTAGAAAAAAAAGTATGAATCCATCTCATCCTTCCAGATTTAAGTTAAATAGTATGACTTGTAGCTAAAAAAACATTTTTCTTATCAAAAAATTATTGCAATATTCACTTGCAAAAAGTTATACTTATAATCCCAAATACATTTCAGCTTTAAATAACGCCCAAACGGTTGATAAACCATGAAACAAAAATAAATCAATACCAGACACAAAAATAACTTTATTTTACCCTGGCTCAATGTCAAGTACCATTAGTTGATGTGCAAGATATGAAATATGATAAAATGCTTGACTGCTTTGTTACACTTTTTTTTTTCATTCATACAGTTTTTATAGCCATTCATGACATCCTGCAAATCTGGCTTAAATCTATAACCTTTCAAAAGTCATACTGTTCTTCAAATGTTGCAGCATTGTCAATCAGTAAAAATGCTAACTTTATTTTTTTATCAGTCTGGTGTGAAAAGTGGAATCAGCAGGTTGTGTTCAAATTTTGGCCTACTCTGTACTATTCACTTTGGCACAAATGACTTTGAGAAAGATAAATTCTGTTCCTATCAGTAAATAGCTTAAATAGCAGTGTAGATTGTGTTTCCTGCCTTTAGATGTCAGCTAGTTTAGAAGCACAAAAACTTTAAATTGAAAACTGTGGAGAAGACAATGAAAAACCACTATACTATCTTTCCCAAGAAGTTATGCCAATTCAAAAATAAAATGACTTTCTGGAGAGCATTGATAACCTACACATGAAAGAATATGGTATTTAAAAGAAAATCCTACAATGTTTTTCTCACATGAATTAAGGATAAATGTTGTTTCTGTTTACATCATTCTAACATATAAAAGATTTCAGATGAGGGGCATCACATAGGAAATTTGCTCATTTTGTTTCCCATTATAAATGGCTTATGCCAAAGTCAAAAGAAATTTTCACAGCATATGTAAGGTGATAAGAAAATTAATCTTGAAGGCCACTAAAGGAGATGAATTTGATCCTAACTGGATATGCTGCTCTTGACTACTTGGGTCAGATTCACCTGAGCATAGTATCTATCAAAGATCTGAGCATTTTGCAAAAGCCACAAATGTAGAGACCAAATCTTCACACTGATATTTCAGCTCAGCAAGAATTTGAGATGCTGCTTTTCTAGATAAAGAAGTCATCACTTCTTATAAGACATTGCACAATATACCTACATCCATTTCCTAACCTCTATTTGACCAGGTGCTGTGTTACATTTAGTTAATATAAGGCATGATGACAGCCAACAAGAAACAACATATGGAGACCAGCTCAGAGAGATGGGCAACTAAGATAGGCCAAAGTGACAAGCAATCCTGATAGAACATGAAATTTAGAATAGTTGAAATATGCAGTTTTCTCATTACACCAATTTTGAAACATCAAGAAATTTTCAGAGTATCAATGAGTTTTTGAGATGAATTTGCTTTACACTTCACCACTGTCTTAAGAAATTATGTATAAGGATCTATTTGCATAATTTGGCTATTGAAAACTGAACAATGGAGAGCTTATGTGCTAAGCACCACTTAGATGTGGCAAAGGCTGAAGGTATAGGGGCACCCAGTGAGGATTGAACTTGCTACTGAGTTGTAACAGGGTCCAGTTTGCTAATCATTACATCCACATCAAGGTGCTCAAACTGAACAATGGAGAGATTTGGTAGCAAAAAGTAGAAAAAAGGGAAACATGAATGACCTCTAAAGACAAACTTTTTTTCTCTTTTATCTATGAACTGAAAGAAAAACTTTAAGATAAATATGAACAAATTGAAAGATTCATAACCAGACAGAGAGAGTGAATAAATGAAGAAATATTGGTAGGAAGTAAAACAGACAGGGGAAGCCTAAAAATCATAAGCTACAATAATAAGATTGCAAACAAACTGAATTAGAAATATAATGAAAGACAGCCATGCTACTTGCCGTCTATCTAATCTTGAAGTTACTGGCCTTGGTCAGGCCACTTAACTGAACTATTAACTTGAGCCTTCAAACTTAAATAACTAATACTAAATAGCTACAAAGACACTAATTTTTAATAGGGTTAACGGTTGTGATAGTTTTCACTTTCAGCTGTAAAGAAAAAAACTCACAAATAGCTTAACCTTTTAACTTCAGCTGCACTCCTTGTAAGAGAAAGTTTTTTTTTTCACTAAGCATCTCAATGACCTTGTGACCTACACATTGTGATCATAAAACCTTGACTAAAGAATGCCACATCAGTTGCAATCATTTAACTATATATAAGCAATATATAAGGAATCTTTTCTTGACCTTTCAAAACATCTGCATTTTGTAAAGATAGCACAATGATACAACATTGCTGACAGAGCTTTTCTATCTTTTCTTGCATCTGGTTATTTTTTTGTCTGCTTGTAATTTTCCTGGCCACAGTAGGTAGTTTTAGTAAGATAATAAAGAAATCATTTGGGAATTATCTGAAATCATTTTTTTTTTTTTTTTACCTATTTGGAACACTTTTTTCATGTCTGTTTTGTTCCAGATTCTGTACAAAAAAAAGGAGTTGGTCAAAATTGCTCCAAGATATGCAAATTTTATTATGCTTATTTTTGGTCTTGTGTCATCATTTAATGCTGGAAATATGAGAATCAGAATGAATCAATAAATCTGTAACCAGCTATTAGCTGACATTTGATCTTATATTTTCACAGTATAATGTATAATTTTTCTTATTCAAGTATAACCAATAAGTTAAACGCACTAAGAAAAAAAACATTCAAGAAAAAAATATTTTTTATGTCTAAACTTTTCCAATCATCTGACCTGATTTTATATACCTACAAATAAATAAATATATATATATATATATATATATATATATATATATGTTATAGAAAGTTATGGGAATAGAATCGGAAATAACTAATATATTTTTTAATTTATTTATTTGAACATTATTTTTAATGTATACTCATATTCGAGTGAATACTGTTATCTTATAGTCTAACCATATATTTTTGTATCTCTTGGCCTGAATAATCAAGAAATCTTGTAGAGAAAATATGCATCTTCTGGCAGAGGTACATTTTCCCAAGAAGATTTCTTGAATATTTCACCTCATAGATATATATATAAATATACTGTTATATAATAAAAAAATCAGATTATCTACTCAAATATGAGTGTCCATTAAAAATAGTTTTATATATATATATATATATATATTTCCAAATAACATTAGGGATAGGTACAAATCCATCTTCCCTAACACTGTGCAGTAAATAGTAGAAAAAATAGGCTTTCAACTTTGGTTGACAACTAATTTAGAAGGAATTGTAGTAACCAGGGTAAAATCCTCTTACAATTAATTTCCACAGACCAGTGGTTTGTTAGGTAATGGTATGGTGTGAGTTGAGTTAATCATGACAACACCCCCAACAATAATAGGTTATTATAGCAGGATTATGCGTCTTGTCTTTAGATCCATTTTCTGTCGATTTCCAATGAATGGGGTGACTACCACATTAACTTAACATAAGCCTAATCAAGCATATATAGGATGTAGTGAAGAGTTCTATTCTCACACATCTTACACCAACAAATATCAGGGACAGTTACCAAGATTGTATGGTTCAACATCTTCCCAGAGGTATTCAAACCACTTGTGAAACTGGTGCCACATTGAATTGTTCTACTTTGCAAGGTGAAAAGGTGCCCAAAAATATATGTTACCTATCTCATGACTTTGAACATCAATGGTTTTGTTTTTTATTACTCATAAACCATTTGTAGGTTATTTCAAAGTAAAACATTTTGAATTGTAGGGAGTTGCTTACACTTCTGTTTTCCTAAGCAGAACCTCATCAAAGTACTGACTGGGTTTTATGCTGTTTAACTTAAATTAAATCTTACTACATACAAATTTATTTATCCAGTGTGTGTGTGTGTGTGTGTATGTATATATATATATATATGGATGGATAGATAGGTAGAGAGAGAGACATCCTATTCTGTCTTTCAGTAATCATTTTTTATTTGCTGTGTCCCTTCAGAACAAAAGCAGTCATGGCCCTTCACATCCACCTATCCCTTGCAGCTCTTAAAACTTCTCTTGGTATCTCTCACAAACCCTTCTCTGCCATCCATTTGTTCACGCCCATCAAGTATGTCTTGCATTGTTTTCCACTGTCTTTTCCTCTTTCCATCTCGTGAATATTAGATTCTCCAAGCCCTCTTTCCTCATTATATGTCCCAGAAACTTCAGCTGTCTCTTCCTGATGTTAAGTATAAACCTTCTTTTCATTTTCATCCTCTCCAAAACCTTGTTGTTGCTCATGTTTGATCCATGGTATCATTATCATCCTTCTGTAGAACCACAGTTTTGTTGCTTCAAGTCTCTTCATCTCTTTTTCATTCTCTCAATACTCTACTTCGGTTTTGAAATGAATCCTTGGCCATGCCACTACACATTTGGATTTTGGTGTTGCATTTTCAAGAACGTTTTTCTAACTTTCACTCTACAATATACAGACTGAGATTTGAAACTTGTTCAAACAAATTCTAAGTTAAAAACAACAAAATTTGGAATTCATCATCCAATTTCTTTTATTCTTACTGCCAGAAAAAATTCAATTTAAGATTAGAAAAACATTTAAGTTGGGGAAGACTTATAATTGTCAAATAAATGGAAAACAAACTTTACCTATATTTTCTTGGGTCACATGCAACCAGCACTAAATTACAATGTCATTTGTTCTCAGATGCTGTCAAGGTCAGTAAAACCATTCAACATGTGATATCACTTATTGTGTGTGTGTGTATATATATATATATATATATATATATATATATATACATAGATATATAGATATTTAAATTTCAAATATGTCCTAAAAACAAAAAAAATGCCTGTAACTAAAAAACGTTTGGCTCTCACTTTTAGCTCTTGATAATGAAAAAAATGTTCTTCTACACATGTTATGTACAGTAATGATAATGATAGCCATTTCCTTATAAAGAAATATTCAGTGACTAAGAAGCTTGTGCGACTTGCAATTAAAATTTAACAAATCTTTCTACTACATTATTTATGCTGTTCAGACTTTTGTCCATCTTTATTGCCATCTTTATTTTGGCTGTTGTGCACTCTGGCCTTCTTCAGGTGCTTGGAAACCTTTATTTCAAAATTACTAGCACCTGAAGAAGGCTGGATTATACAATGGCTGAAATGTCATAAACATGGCAATAAAGATGAGGGCAAAAGTCCAAACAGTGAAAATAATGTAAATACTACCTCATCTCAGAAGTATGAACAAATATCTTTCTATTAACACAAATTTTCATGAAAATGGTTTTCTTAAATTAACTCATATTTATTGTTCTTTTCAGTATTAATAGAAGTTTCCTTCCTAACCTTTTGTTTGAATTAGTTTGGAATATCAGTATCTTCATTAAGTCATTATTTTTCTCAATGCACACACACACACATATATATATAAATAAAGGATGTGCGTGTGTGTGTGTATTTTAATGAACCCTACTCCTCTGAAACCCTTGGTTTGATTTCAACCAAAATTGGGTCACTTGTCAATCATGACATGAACCTTTGATGAATACAAAAATTTTTCAAATCGATTTACAGGATACAGCAGAAATCGCCTAAATGCTTAGAATTTACTAGAATTCAACTAAAATTGGGAAACTTGTAGATCAAGGTCCCAACCTTTGATGTGCACAAAAATTTTTCAAATCAATGTACAGGGTTCATCAAAACTTAACATAATTTTCATGGTCTTTTGTGCACTTTTATGCATTTCTCCAAGATGCTCCAATCAAACTCAACTGTTATCAAGTCACTAGTAGAGCAAGGTCTGATGCCTTGATATGCAAACAAAAATTTTAATTGACACACAGGGTGTGGCAAAAATAAATGGAAAATGTTGCTTTTTGGGGTTGTTTATTTCTTTGAAACACTTAGTTGTATTCCAACAAAAATAGGGGGTCTTTACCTTATCATATACTATAACAATTTCACGTTTTCTACAAGGTGCCAACCCCTCTGACATTGCAAGAATAATGAATCCACTCCTCCTTCATCACAATGTCATTGCATCACATTACAGGCTCTCATAATGTCCATCTCTGTTCTTCCAAATGTACATATATCATACCCGTTTATTGGCAAAATTGACCAAGCATGAATCCCATTTTACAGATACAACAGAAACCAATACTGGGCTATACCGCTAGTAGAATATAAAATGTAAATTTAATTTGTAAAACTTCTATTTTCAACCTATTTCACTAATAAACTACTGTCATTAGAAAAATAATTTTATTTCATCATAACAAAATCAACATTCGAGCGACAAAAACTGATTCATGTCAAGTGACACAATGCATGGTTTTTAACTTATTACAGAAATTAGATTTCAACTAATTTCAAATCAGTCTTAATTTCATGCATTTTCAAGGTTTACATATTTTACATTAATTTTTCTTTTTAAAAAACATGTTATAAATTCTTATTACTTAATGTGTCATACCTCTACAAGACATTGAAAAAAGGTTTTCCAATTTCATCTCCCTGTATTTTGTTTGCTGGAAACCTTTGCATACACCTATGCAAAAGTTTGTATAAATTATGCTTATTAAATTAAGCATTCAGTATAAGCAGAATTTACTGTATCTATATATTCAATTGTTTACTCATAAAAAGATATTTTAGTAAGCAGGATTTTTATCATAGAGTGGTCATATCAAGATAGAGATAGAGTGTTGATAGAATCAATAAGAAGTTTGTCACTTAACTGAGCAGAGTTATGCTGATTTTGAAGTTGGTATAACTGTTCAGTTAAGTGACAAACTTCTCCACATTAATTATATATATATATATAACATATATTCCCACACACTTATCAAAAATTTAAGAAATCATTACAAGAACCTCCAATCAAACAAAAGAAAAGAAAATTCAAAGACATTTTTGATAAACCACCCATAAATGCAATGAAACAAACACCCAACCTATCAGCTATCCTCACTTCTACCAAATATCTAAAAAATACAAACCTATCGAGGAATTTCAAATGTCAGAAACCCCAGTGTTTAATTTGGAAACATTTAGTAAACGACGCAATATTCTCTCTACCCAACACCAAAATCAAATTGCACCCACCACGCCTCACCTGTGACAGCCAAAACATTATATATTTTCTCTTCTGTTCAATATGTCCAGATAGTGGATATATTGGTGAATCTGATAATAGCTTTAGATTTTGTTTCAATAATCACAAACTTAGCATACGCCAGAACTACCAATATTCCCCCATAGCAGTTCACTTCAATCAACCAGGTCACACTTCAGAAAATTGCAAATGTTTACTAATAGACTCCGATTTTAATTCTACACACTCATGCAGAAAGAAAGAAAAATACTGGATTTTAAAATGAAATACACACAAGCTAGGGTTAAACAGGGACTTAGGTATTTTGAATCTTTATAAATATTTCAATAGCTAAACATTTTTTAGATACAATTAAAAAAATTTTCTCTAAAACAAAATTTACAAGTATTATTAAAGATAGGTTTAGGTTTACAAATATTTTTTTTTTTAAAAATCTGTCGCTTTCTGCATCACGTGATGTAAACAATCTCTCTCCATGAATGCTCTCACGAAATACGTTTCTTATTTAAATTTTAAAATCATTTGTTTCTGATGAAGGACCAAGGACGGTCTGAAATATAAAATATAATAATAGAAATAAACAAATACTGTCAAACAAATACATTTTTAAACTTACAACTTTTTAGCAGTTTTTCCTCTCTCTCTCTCTATATATATATATATATATATATATAAATTTTCATGGCAATTGCTCTGCCGAGCTTTTTTTTTTTTTTTTTTTACCTAATTCTCTGACCACATGTATTTTGTGTATTACTAGATTGACATCACTGTCCCACCCTTTTACTATTGAAATAGTCAAAATGTAACCACCACTTTTACTCTAACAGTTTCTTTTCTCACACTTCCTGCTTGTGGAGCTCCCTTCCATGATAGCTACAATTTACAAAACTTTAAATACAATGTCAGTTGCCAACTTTTATCTCCTTGATTTTTATCCTTCTCTCATCCTTTCTTCAACATCCCCTGTATCTTGTTTTTTTTCTCTCACTATAACCCCCTGTACATCAGCAGTGGTTCTGCCTTGCTTGAGGTGAAATGATGATTATATATATATATATATATATATATATTGTTTAATACTTGGTTTTTGGTCACAATAGTGTTAGACCAGTGCACATTTGTATTAAAACGTGTTCAATACAATTATATTGTAGAACTTTTGAATATTTTCCATTTGCAAACATATTTTCATGCACTCAGGTTCAGTATATTAACTTAACATCCTATTATATTGCTGACATTGCAAACTACTTTGAGAAAATATTTTTCTGTTTTTCATAGATGGCTTCAACTCTATCATCAGTTACCTTCAGCTATGAAATCCTCCAAGCCAACACCATTTTGCAGTCCAACTTCAAGTAACAAATCCTGATGTTCCTGAAACGATGCCCACATAATGGCGAACTACAAGTATCTGTATCAGAACACCAGTTGGTACTTCATTGGTCTTAGCATTATTTCATCAGGTGTTTGGCATTCTTCCTAAATATAAATTCACTGATTCCTACAAAATCAACTTGTCAAAAATTATCATTCATCAAAAATCTGAAGCAAGTATCAATTCTCTGGCACATTTTGGATTTTCTGAATTCTTGAGAAATTTTTTTTTTTTTTTTACTAAGAGACTGCGGTGATTATCAGAATAATATCTTCTCGTTAGAAGCAATTCTCAAAACAGATAAATTCCCAACCAAGCTGAGGTAAATTTCTCTTTGTAAATAATCTGACTATCAACCAAAGCTATAGAACCTAATCTGTCCTGCTATTTAACCCATAGCTGGAGGGAGAAGCAATGGATAATACCTTTCTCACTGGTATTTGTGATCAGACAACCAATTTACATCATTACATATTAGACCAAAAATGGAGTATTGCTGTCATGTCTGGACTGAAGCTTTCTTTTTGTCACAATATCGTTTGTTTTAAAAAGTGAGTTTCTCTTTCTCAGCCCATAACTCCTCCACACACACACACCTTTTTTTTGTACTTTACCTGAAGAATTTCTGTCAATCTCTGGCATGAGTAATTATCATTATTTACTTCCATATTCATGTCCACATCTTTGTTGTTATCACAACATTTCAGCTATTATGCTCTTGGAGCTTCAACAGGTATAATCAGTACAGGTAACATACAGATAATTTTGCACTGTACTCTTTATCTAATCTACAAGGAAAGATTGTTCTCTTTCCTCTGTTTATATCAAGGGATGTCTCTTCTTCAGGATGTCCAATAAAAAGCAGTAAATTTATGAAGACATGTGAAAACTGGTGATGACTGATGTCACTGAAAAATTCAGGAAAAATTTCTGTACCTTTCATCAATTTCCACATCAGAAGTTGTTCTTTGAAAAGTACGACAACCTGATGTTCAAAACCAGCGAGTTGTTCATCCATATGAGAAGGGCAGAACCAAAGTGAAAGTTGTCTGCAAATAATTAACCAATCAGAAATGAAACCAATCAAATTTACGTAATTACACAAAAGTCAAATGATCATTCAAGGTCATGAATATACAAGGTCACTTATTCCTGAAAGCTAAAACAGTGATAATAAATTTACATTTTTTTTTTTTATACTGAGCACCCTGGAGTTTTTGTTTAGTACTGCCCAGTTATTGTTCACTCTTAGCTTTAAGTACACAATGCCAGGCTATGCACACTTGAACTCAGTGAAAATTGAGCAATAACTGAGCAGTACTCAATAAAAACCAGCAAAATATCTCTAGATATGGACAGTGGAATGATAATCTATCCATGTAGGTTAAATAAAGGGTTCTACATATAGGTTAAGAAATTATCTTCCAAAGATTTAATACCATGAAAAATGAAAATGATATTTGATTCAATACAGACCGTCCAATTTGCTTATGCTACATTCCAGTTTTTTTTTTGTTTCTTTTTTTTATAACTGAGTTAAACTCATGAAAAATAGTAAAGACACTAAAACGCAAGAGATTACTGCATGTAGAAGAATGACAAACAGAAGCATTACTAATGACCAAGAGCAAAAAGAGTAATTAGGGAGACAACAGAAAGTGATGAACACAGCATTTAAATTTTTGAAGATTAAATTTAGCTAGAAAGCATGGAGTCAGAAAGGAGTTCCACAAACAAGATGTGCAAGAAAAGAAACTGAAGTAAATGGTTGTGTTACCTGTATAGACACAAAGTTAACAGCTGATGTCATCAGGAAGGTCATTAATAAAGGTTAAAACCAAAATAGGAGCAAGGATGGAGACCACTGCCTAAGTATAAAAGGATCTTGAGGAATAGCCATTCAGGATAACTTTCATTTGACAATTTCATAATTTTTGGATCAGTTCAAAAATTTGTCCGTAGAAACAATAAAGCTGCAGACAGTAAAGAAGACCTGTATGCCAGACCCTGCCAAAAGTTTTTAAGACATCCAAATCTACAGTATGATAGTCTTTCTGCAAATTCATTTTTTCACTTCTCTAGTAAAGTTTTGATATCTACATTTTTAGACGTCTGCAGACTGACTGATTTCAAAATTTTGAACACTATTCTCAGTATCTTTGTCTACTCTAGTACTGTCTTGACTTGGACAATCCAAAACCTTTCTCAAATGTAAGGAATAGATATTTTTACAGATGTTACATATCTTATATTTGCCTTTTCATGCCTAATATTTAATAGTTATTACTGGAAAGTGAATGATTGCAAGTCTACTCCACCATTGTCATGAGCTCCACAGCTTCTGATATTGTCATAGTTGGGAAAATCCAAGTCAATTGTCAACACTTTCATTCATTCAGTTTCAATTTTAATATTTTTAACATAATTGTAAATGTGTAGTTATTAATATCATGAATAAACTTTCATGTATTACTTTCTTGGATCCCAAATGAGGTTCTGGTATTCTTTCAATTTTTCACTTTCTTTAGAGGCCTGTTTATGAACTGGCAGATTTTCTTTTTATTGTTTATGGCTATCATATTGATTTTCTTGCTTTGATTGGGCCATCGATCTGGCAGTCTAACAACATAGCCCATTCTCATTCAAATGATCTTAGATTTTAACCAAATGTGTAAAAACTAGCTTAGTTTAATGTTTAATTTTAAAGTTTTTTCAGGGTGAAGAATGACATTCACCTGAAATTAAATGGCATTTTTGTGTCAGAATATGCTCAAAGATCATTAAACAAGAATGTGCAGCATGCATTTTTGAGAAAATTCAAGAAAAATTTACCAACTAGAAAGCAGATTTAGACATGGCAAAAAAAATGTCAACAAGAAAGGCAAAGGAATCTGGATGACCACCTGCATCGGAAGATATCATCAGTCAGGTTCAAGAAACATTTCTGCGAAGACCCAGAAATTCTATAAGAAGAGCATCTATAAAAGCCCTGATTCCTTATATGACACTTTGGTACTGGTGAATGTTATGCAACACATGCTACAGCATGTTTGGCAGGAGCTGGACTACCAACTCCATGTGTATCATGTCACAGGTGGTGCACATACTTAACTTTTGTGAAATCGTTTATAAAATCTACATCCTTTGACGTAACTTGTTCAAATTTTGAGAAATTGTTTATTGTTCAACATAAAGCCTTTTTCATTTGCCTGAGACATATAGTTACTCAGATATTAACACTTTAAATTATATCGATTTTGCGAGACACCCAGTATATGTGTATTTATTCAACTCATCACTTTCATTTTTTTTAAACAAAATTAGATTTTCTCTCCAGTGTACATCCACAATCCCTTATTCTTTTAGCTAACAACAAGTTTCTTGGCTATTGATGGTAAACACCCAGATGCTGACCTTATACCAAGTGTATTTCACTGCAGAATTATTTACTAAGAAAAAACTGACAGTATTATACAAAGTTTAGGGCAGCAGTGGCTAATCAACAGTCAGTAGCAGCAAGTCAGGTCGAGAGTTTTTTTTGTTTTTTTTTCCAAGAATACGATTTCAGTTTAAGCTTTTAAGTTGCCTCTTATTTGTAAGAGTCAAGATAAATTCTTCACATGGGTGAACGAACAAGTAAACAAACGAATGTAGTATTAACAAAAAAAAAATGATGATTTAAAAAAATTTTATGCTTTATTTTTTTTTTATTAATTTTTGGTTTTATGTTCTTATTTGTAACTGGATCTTAGTTCTTAGTGCTTCCAGTTGTATGGTAATCAGGGGAGTGAACTATGGTGAGTTTAAAGGTCCAATGATTTTAGTGAGTAGTTTACTGATTAGATTGCGTAGGTTGAGATCATGTGTCATATGGATGATAAACACAGGAAATCATTGCAAAAAAGAGATTTTATACTTCATTTTGAATATAAATATTTATTTCAGTTTCAGATTACTTTCACATCTGCTGGTAAATACTTGCCCAAAATGTATAAAAATCACAGATGTAAATATTAAAAAAAAAAAAAAACTATGAGAAAATATATATCATACATAAATACATGTATAAGGGAAATTAATGTCATAATCAAGAAGATGCTGATTTTTCACACTGCTTCAAACAAAAGGTTAAGAAGGAACCTGCCATCAGTACTAGAAAGAGTATTAACAGTTAGTGGACTTAAGATTAATTTTCTGAAAAATGTTTTAACTTGTTATGCATTATCCACCTTCTATGGCAGTGAATACTAATGGATAAAAGGAAAACTAGAGGCAGCAGAAATATGGCTCTACAGAAGGATACTGAGAATTCCGTGGACAGAGCAAGTAATCAATAAATAAGCTTAAAGAAAATGGCAGAATCTTGACATGACAGTTAAAATTCCTTGGACTCACAATGGGGAAGGAAGGCTATAAAACTTAACCCTCACAGGCAATAATAGCGTCCCAAATTTCCAGAAACTAGAACATTAAAAGCAGGTAATCTTTAGGAAACTATTCTGCTTATTTTCTTTTCAATCTGAGAATAGAAACACATTTCTTTATATAATATCTGGAAGGATTAAATCATTTTGATAATTTAATAAAAAACATATTTATTAAGATATTTCCAAATTTCATTATATTTCTGTTCAGAAGTATGATACATTTTCACTCTAGTGTCATCAGCTGTGTTATGGTTTCTTAGCCACATTTGAACAGAATCTCTGCAATCTCAAAGATTCAGAGAAGACCTATCAAATTTATGACCAGAACATTTGCCACATTCTTAATCTCAAGATGTTTTCTTTTGTCAGAATAAATTATTTTTATAACGGAAAACCCTCTTTTAACCTCTAGAATTTACAGCAATGTTATTAATTATATTTTTAGCTATTATATATTGGCTATTAATATATAAGGATATTTTTGGATACTCCAACAATGAGTTTGCTAAGCTTTTATAAGAATAGATTTGTGTGAACCAATCTTGTTCTCACCTTTAATACTGCTCAGATATTGCTTACCCAGTTTCTACAGAGTCCAAGTATATACTACCCAGCCTAACTGAACTTAGAATTACTATGTCACTAATTTCATAAACTAAGGCTTAGTCATATGAATTAGATGAGATATCCCTAGACATGGGCAAAAGAATGAGAACTGTCTACCCATATAGATTAAATAAAGGTTTCAATTCAGAATTTCCTGCAGGTTACCTGAATTGATGTACACCTGAGGAAGACAGGATAGCACAATGACCAAAGCAATATAGGGGAACAACAGTTGTCTTTTCTTGTGAGGAACTCTTTTTTTCCTCGGGTCTCTTTTTCCATTCCTTGCCTTTGAGGAGTACTGCTGATCAGGTGGCATGTCATTTCTTGTCTATTCTTGCTAAAACATTTTCATCCATTTTTTTGGGACGTACTTAAATATTCTGAATGTGTTGTACTTGTTTTTATGATATTAAAAAGCCTATTTGTTATTGCCATATAACTTGTCCTTTTTTTGACTGCATGTGTACCATGCATACACTAACTTTTATATTATTTTCACATAGAAGGTAATCATACCCTGTTCGTAAGACATACTAATAATAAGAAAGATGAAGACACTAGTCTGCATGTAAATAGTGTAAATTTCATTTAAGATATTCAGACCAAGATTTTCAATTTTATAGTCGGGTCTTCTGATATTGGAAGCTTTTTCTGAGTTAATATTCTTTAATATACCTGTGTATTTTACAAGTGTCATGCTAGCGCAGGTGTTACCGTTTAATGATATCTGTTTGTTTATGGTGCCATTTTTAGTGAGGTCATGGATTAATGAATGGGATATAATGATTGTTGCACTTCTGATATACATGTTTCAGGTTTTGGGCATAAAAAAAGAATGCAATTCAGGTGTAGACAAGAATTAATGTGATTTAGAAAAGGTTTTGTAGGGCTGAATTGTTAGTGGCAATATCTATCTAAACTTATTTATAAATGGAACTGTGTGTGTGTGTCCATTACATATAGACTCTGAAACGGCTGAACCGATTTTCTTGAAAATTTACACAGTTGTACTATAAGTGTCTGCGAGTGTTCTTAGCTAGGTTTTGTGTCGAGGTACCTCTGATAAATATCAAAAATTGATAATTGAAAAAACTGGGTTATAGAAGGAGTAGTCCAATTTTAACTAAATTTGATACACTCATAGACAAAGACATAAGAAATGATATTCAGAAGTTTCAAGGTTACAGTTCTTACAATAGTGCAGAAAATTGATAATATATAAAAGCTTTCATGACACCCAAGCAACGCCGGGCTATACTGCTAGTACATATTGAATGTGAACATGGAAAATCCTATAAATATACAAAATTCAAAATCTAATAATAACAAAATATGTAATGTATGCAAATAACAGTATTGAGTGTCGACACAGTAAGGAAACTACAAGAACTACTACAGAAGGTTGTGACAGAAAGTGAAAAGAAAAGATTTAAGCACAATTCCAAGAAAAAAATGCATGGTTGTTAGTAAAAAGAGCCCAACTTATGAATTGTAAATTAGAGATTAGTCAGTTAAGTGCCATACATGATACACGCTTTGGGAGATCATGTCTCGAAAAAGACACGACTGACTGGGCAGAAGATTATCCTGCAGTAGGTTGCCATTGCTTTCTGTGGTAGACTGGCTGCTAGCCAAGGCTATAGAGCCCAATCTGTTCGATTATTTAACCTATAACTGGAGGGAAGAGACGGATTAATACCTTTCCTAAGGGTATTTGTGAGTAAGTGAATGCAAGGAATTCAACTGAAATTCGAACTGGGCACCCCGAATTGTCGTTCTAAATCAATATTTACTGCACCACAATGCACATCCCAGAATTATCCCAAATTAGGGATACTGAAATTAAATTGTTGATTTGACTGTCACCAATTTGTAATTCACATTACATTATATCTAGGAGTACAGTCTTCAGGACTTTGAATAAATGGATGGTGGAATGTGATTTCAGAGAGATAACAAAAAAAATAAAATGTATTAGGAGCTACAGAAGACAAGAAACTATGGAGAACCATGATTGCCAACCTCCTGAACGGACATAGCATATGGAAGGTACTAGATATATTCATAATCCACATTTGCATTATATCTAGTAACAGTTTTAACAGATGAGAAAGTATAACACTTAAATCCGAAGGTGCACTGGGATAAAGAAAAATGCTTTCTAAAAGTTAAGCAAAGTATTAAGAAATAAGAAAAATTAGAAACAAAGAAAAACAGTTCTGAACTGTTGCATAATACCAGTCTTCTTATATGGCAGAAAATGCTGTACAATCTCAGATAAAGAGAACTGAAGCAACAGAAATGTGGTTCTACAGAAGGATGCTGAGAATACAGAGGACAGAATATGCGAACAACAGTAACAAAGTTTTAGAGACAATGGAAACAAAATGAACATTTATACTTAACAGGAAGTAATAGTTAAAATTTCTATTTATAATTAAATTGATTCATTCATTTTCTATGGCTCATCAGCTATTTGAATGTTATTTAATGGCAGGAAATATTTTTAGCTTGTAACAATTTTTCTTTTTTGAAAATGGTTCATTAATAGATGACTTACTTATCAATTCATAGCTGGAAGCAGAAGAGGTGGATTCACACTTTTTCTAAAGGTGTTTGCAAGTAAGTGAATATCAGTCAGTTAAGTGCCATACGTGATACACGCTTGGGCGATCATGTCTCGAAAGAGACATGATTGACTGGGCAGAAGATTATCCTGCAGTAGGTTGCCATTGCTTTCTGCGGTAGACTGGTTGCCGACCAAGGCTATAGAACCCAATCTGTCCTGTTATTTAACCCATAACTGGAAGGAAGAGACGGATTAATACCTTTCCCAAGGGTATTTGCGCGTAAGTGAATGCAATGAATTCAGCTGGAATTCAAACTCGGCTCACCAATTTCTCGTTTCGAGCTGATATCCAATGCACCACAACGCACATCACATAAGTGAATATAACAAACCCAAAAGTAATTGGAACTCATATTCCAAAAAAAATTTCAGAGCCATTATCCAAAACATTATGCACACATCCAATCCTACAACGTCTAGTATTCACAAGGAGTCATCAATCTAGAAACTGACTAGCCTTGATGTTGCTTAACTTTGATGATCATATGGGAACTAGTACTTCAACATGATGTGGCAATAAGCATAATAATAATGGAAGAGGACTTGAAAAACTTGATATTCACAATACATATTGAAGACTGAGGGACTGAGAAAAACAATTCAACCTTCTTAGAGAAGGTTAGTAAATGAATGATAAAACAAGGTTTAAGAGAGACAGCAAAAAGGCAAAATTTATTAAGAGCCACAAATGACTGGAATTGGGGAGAGCTGTAATCGCTAACCTTATGAAAGAACATGGCATATAGAAAATATTTATTGAGTTCAACTGAAGATGTGTACCAAAATATAATACTTATAGTAGTTGCTTTTTCTTGTTTACAATTTTATTATATTTGGTTACAATACTGTGTTACTAGATGCGTATTGTGGTGTAGAATGTGCATTGTAATGCAGTGGATATTAACTCAGAACGAGAAATTGGAAAGTTGAGTTTGAATCCCAGTTGAATTCCTTGCATTCATGTACGCACAAATACCCCTAGGCAAAGTATTAATCTGTCTTTTCTCTCCAGTTATGGGTAAAATAATAAAACAGATTGGGTTGTATAGCTTTGGCTGGCAATCACTCTACTTCAGAAAGCAATGGCAACCTACTGCAAGATAATCGTCTGCCCAGTCAATCATGTCTCAAAAGAGACATGATTGCTCTAAGTGTGGATCGCATATGGCATTTAACTATGTTACTGTGATACCTAGCAATGCTAAGCAAGAAATCAAAACTCATAATGAAGCTAGTTATAATTGTAGCAAAATGATTCCTTAGTACTTATGGTATGCTGGTAAGTATTATTTATATAAGTAACAAGATGCATAAAACCAAAAGTCTCTTTTGCAATCTTTGTTGCTATTTGGAAATTTCTTATTGTCATGATTTCCAATCATAGGTATGAATAATGTTTTTTCAGAGCAATTAATTTTCTAAAAGAAAAACAAAACATTTTATTTCCCACAAGTTTCTAATAAAGCAACCCTATGAATGTAAAAAATATATTTAGGGGAAATTCTTTGTAAAATTGCTCTTTATTTTTTTTTAAAAAATGCATAAACAATTTTCTTGTCTAAACAAGGGTTGGGAGAAATGTGAGAAATTATTTTATATCAAATGTCTACAAATAATAAAATATACTTTATTTTCCAAATACTAAGATATATTTCTGCCATGCAGAAAAATGGCAAAACCTCAACCCACCTCAGGGCAAAATAAAAAAGAAAAGCATTATTTTAAAACTTTCCTTCCACTCAACCCTCACTGCCATCTTTCTGCTCAAGTCCATCAAGTATGTCCCATGTTGCTTTCCCTTGTCTTGCTTTCCTTCTGTCTATTCCATGAGCATCAGATTCTCCAAGCTATCTTTCCTCATTACATGTTTCAGAAAACTTCTGTCTTTTCCTGATAAGTATCAGTTTTCTTTTCATGCCCATCCTCTCCAAAACCTTGTTGTTCACATGTTCTATTCATGGTATCCTCAGCATCCTTCTGTAGAACCCTATTTCTGTTGCTTCAAGTCTTTCCTTCATGTTGAGGAGATTGTCCAGCATTTGCTGCCATAGTGAAGGACAGAAATCCAGTACTCTCATCTTTGTCTCCAGCCAAATTTTCCTGTCACTTAATACTATACTAAGCTTCTGGAATACATCCCTAGCCATGCTAACATGCCTTCAGATCTCAGTGTCACACATTCTGTCCTCTGTTAGAATACTTCTAACATATTAAAATTTCTATACCTGCTTGATTTTAGTATTCCCAACATAAAGTTAGCATTTTGGTCTCTTCTTTTTACTGATTATCTTCATTGTTTACATTTTTTTTTTTTAAAATCATATCACCCCCAAGAAAGGTGGTAACACCACTGATGTGCAGGAGGCTACATAAGAGTGAAAAGACTGGAAAAGAGAAAGTCGGAAACCACATCCTAAACAGGGAACAAGGGATGAGCCTCTTCACCTGTTCAATAGACGAGGGTGGAGTGTGAACCGGGCGATAGTTTAGTCTATCTAACTTAATAAATAAATTGACTATTTTTGTAAATATGTTTACTGATTTGTCATGCCAGTTCTGGATTTGTAAGCAGGAAAAGACATTATTTGCTAAATTAAAGGCTGATCAAATTACTACGGAAAAGGATTTATTTTTTAAGTTTCCATTGTGATGCAAAAATGGAAATTTCCTTTTCTGTTCAAGTCAGCAGTTCTGAAACTAATTCTTCTTTTATGTGCCCTGTCCCTTCAGGACGTAGGCGATCATGGCTCTCCCCATCTCCCTATCCATTGTGGCCCTTAGTATGTTTCTTCCTGTTACTCCTGGCAACCCCTGTTCCATCATCTACCTGATCAGGCCCTGCAAATACGTTATCCGCTGCCTTCCTCTGTCTCTCTTTCCCTCTATCTGGCCAGTCAGTATCAGGTTCTCCAGGCTCTCCTTCCTCATTGCATGTCCCAGGAACTTCAGCTGTCTCTTCCTGATGCTCAGTATTAATTTCCTTTTTGTTGCCATTCTTTCCAATAACTCATCGTTGCTTGCATGCTCAGTCCACGATATCCGCAGCATTCTTCTGTAGAACCACATTTCCGCTGCTTCCAGTTTTGTCTTCATTTTGAAACTAATTATCTTTCATTAATCATCTTCATCTGATGTATGCTTTGTTTTTCTGATCAATTTCAGAGTTTAATGTTTTTTTTTAAAAATGATTGGCAAACATAAAAGATGACATAATGATTGATGAAATAAATGCTTCCCCCTCCAAATGAAAATATCAACTTCAAAACAGCAAAATCCTACATTATAATTGATGAATTCTTTTTCCATAAAATTCCAAGACATTTTTAAAAAAAGTGAAAATGAATTATTTTTAAAATTTTAATTATATTTTTTTTTTAAATGGGTCATAAAATTTTAATTATATTTTTTTAAATAATGATGTCATTGTCTAAGAGGTTGTTTCAAAAGTGCATGTTAATTATGCATTTCAAAAACATGAATAAATATCTTGTAAGACAAGAACCAATATCTACAATATTCATTATTCACATGATCAAATGCACGTGAGAGAGGAAATGGGGAAGATATATTCATATTTTGATAGAGGCGCACACGCACACACACACAATCTCAAAACTTATAAGTGTGAATCCATAACTTTGTAGCTCACTATGTTGTCATGTGAAATTTTAATTGAAAACTCTCACTGTACAAAAATATCTGTTTTCCATTATTAAATTGTGAACTTATTAATCAACCTACACATGGGCTTTCAAAACATGTACGTGTCATTTGCCGACTAAGCTCTCTAGATAAAAAACTTTTAAAAAGTACTAGCCACTTTCTGCAATTTACGCATTACTCTTCAATCATGAATTGAGTTCTCTTGGCTTCTAGTACGTGTATATACTGCATATATAACATGTTAAAATCTCCCACTCTCTCAGTCATGCGTTGCTAGTTTAGGGGTTGAATCCCTGACCAATAACCAATCGACAGAGTTTTGATTACAGCTGGAAGCAATCGGATGTGTAGCCACACTGATGAGCTGTGATACAGCAAACCAGACTTGTGTATGTGTGTGTTAAATTGTAATGATGTTTAGTGCCAAAATTGCTGGCGTTTTTGGGATGTGCATTGTGGCGCCGTGGATATTGACTTGGAATGACAAATTGGGGAGCCGAGTTCGAATTCCAGTTGAATTCCTTGCATTCACTTACACACAAATACCCTTGGGAAAGGTATTAATCCATCTCTTCCCTCCAGTTATAGGTTAAATAATAGGACAGATTGGGTTCTATAGCCTTGGTTGGCAACCAGTCTACCACAGAAAGCAATGGCAACCTACTGTGGAATAATCTTCTGCTCAATCAGTCATGTTGAGACATGATTGCTTAAAGCATGTATGACGTATGGGACTTAACTGACTGGTAGAAAGGCATTTTAGGCGAGCAGATGTTTTTGTCACAAAGTGTTTGATATCAAGATAAGGACAGAGCATTAATAGAATTAATGTGGAGAATTTTGTCACTTAGCTGAGCAGTGTTATTTGAGTCATGCTTTATTTTATAAAGACTTCTTTAAAAACATCTCTGAAGTAGCTTGTTGAAGTGAAACATGTTAAAGACATTTTTTTCACCTGTTTTTTACTTATTGTATTAATGTGTGTACGTGTGTGTGCATATATATATATATATATATATATATATATATATATAAATGCAAACTTATCGCTATACTTGTTTCGAAAAACCCTCAGAGTACATACACGGAAGGAAAAAATGATAATAAAAAAAGAATGAGCTAAGCACTTGAACATCAGTCAAAGTACATAGCCCAAAGAAAAAAACCCGAGATGAGTAACCTAAAACAAAAAGTGCTCAATATGCAAGTAGAGCAAACAAACCTTCCCTGAAAATCCAATTAGGTGAAACCTTGGGAGGTTCGTTGGCTCACTGGGATATATATATATAGTGTATCAAGGCAGCAGATAATTATCTAAACATATACTGTTAAATATAACAGACAATAAATGTTTAATCATGAGTCATTCTAAACATTGTATTTTGGCTTTTATTTCAGGTGAAAATAAAGCCAAAAATAAAAAGTTTTATATATATATATATATACCCAGCTGAAAAGAACCAACAATTTTACAATTCTGAGTTCTCCAGCATTTACTTTTTCTTATAAAAGTGCTCAATACAACAAATATTGTAGAGAAAAACATAATTAAATTTTTTTTTATGTAAAATTAATATAGTTCACATTGTGACACGGAAATTTTTGTTTTGAAATTTTTACCTTTGTATCAGGCAATGTTTTATGTATATATGTTGTCAGAACACCAGATCAGATATAACAGAAATATTCAATGCATTGGCAAATGACAGATGTATAAAATGAATGCTAGTGAGAAAAATTGTCTGGCACAACAACTTTCTTAGCAGTATACCTTGCAATTGATTCAATATAATCACTCTACTTCATGTCATTAGTAAACATGAGACCATGAAGGCACAATAGGTTGATTTCCTGCAGTTTAGCATCAGCCATGAGAGTAGAGAGGATAATAGCCTCCTATGGTGATTAATCCTGGAATACTAATTATGGGTATATCATACCCAATTTTGAAAATATCAAAAAAATATTAAATATAAATCTTTATTTGAAATATTTTACATGCAGAACTTCAAAATTTGTACTTTGAGTTAATATTAATAGGAACTGAAAAACATTATTTCCGTAAGAAAATCAGGTACTGAAAATTTAATTAAATTGTAATTAAAATGGTGTCATTTGCGCTGGGTACTATACACCCATGGTTAGTGTTCTCAGGTTAAAATGATAGTTTCATTTTGAAGTTGTTGAAATTTACAAGCCTTTTCTTGTCCCAGTGAACAATTGATTAGAATTCAATTTCAAGAGCAGCTGCCAAGTTTACTTTGTTGGACTAGTCAGAATTGCTACTAAGACAGGAATAAATAGTTGTCATCAGCATAAACACCTAGTTTGGGACAGATGACATCAGGAAAATCACTGATGAAGATAATGTTATGTGTTAAATTGTAACAAAAGAAAAAAGTGATTAACCAAAACTCAGAGCTAAATTACAGAAAAATATTTAATTTACGAAAAACACCAAATAAAATATTTACAGATATTCAATTTTTGTTGCATTCAAAACAAGAAACAGAGTTTACTACTGGCAAATGTTACGAAGAGAAAAAGTGGAAGATAAGGTGTCAAGTATCTTTACCCAGTTAAGCTAGCAAAGTAGTTTAAGTGCTATGCTTTATGGAAATCCTCAAATGTGTGTCTATAAGAAATAATTTTTTATATGGTCAATGAAAAAGTCAAAAATTTCTATTTACCCACTTAGTTCCATGAGGTCCTCTTTCAGGTTTTAGTTGGTTGGAAACTTTTAGTAGAGATTTTTTTGGCTGATATACAAATCCTTGAAACAAAACCGGAGTTGATAGTGTCAGCAAATCCTTTTAACAACTAACTACTCTCTTTCCAAAACCTATTTTTATGGGGGCTAACACCTAATTTGCATATTTCTTAAAATCTCTTGAATTTACTGAAATTTTCTTGAACATTCTATTCCTAATTTTTACGACTACTTCACGAATTAAAACTTTTTGTAATAACAAGTAGGACTCAATAGAATCCCTTGCTATAACTTTTTAGACATTATTAATATTATTTTTAAATAAATGCATCTTTGTAACAATAAACAATACAAATCCAAGGATAGAGCCCTGGTGGAGACCTCAACATTAATGGGAAATGACATGGAAGTATGGCCATTCATCACTATCTTCATTACCAAATTGGATTAAGTTAACTATCCAGTTAAAGACATCACAGTTTATTACTATTGGTGAACAGGTCTGTCAGTCAGTTAAGTAACATACATGATACATGCTTGGGTGATCATGTCTCGAAAAAGACATGATGGACTGAGCAGAAGATAATCCCGCAGTAGGTTGCCATTTCTTTCTGCAGTAGATTGGTTGCCAGCCAAGGCTATAGAACCCAATCTGTCCTGTTATTTAACCCATAAATGGAGGGAATAGATGGAGTAATATCTTTCCCCAGAGTAATTGTGCGTAAGCAAATGCAGGGAATATCAACTGGGATTCGAACTTGGCTCCCCAATTCCTCATTCCTAGTTGATATCCATTTCACCACAATGCACAACCAGACTTACCTGGGGAGAATTGGTTAAAGATTCAAAAATAAAAGGAAGTGTTGTTCATAAAAGAAGTCAATAATACCACTGAGATACAGGGAGCTATTGGGAGTGAAAGAAAATAAAATGATGATAGACGGAACTGGAAACCTAAATCTAAGAAGGTAAAAAATCTCTATACCTTTTCAAATATATATAATTTTCAGGATTTCAAGCAGACACACAAACCTTGAGCTTTATATATATATATATATATATATATATATATATATATATATAAGGAACAAACAGATGCACACACAATTTAGTTCTAAATGAGCTTTATGCTGAAACAAATCTTGAATTAAATGTATTCGTACTATTCTTCTTAGCATCAGGATAACATTTCAAAAATTCGTTAATGGTTTTCCCAACATGAGAGATTTTCCTCATTTCTTCATTGGTTGGTTGCTCAACCAACCACATCTTTGACATTTGGATCCAAAACCCCTCCTCAAAAAATTTCTAATTTCCCTGCCTAATTCTAACTTCCACCTTGACCTCATATTTTGCTTGAAGCAGCATGAATAAAAAAAAAAAATCTTATTTACAATTTTTTTTTTTCTCAACAAATAAACGTCTCTCCAATTTACTCTTTATCTCCCACTTCCCATTCATAGAAGCAATTAATCTTGTGCAGAATGTCATCTTGATGCCAGGGTTAAACTTGAAAGACTCCGCTGACAATCACCAATTTTTGAACTTCTTCCATGAAGATATTTTGCATTAGTTACAAGAAAATCTAAACTTATTTATAAATGGAACTTTGTGTGTGTGTATCCGCTACCTATAGACTCCAAAACGGCTGAACCAATTTTCTTGAAAATTTACACAGCTGTACTATAAGCATTTGCGAGTGTTCTTAGCTATGTTTTGTGTCGAGGTACCCCCAATAAATATCGAAAATTGATAATCGAAAAAATTGAGTTATAGAAGGAGTGGTTCGATTTTAATCAAATTTGATACTCATAGACAAAGATATAAGAAACGATATTCAGAAGTTTCAAGGTTGCAGTTCTTACAATAGTGCAGAAAATTGATATATATATATATATATATATATATATAAGGCAAGATGTTTGTGTGTGTGTTTGTTTATCTGCCTGTATGTATTTTTTTCAGCCCTTTTATTTTAGTTTTTGCTTCGGGTTTGGCTCTAAGTAAGTATAAATGTAGTTCTTAGACTCAGTCATGATACCATTTACTCAGAGGACTTATTTAGCCTTCAAAATTCAGTTTATGATGAAAGAAACTTCTTTGATATCGATACCAGGAAATCAAAATTTGACTTACATCCATTCATTTTTCTTTCAGTCTACGGTTTCGCTATAATTGGAAACAAATATTGCTTTTTAGTCTTTCATGCCAATGTCCAAAGAGTCTGAGCTCCAGGACCATGGATTAGTTTTAAAGCTTTCATTACACCCGAGCAACGCTGGGCTATACTGCTACTTTTGGATAAATGTAAAAGAACTGAGAATTTCAGCTCATTTTCATCTTCTGGTAGTAGATTTCTGCTTTTTAGGGAATTGAAAGAAGAAAAAAATTAATGCTTATTTATTTCTTCAACCCACTATTATTTACAAGTCTGGCTCACTGTACTCAATAAGAGCTGAGAAGTTAAGAGCAATATTTACTTATTGTATTAGTAATATAAGCCATTTCTCTACAAGGAAACATTTAGCATTCATTAACAGAGTAGCCAGTACTATTTTCAGTTGAAATTTATAAAGCTTTTCTCTTAAAACAATTTCTTAGCAAAACAGGTTTCTCTAGTCCATTAGCTTTTATCACTATTTCCAGTGTTGATGGGGGCTTCCTTCCTAACCTTTTATTGAAGTGGTGTGGAATGTTGTTATACTCCATAGCATGTTTTGTTTAAAAGTTAATTAATACTGAGCATCAGGAAAAGACAGCTAAAGTTCCTGGGACATGTAATGAGGAAGGAGGGCTTGGAGAATCTGATACTCACAGATCAAATAGAGGGAAAGAGAGACAGGAGAAAGCAGTGTGTAACATACATGACAAGCCTGAGAAAGTGGATGGCAGAGTAGGGTTTGGATGGGGTAACAGGAGAAAGCCTGCTACAAGCCACTAGGGAAGGGCCTACATCCGTTAAAGGACATGGCACATGGAAGAACTTCATGTTATTATTTTTACTCCATAATAAATGAGTTAATTCTTTCCTTCCAAAAATATTGTGTTTGGCTTTCTTTCAAATAATTTCTGATTTTTATCACAATACTTAGTCAATTCTTTATTCATATATTTTCTCATGCTAATTACTGTGTCCCTTCAGAATGTAGCCGATTATGACTTATTATATTTCATCAGTATCTGAATTGCAATGCGTTCTTGGAAAAGATAGTGTTTACCTGTTTCCTTTTCCATTGTTTTTGAATGTTTCTTCAAAGCCTAGTCTGCTATTTAAATTATAGCTAAAGAGGGAAAGAGATTCATGCCTTTTCCAAAAATCTTTCAAAATTTAAATGTAATATCAATCATCATCGTTTTCTTGGAATAATGTTCTGTTTGTGACTTCTCTCCTCAATAATTTACAATCTTGTTTGGGAAGAAATGATGAAAAAATCATTTATCATTCTGTTTATAGAAGATGTAGCAAAAATACCTCCCACATAAGGGTAAGACATTAGCTCAACAAAGATATCATTACCACTAATATCTTACCATTATATGGGAAGTATTTCTGCTACGCTGTTTACTTTTGGTTGAAGAGTATATTGAACCAAAAACAAAACACCATTGATAGTAATTTTTCCTGGATCAAAGAAAGTATTATATTACATTCCTCATTTTCAAATTATGAATTAGCTTGTTTTATTTCTATCAATGAAAAAATTTAAAAGGATCCATCATTAACTTCAATCCGTAGAAAGGTTATAATTCTAAAAGAGTTAATTTGAAAGAGATCTTCAAATTTATCAAAGATATTTTACGGATTAAATATTGATTTTTATCAAAATTAAGCTGAAATTGATCCAATTTTTAATCTGCAATCTCAGCTCTATTTATTTAAAAAAAAAAACAGAATCATCAATAAATGCTACAAATTAAATCTCGATTATGTTGGAGTAAGTAAAAAAATAAGCCAACTTTAATGGCTCAGCTTAATTTGTTCACTGACTATCATTTTCTTTTTTTTCTGTAAAATAGCAAAATTCAGAAGTAAATTTCATCAAGTGCATATTGATTACATTTAAAAGGTCAAATGTAGCCCCTTTTGGGATTAGTCAAGTTGGTTATAGATCTTTTTTATGACATGAATTAAATTTTATGAATTAGAATTTGATTTGCCATTATTTTTGCATTTGTTTGTTTTTGCCAAAGTGAATTCCTAAAGTGTCTTTCATGTTCAGAAGTGGGTGTGTGCATTTGCATACATTTTATTATCTGCCATATCTAACGGCACTGCATAATCACAAATTAATATTGATTTTTATCAAAAGCAAACTATTAATTCATCCCTAAGGGGTTACTTTAGTTCCAAGAAGCCTATTTATTTCTCTCTTGCACTTATTTCAAAGAAACTTTCTTGAAATTCATATTCATTTTTTGATAATTGTAGATTCAGCTCTCTTGTTCTTTAAACACTGAATCTAATACAGTCATTAAAGTTAAGCAACGTTGATCTTGGTCAGTACCTAGATGGGTGACTGCTTGGGAATACAAGATGCTATAAACTTGGATGTGTGAATGGTGTAATGAATAATGGCTTGGAATTCCTAATTGAAGAGCAGAGTTCAAATTTTAGTTGGGTTTATTATGCTCATTTATGCACAGATGCCCTTGAGAAAGACATGAATTCTCTCCCCAGCTATGGATTAATTAGTAAGATATGCATCACTAAACTATAAATATTTTTTTTAAAAATCTTAGAATTTTCTGGCTTAAAATAAATTGTAATGGATTGGTGAGCCATATAAAATGAATCAATCAAATAAAAATTAACATTAATAAATGTATGTTTTATAGATTAAAATTTTTTTTTTCATAAAAAAAGTCAAATTCACCTAATTTTAACAGGAAAAATAATTAAGTAAATGAATAATCATTTGATAATCTCAAATAAATGAAAGAACAACATAATTCCTGTTGTCTAGAGTCATTAAACTTGCCAATGCTTTTTGAACAATACAAACACTTCTGTTAAACTAGTAAGCCATACAACTCAGACCCAGCTAATATGTAGAATAACTGATAATTACACAATCAGGGACCAGAGTTCAAATTCCAGTTGAATTCCTTGCATTCATTTATGCACAAATACCCTTGGAAAAGGTATTAATCCATCTCCTCCCTCCAGTTATTGGTTAAATAACAGGACAGATTGGTTTCTGTAGCCTTGGCTGGCAATCAGTCTACCATAAAAAGCAATGGCAACCTACTGTGGAATAATATTCTGCACAGTTAGTCATGTCTCTTTCGAGACATGATCGCCCAAGCATGCATCATGTATGGCACTTACCTGATTGACTGAACTAGTGATAATGGAACATTCTAATTTTATATATCTATGTGCTCAGGGCAGACAACCAAACATGTTTTTAGGTCAAAGATTATAACTCATTTTTCAGACTTTTGGCTCTTTTCAGTATTTTTATCCCAGCAGTTATTGTTAGTCCAGTGTTTGTACAACCTGGCTGAGGAATTGAACTTACAATTACCAAATCCACGAACCAATGCTTTAAACCTCAAGATATGTTGGCAGAGGCTAACAGCACCTATTATCATGTGGTCACTCATCTAGGTACTGACCAGGCTCAGCATTGTTTAACTTTGATGGTCATACAAGAACCTGACATATGATAGTGAAGACATATGTACAGTGATTTAACTAACAGATTTTACCTGGAATATTACATTTTAATTTGACATTATTTTTAATTTTATTCATAGTACTAGCAATGTCAGATTAAAATCTATTAATCACTTGATGCACTGTGTTTACATTTTGGGTACAAAAATATAGTTAGTAAATGTAGACATTGAAATTCCTAACAAGAAATGTGCACTACATAAAACAAGAAGTTCAGTCTTGCTTTGCTGTAGAGATCTGTGCCCAAGCTGTGAAGTACACCTGGTTAAATGGTGGTTTTCCAGATAAAAAGAATGGAGTTTCAATCCCTGCAAAGATGTATATTTTCTTCTATAACACTTGTGTCTATGTTGGTAGAAAAAAAATCTGAAACGAAAATAGGGTTGGTCATTCATTTTTGTGTGTGTGTGTGTGTGTATATATATATATATATATATATATGCATCCACAGACAGATCTGTTTTGCTGTATCACAGCTCATCAGTACAATTACCCAGGATTGAAACCAGACTGAATTGGCGTCATTCGGCGTTTCTAGCTATGAGCTATATCGTGTGATATATAATGTATACACACGCCAATAGCTGAGAGTGTTCTAATTCATTACTGAATGAATGATGCTGTTTTTTCAAAGTCTACCATTCTTCCCGAGTGCTCAGTCAGGGTTTGAGAGCATAAATAGTCATCCGCAGACAGATCTGTTTCACTGTATCACAGCACATCAGTATGGTTAGACATCTGATTGCTTTTTACCCAGGATTGAAACCAGACTGAACTGTTGTCAGTCGGCAATTCTACCTCTGAGCTATGGGCACTCGGTAGAAGGAGGCAGACTTTTTAGCATGTATATTATCATTATACACGCCCAATAGCTGAGAGTGTTCTAATTCATTGCTGAATGAACGATGTGTATACTCTAGAGTAGCTACTGTTTTTCAAAGTCTACCATTCTATCTATATATATATATATATATATATATATATATGTGTGTGTGTGCGTGTATATATATATATATATATATATCAGAAATACTGAGTGGGGTTCCCTCTGAAATAAATATGTTATATGCACAGATGTCAATGTACAGTGGATTCTATTCAAACAGTCTACAAAAATGCAGAATCATCCTTTTCATAAGTATTTGCAGAAAGAGGTGCCACAGATGGAACATAGCCAGCTTCTCATTAATCTATTGCTATTTTCATGGTGAATGTTTCAACAACCTGTATTCCTTAATTCTACTAGTTTAAACCTTCACAGTTATGTTTCCACTACCTGATTAACATATGGGTGAGTATAGACTGCAGCCCAGAGACCCCAAGACTCAAGAGGCCCCCCCATAACTGTCCTCTAGTCTTGGGCTACTGACAAAAAAAATAACATAAGAACAGAGGAGATTTGTTTTATTTCAAATTAAATAGGGCTCCTTTGAACTAATTTGAGGCAATTTAGTGTATTTGGGCCTCTCTAGTTGGAGTGAGTTTTGTAAATTCAATGGGATACCTGAAAAGGGCTCAGTTTAGATTTGGACCCTTTTTTTTTTAAATGGGCCTTTTAAATTCAACCATTTAGATTTTGATGTGTCTTTCTTTTATATACATAAATTTTTACAATCTAGTTTTTTTTTTTTCATAGTTTTGCATAATTTCACCTATTCACTCAATTTTACACTTCATTGAACAGAGACACGTAGTAAGTGCAAAACTGTTCGATATTGTACACCAAAAAAGCATAAATTTATTTTTTTATAGGCATATGGGGGCGGGGCAAACATATATAATGCAATAATCGCAAATTTTTATTAGCCCAGGAGCCCCTTGAAGCCTAAATCCAGACCTCATGTTTCTATTTATTAATTACAAGTGATGCTCCATTTAAGTACAGTCCATTGTACACATATAAATATTATATTTTCACTTACCTTAGTTTAGGACACCATATTTTTAGTAATGGAGAAGATAGTGTGATGCTGCTCCTTGTGAAAAACACAAAGATAGATGTACATGCGAGGGGGAAGAGTGTGCAAATGAAATGATTTCCGTTTTTCGTTCAATCCTTCCTCCACCTTCTTGAAAAACTATTGTCCAACAGGAACAGATTTTTTTCTGTCTTAAATTTCTTTTCCGTTAGCTTTCTTTAGTTTGTCTCCAACCTTCTGGTTCAGCCTGTAAAAACGGAACATGAAAAGAGCGAAAAGTTACCAGAAAGAAAGAGGAATGTTTGTGGAAATGGTGAGATACAGAATGCAACAACAACAAACAGGAAGAATAATTTTTTTTTGTTTTTCTCTCAAGACTCAGTAGAGTGAGAGACAAAAATAAGCGAAATGACAAGAACAATAAAAACACTAACAAGTGGAAAAGAAAGGAAAAAAAAAATCTTTAAAACAGGAAAGAGAGTCTTGACCAATTAGGACAATATACTGATTTGTATGTTTGAGAGGGAAAGAGAGAAATATTAAGACAGAGAAAATTAATTTGCTTCCACTCATATGGTTAGTTTCTGTGTGGAATAGTCCATGTGCTCACTAACTGGTATTTTTTTTTTTTTTTTTGCTGTTTATAAATTTAATAAAAAATAACCTTGGTTCTAATGATGGACCTAAAGTTGTACCCTAAATTTTCTTTCCCCTCCTGCACTGGCACTGAAGAGGTACTGCAGCAAAAAAAAAAAAAATCAACAGTATATATATATATATATATATATTAGCCAAAAATAGGAGTATTTTAAATGGCATTTTTACTAAGAACTAAAAAAACTGGTTTCATCACAGCCTTATCAAGTTAATTTCTGGGAATAGGAGACATGTAAAATAAAAGATGATTAATGGGGGAGAGAGAAAAAATGTTAAGAAAACTAGAGTCCAATAACATTCTAGGTAGCAGTCCCTCTGTAAACAGAGGGAAAGCTTGCAGGATTTAATGTATAAAGACTCTACAACCTTTAAATGATATAAAACAAGAGTGGGACCTTGATAAAATAGAGAAAAATCCATGAATGCCTAGGCAGAAGATTTTACCGCAGTAGGCTGCCATTTCTTTCTATGGTAAAGGTTATAAAACCCAATCTATCCTGTTATTTAATCTGTAGCTTGAGAGAGAGGAGACAGATTCATACCTTTCCCAAGAGTATTTGTGCATAAATGAATGCAACAAATTCAACTGGAATTTGAACTCAGCTCTCCAATTTCTTATTTTAAGCCAAAGAGATGGAAGTTTTGTGAGGACATCAAGATGCCTTTACTCATTGACACTATAACTTAACAATGTTTCTTGTTAAGTGATGGCATCATAACAGTGTCTTCATAAAACTTTAAACTCTGCATGAACCTGCTCAGTTAAAGTGACAAATCCTTTGCACTAAAACTAACAACACTATATCTACCCCAATATCAAACACTTCACAAAAAAACAAAAAACCCTGCTTTCCAGAATACTTTTATCAGCAAAACTACAGAAAAAACAGCAATCTTGGTGTCAAACATTATCCTAACTCAACACTGTATATGTGAAATAATATTTTTATTGCAAGGGTTTATAATAAAAATATAGTTTACTGCAACACAAGAGCTGTCATGTTTTGGTACTACTTGTTAGTATCTCAACAGGCATATATATATATATATATATATATATATATATATATATAGTACTGTGCAAAAGTATTAGGACAAGAACTATTTTCTTTTATGAGGAATATTGACAGAAAATAAACAATTTGATTAAAGTAATTTTATTTGATTTACTCATCAAAAGCTTTAACAAGAAAAAAATACTTGTTACAAAATAAATTTAATATTCAGTATAATAGCCTTTTGCTTTGATCACAGCCTTCATTCTGTCAGGCATTGACACCACAAGCTTCTTCAATGTATTTAATTGTATCTCCTGCTAAGTAGCTTGTATTTGTTCCCAAAGTGTGTCTTGCAAAGTAACATTAGATTTATCAATTTGAGAGGTGGGAACAAGAAAAAAGTCAGTCATATCCAAGGATAATAGAATAATGAGTAGTTTCAAAATAACTTGTTTAATAGAAAATAGGAAAAATTCAATATAACTTCTTTTTAATACATTTCTTTTACACCTAGTTTTAAATAATCCATATTTATTAGCAATTTACTTTGCTTTTCACCCTGTATTTGAATTTCAATGAGGTTTTTAGGGAAATCACCCCTGTCCTAATACTTTATAGTTCTTGTCCTAATACTTTTGCACAGTACTATATATATATATATATATATATTTTAATTCAGATACTTCAATCCAAGGGAAAAAAGCAGGAAGGTAAATTCCAAAAAACCTGATCCTAATTAATATTAAAAATTTATTTTAATATTAAAAAATGATACAGGAAGAGAGCTCCATGTAATAAAATATATTTAAAAAAATTTTTTTTTTTCTTTAGTTTCTTTCTTTTTCCCTCCCTTCCTTCTTTTATCTCTCTTACCACCTTTTTTCCATGTTGCTTAAACTTACGTCGATTTAACACGGCTGTCTGTTAATTTTTAGTTACATTCTCCCTTTTTTTTGCGAACCCAGACGATGTCAATTTTTTTTCTTTTCTTATTTATTTGATTTTATTCTATCTTTTTCTTTTTCGTTTTCTTTTTCTTTCCCTTTATTTTTATTTTATTTTATTATTTATTTTTTAATTTCTTTGCAATCTATTTAAAAAGGAAAAGTAGACTAATTTTTCTCCAGTTTCTGAAAGGTTTTTTCTGTTGCTGAGGTGATGTGTCGTCCCCCGTGGGGATCTTCATATCGAAATGGCCATTGAACATCTTTGAATTAATCCTTTTTTAATATATATATATATATATATATATATATAAAATGCAAACTTATCACTATACTAGTTTCGAAAAATCCTCCGCGTATATATGCGAAAAGAAAAAATGGTTGTAAAAAAAAAAAAAGAAAGAGCACATGAATATCAGTTAAAGCGATTTGGACGGAGCCAGTAGGTAGCCCAAAGAAAAAACCCAAGACAAGTAATCAATAACAAAAATAGAGCTCTGCTTAAGTATTGAGTGTTTTTTTTGTAATTGATTACTTGTCTCCGTTTTTTTTTCTTTGGGCTAGGTACTGGCTCGGTCCAAATTGCCTTGGCTGATGTTTAAGTGCTTAGCTCTTTCTTTTGTTTACAACCATTTTTCCTTCTGCATATATACATGGAGAGTTTTACGAAATGAGTATAGTGATAAGTTTGCATTTATCTTAGCTCTAGGTAGCCCTAGTGAGCACCTTTATAATCGTATAACATGGAATGATTAGATTTAGGATGTTCTCATATATTAATATAATTACTTAGTTTTTAGTCATAATAAAAATTAGACCAGTACACAGTTGTATTAAAAAGTCTTCAATACAATTACATTGTTAAACTTTTAAATATTCTTTATTTGTAAACAAGTTATACGACCTAGGTTTCTACCTTGTGGTGGGTGTTCTCAGGCAATTTGCAATAACTGATTTTACTGGTTTTTTTTTTTTTTTCAGAACGCTCACATAATGGGGATTTTTTGAACACACAATTTTTAAAAATACAAGAAATTATAACGTTTTCATCCATGGTTGTATGAACCTAATTTATGGAATATTTAAATTTTTAATAACTCAATAGATATTTTAAAAATTGTATTGAGATATTAAGAATTGTATTAGAATTTAATAATATAATAGATTTTATAAAAATAGAATGAATTTTAAAATTTTTAATACATAAGTAGTTATTAAAAAATGTTATTGACAAAGTGTTTTAAAAAAATTAGAATAAAATGCATTCTGAACTGAAATAAAAATAGTATAATTCCACTCAAAGGTCCCTTTAAGTTAAATCAAAAAATATAAAATGTTTTTCTTTTTTTAGAAAATGATGAGATATAGAGAAAAATAAAGAAAAAAATTTATAACAATAATGGATACATCAACAGAAATGGAGTCTAGACAGGGGTTTGTATCAACTGATTTTTTATCATTAAGACTGAAAGAAGAAATCATTTATGCCCCAAAAATATAAACATTTTTTCCAAATTTAAAGTGAATCTCTATTCTGATTAGTTAAATTGAACACAAATTTTTCTGTCTTCCCACATCCATAAAAAATAAACATATTGTTTTTTATATTCAAATAAAAATCATTTTCACAACAATGATCTAACATTGCCTGATGACAAGGTAAAAATCTCAAAACATAGAAATTTTCGTGTCACAATGTAAACTATATTAATATAAATAAAAAACAATTATATATATATATATATATATATATGTATATATATATATGTATATATATATATATTTATAAATATATGTGTGTGTGTATATCAGTCAGTTAAGTGCTATCCGTGATACACGCTTGGGTAATAATGTCTCGAAAGAAAACGACTGACTGGGCAGAAGATTATCCCACAGTAGGTTGCCATAAACTGCGGTAGACTGGTTGCCAACCAAGGCTATAGAACCCAATCTGTCCTGTTATTTAACCCATAACTGGAAGGAATAGATGGATTAACCTTTCCCAAGAGTATTTGTACGTAAGTGAATGCAATGAATTCAGCTGGAATTCGAACTTGGCTCCCCGATTTCTCGTTCCGAGCCGATATCCTATGCCCTACAATACACATTAGTCCTTATAGAAATGGCATAAAACAAATGCTTGTTAACAATATTTTTCAAAACTACATTACAACACCCAAAAAAAGTGTTTATTTCAAAATTAAACATTAATGACACAGTTCGTAGAGACAATAGCAAAAATACTAATATATTTTTACCATAACCACTTTTGAAAATTATTTCTCCCTAAACAAGGCAATAATGCCACAAAGACACAAGAGGTTTCCTGAGAGTGGAAGAAAATCAGAAGACTTTATTGAGATTTAAGAACAATGAAACAACAGGATTCAGGAAGACATAATTTGCCATTCAGTATTAACCACAGTGTCTACTTATTCATACACACTATCCTGGATATTGAGCACTTTCACCCATAAATATACACTACCTTAAAACATACATACGTATAAATATATATGTGCATGCATGCATGTGTATTGGTTTATGTGTCTGCGTACAAATATTTGTTTATATATACACAATAATGGGTTTCTGTGTCGTCAAACACATCTCTGCATAAATACATGTTGAAATGGTGTCAAGTGCACTTGTTACATGAAAATGTGGGTGGAAAATTCAGCCTCTTATTATTTCACAATTAAGTTTTAATGACTTAAGATTCTTTATAGCCAACACATCCTCTGAGAACACAAATTCTCCCTTCCTGGCCAACACTTGAGTTACTTTCTTAGATTATACATATTATTAAATAAATTCACCTCAGGCAAGGTGATAATGCTACTAAGACACAATGTGCCGCTGGGAGTGAAAAACAATAAGTAAACTTTAGAAGGAACTGGAAATCCAATCAGGAACAGGAAACAAGGGATAAACCTACTCCTGTTCAACAATATGACACTGGATGATATGCAAAACCATCTACTCTTATTGAAGGAAAAATATTAAATAAATAGTACATAAGATTTCAGAGTTTAGGTCAAGATGTTAGAAATATAGAACTGATGTGGACTTTAGAAAGAACCTGAAACCCAATACTGAACAGGAAACAAAGAATAAAACTTACTCAGAAAACCCAAAAATTTAACTGAAATCACTGCTTTTTTTACTCAACTGTGACCAAAAGTATTATGGCAAGTATCAATTAAAGAGAATTTGTTTTATCAGTGACAGTTTTATCTCATGTCCAAGAATTTCATTCTTTCTCTGCTGATTGCTTCCTTTCTGATGATGGTGTTAATGACTAAATTCACCACTAACATGCAGTTTCAGGATTAAAAGATCACCAAAACCTGCTCCTTTCATCCATTCTCTTTCACCTCTTGGCATTGCAAGAGTTGGTTGGCAGTGAAATAAACTCACAGTAGAAGTGCCAATAATGTAAACTTATTTAAGGTGGACCTCAACTTGCCAGGAAGTGGCGCACACATGATTTAATAACCTTCTGTGGTGATACCGACCGAACAAAAGCGATGAACTGGATGTGTGCTCTCTCATAACTAAAAAGCAAATGAATAAAATTCGTCATGCGCATCGGAGTTCGTGCAGATGTTCCGGTTGAAAAATAAAAATTAATCAAAGATCAAATTACCATTTTTATTTATCAGCCAATGGGAAGCCCGAAATCAAAATCAAATACAAGGATGAAATTCGTAACTAGCTGCATTTGATCCAAAAATGCTGATATAAAAAGACATAGACGCTTGTCAGACAGGCACAGACAGAGGAGAAGAGTGTAATTAGTTTCTTCCTTGACATATGTCAAGCGGCTACTATGTTCGTCTCCTTCCTGCCCTGTTCTCAAAGTACTAACTGACCTTTTCTAAGACATTCCACAAACCAACTTGCTGACCTACTGACCTTAGAAATGGCTACTTGATTAATCATACTACCAAGCTTTCACCTTTCAGCATTATATCTTCAATGAACATTCTGTTATCTCCTTCATTTTATTAGTATCTGCCATGAATTCCCTCTAACTTCGTTGGACCTTTATTCCAAGTATTGTATTAATTGTAAAACATTAATTGAAATGTATATATGTATAAATGTTATTTTACACTCAAAATTGCCTTTTCTTGAATTTATAATCTTTTATAAATTATAGTGGGCTATCTTCCCACAAGGCCAAATTCCGTTAACCTACTATGGAATCCTACTACCCCTCACTACAAATGAAATAAGAGAAGAGATACCCGCTATACTTACATAGAACACTAGCAGTATAGCCCGGCATTGCTCGGGTGTAATGAAAGCTTTAAAACTAATCCATGGGCCTGGAGCTCAGACTCTTTGGACGCTGGCATGAAACACTAAAAAGCAATAGTTGCTTCCAGTTAAAGCAAAACCGTAGACTGAAAGAAAAATGAATGGATGTAAGTCAAATTTTGATTTCCTGGTATCGATATCAGATAAGTTCTTTTCAACGTAAACTAAATTTTGAAGGCTAAATAAGTCCTCTGAGTAAATGGTATCATGGCTGAGACTAAGAACTACAATTATACCTACTTAGAGCCAAACCCAAAGCAAAAACTAAAATAAAAATCTGAAAAAATATTGACATACAGGCAGATAAACAGACACACACAAACATCTTGCCTTTTATATATATATATATATATATATATATATATATAATTGATTTTCTGCACTATTGTAAGAACTGCAACCTTGAAACTTCTGAATATCATTTTTTATGTGAAAATATTTATAGAAAAGGCAGAAGGAGGCTATGTTATGGTGGTGGGAAAGTGACTTAATTCGCCAGGCAAGGACCAAGAAGATTGCAGGTTTTGCTTTAGATTTTGTCAAAAATTTCTAGATACATAGAAAAAGCACCAAACCAGATGTTAGAATAATACTCAATGCATAGAGGAATGGTCAACTTAAGGTGCACAATAAAATAAAACATTAAAAATTGTCTAGAATTGTGCAGTAAACCAATTTACTTAACAACAGTCCAAGCAACTAGTTTAATATAATCATTCCACTTTTAATAATCATTTCACCCCAAGCAAGGCAGGACTACCACTGGTGCACAGGGGGTTAATGCAAGAGAAAAAACAAAGTAGAGGGATGTCAAAGAAAGGATAAGATAAAAGTGGGTAACGTTGAGTTTTAATTTTTCAAAGATTCTCGCTCTCAGAAAAACAAGAAAATGGGAGTGTCACAAACGGGAAGTGCAAGAAAAGGAACTGTTAGAGTAGAAGAGATAGTTACATTTAACTATTTCAAAAGTAAATGAGTAAGACCTTGATGCCAATCTAGTAGCACACATAAATACATGAGGTCATGGAACCAGTGGGAGGGAAGCTTGTCAGAGCAGTTGCCATGAAAATATTTGTAGAAAAGACAGATAAAAGCCATATCACTTAATTAGGCTTGGTTAGTCAATTGAATGACATGTATGGGATACATTTTTTTTTCCTATTAAAATAAGCAACAGGAAATCACAATAAAACATTCCAGAAAAATTGGATCAAAACGGCAGTAGAATTTAGATTACATTTTTATATTTCTCAACCAATCAGCTAAAAACTTAGAATAAGAACATTCTAGAAAAATAGGATCGGAAGTAAATTAACACAAAAATATTTAGGCCCCAAAACAAAATAGTAAAATAATAAATCTGATTGGTCAATAAATGTTTTCACACCCTAATGTTAGGAAGATTCGTTGATCCCCTATTAATATATATAATACACACAGTTAGAAAAAAAAAGGTCAGTCACCAAGCTAGCCATTAAGTCCGCATGCCACCGATACTTTGTCCGGCCAAGTCATTTCTTCCACGCCAAAAGTTCATGACCTAGCTCCGAGGACCTTGAAAAGAAAAAACCGACGAACTTTCATTCAGCAACGCGACACGCTGTCGCCAACTGAAATGAACTAAATGTAAGTAGGAAAGACTTATTTACGGACTCTGCTAATGTAAACTTATACACATCTTTGAACAAATTTAACTTCTTGCCAAGTTTTATTTCACAAAAGGCAATTTTCGCATCATGTATTTTGTTTCCACGTACCATTTTATTTTTCACATAATAAATTGTTTGTTGTTTAATGTCCGTTGTGAATTATTCCTTCCACTTTGCGCGATTGTAAAACAGAGTGTTGTATTTGTGGGGGAAATAACTAGAGAGCCATACCCGTAAAATACGGAAACACATACAACCCAGCAAATACCAAATCCCCCACACATGTTAGATTATTTAATATCTAATACACCCTTGTAGCTTACGGTCATATCACGTTGAATAGGCCGGTTCTCGCTCGATCACCCAAGTTAAGCAATGTTGAGCCGGGTCAGTACTTAGATGGGTGACTGCTTTGGAATACCAGGTGCTGTAAGCGTTTATTGACAGATGTGCGTTGTGGTGCTGTTGATGTCAGCTCGGAAAGAGAAATCGGTGAGTTGATTTCAAATTCCAGTTAAATGCCCTGCATTCACTTGTGTGCTAGTACTCTTGCTTCCATTTTTTAGTTCAGTTGAATTCTTTACATCCTTCCCTTCAGTTTGCTATGGAGATTGAAAGGGATGGATGTCTCCCATTTTTAGATGTCCTGGTTCAGCGGCGGGACGGTACTTTCGTGACTTGTTTTTCGCAAACCAACCTTCACTGGTTTGTATACTAATTGGAAGTCATTTGTCCCTAAGTCTCGTAAACTAGGTCTGATAGAAACCTTGGTTCACCGTGCCTTGAATATTTGTTCTCCTGAATGTTTAGAAAGTGAATTAATTCGTTTGCAGGAGATTTTCGAAGGCAACGGGTACCCGGTTAATGTGGTGAAACGGGTAATTGATCGCAAGATCAAACGTTATAAAGAACCTAAGGTTGAAGGACCTAGCCGCTGTCCCTTGTATTTGAAAATACCCTGACTTGGTAGAAGATGTCAAACTTATAACCGACAGAGTTTCGGCATGTGTTTCGTCCTGTTATTTTGCGGTCCAGTTACGTGTTGTTTTTCAGACTAGACCTGTGTTTCCTTCCTTCAGTAAAGATAGGTTGTCCTATTTTCGAAAAAGTTCCATTGTTTACAAATTTAAATGCTGTTGTGATGCAACATACATAGGACGTACTGATCTGAGGTTGGAGATGCGGGTTTCACAACACATCCCCGCGGCTCTCTCAGACCTATAAGAACAACACAATCTGTTCTGGATTCCGCTATTGGCCGACATCTTTTGGACAATCAAGTGTGTGCCTCGGTATATGAGGACAGCTCGTTTACTGTCTTGCACAGCGCTCGGTCTACACACCATCTTCGTATTTTGGAAGCAATTTGCTTGAAAATTCATCAACCGAGCCTGTGCAGACAGAAGGAGCAGTTTTTACGCTCCTTACAATTGCCGGTGAGTAACATTTGTTCACTTTTAAACACTCTTGTGGAATTACATGTTTACACCCCCCTTACATTTTATGTGTTTTTTTTCAATAAATTTATTTTTAAACGAGTTCCATCATCTCCCAGCATTGCAAGTAATTTATTTTGCCTTGTCCTTTTCCTTATTTCCCTTAAAATTAAAGCCAACGAGAACCCTTGATAAGAGTTGGCCGAAAGGTTGCTCGGGTTTAAATAACATGACGTCTGTTCTTTTCAAAGCCATTAGTAATTTCTGTGGGTACAAATCATTATATATATATATATATATATATATATATATATATATACACACACACACACACATCCTTGTGCAAATTTTACATATAAACATTTTACAATATAATTCTCAACCAAACAAACAAAAAATGATAACAGAAAACAAAACATTATCTGGTTCAACCCACCATTTAATTTAGAGGTAAAGACCAAAATAGGACAAACATTTTTTAAACTGATAGACACTTTACAAAAGAATCAGAACTAAATAAAATTTTCAACAGAAACACAATCAAAGCTAAGTTATAGCTGCACTAGTAATTTAGATAGTTTAATAAAACAAAACAAAACGCCAGAAACTTAAATAGCAGTGTACAAAACAAGACCACTAATAAAGAATACAACTGCAGGGATAAAAATAAATGTCCAATTCAAGGACTTTGCAATGCAAAAGAAACCATTTACAAGGCAAAGGTACATGACTTAAATGGCCAAAATAAAATATACTTGGGTTCAACCAAAGACACGTTTAAGACCAGGTGATTCACAGGTCTACGTTCAAAATAGAAAACTTAAAAACAACTGTACAAGATTGGCTAGCCACGTATGGAAATTAAAATCAAAATATGGAAAGGACCTAGACATAACGTGGAGTATAGTAAAAACAGCCACGCCTTACAATGGTGGCAAAATATGTAGACTGTGCCAAGATGAAAAGTTAGAGTTTATGCTATTCCCAAACAAAAGTGAATTTTTAAAATAAATTAAGACTAAGTGTAATTATTCTAGAAAATATCTCTTAGGTTCATACAACCATGGATGAAAATTCCATAATACCTTGTAATTTAAAAAATTGTGGATTCAAAATTCCCTGCCACGTGAGCGTTCAAAAAAAGAAAATACAGTTATGTCAGCGTTCTTAAAGAAAACAGTAAATGGTGAAATCAGTTATTGCAAATCGCCTGAAGACACCACTCATGGAATATATATATATAAACACACAAAAATTTTATATGAACTGACACGTTTCCTTTTTTAGTAGACACTATCAAGGCAAATGCAAATATTTTATTTTGTTTGTAACAAGTATTTATGTACAATAACAAAAAAATATAACTGGTTTTCAAAATTTAAGAATGTTCATAAATATTCATCAGAATACAATTTAATATCTAATTAACCAAAGTGAGTAAATGCTCTTCTTGAAATGATTTTTAATGAAAATTAGTATTTAAATTATTTTAGTTTGGGATTAACTTATGTGTAATATATTTAAAATAACATGAGGTCATGCATTTAACCATTTTCTTTTAACATTTTTATAGACATGTATGTTGGCTTGGGGAAGTAGTGATTCTTTCAGGAATGGAGATATTGGGAAAGATCCATGGTACAGAGTTATATTTTGATAAGATTCAAGAACTTTCCTTTTAGATAAGTTACTTCCTCTTTTAATAAGTGTGGCATTCTTCAGATCAAAGATACGGTTGAAATTATTTCTATGTATAACTAATGCATTTGATGAATTGATGCGCATAAGGTACCTTTTGGGTTTGTAGATACCCTATTGTAGTCTGAGGAACAGTTTTGGCAATTTCCAGTCTCTATAGAGTTACAAAAACGTCTATGTGTCCTTGTGGGTATCAAACTGTTTTCCCCCACTACCAACCATCTATAACAAACAAGATGTGGCAAGCCTCTCACTGCTCTCTTATTACTTCCATGGAAAGTACTTGGATGAACTATATTCCTTGGTTTCACCAGTTATAACCTTCGCAGCTAGGACCCATCATAACAATCACACTGTATCTGTGGTGCCATCACATGTTATTATTGTGATAAATTTTCAACTTGTTTAAAAGAAAATGATTCAACACACGGAATAATTTTATATGCATAGAGAATAACATAGCTTACAAAAGAAAAGCGAGAAAATTAAATCTACTTTTTTTTTAAAAATCATTTTACCCCGAGCAAGGCGTAAATGCCACTGATGTGCAGGGGGCTACATAAATGTAAAAAGATTAATTAGAAAAGAGTGAGGAGTACAAACTAGTTAGAAAGGAACAATAGAAAGCTGAGAAAGCAGGTGCGATGACAGATACATAGGTGGAGAGAAAGGGAAGGTTATACGGGGGTGGGGAGAGAGCTAGAGTCCAGTGGTTAGTAGATGAGTATTGACTTTGCATTTAAATTTCTGGAGGTTGTAGCCATCAGGAACGCAAGAATACGGGAGTGAGTTCCACAGGCGGGAAGTGCGAGAGAAGAAGCTGCAGGAAAACAAAAATTAAAAAATAAAGAAAACATATGTACCTAGCTGTAGTGTGTGTTGGTGGGTGTTCAAGTTGTTTGTTGTCCCCTTTCATAATTTGACCATTTGGAGGTCATGAGACAATGCAGATAGCACTGTTGCTAAAATTTACGTAAGGGTTGTCGTACTGATTTGCATGAAAACAGTAATGTTGGTCATTGACCAATCACAGCTGATGTGGTTAGAACCAAGCAAAGTTAAGACAGGCATTTTTTTTTTTCAGATAAAAGCATGTCCTCCAAGCTCAGGCACTTTGACATGGTGTCATGGTTAACAAGCTTGTCTTCACTCATTTAAATGCTATCTCTTTCAATTCATGATTGATTAAGCAGAAAATTTTCTTGCAATGGGTTTCCATTTCTTCCCATCCAAGGATATAGAATTCAGTTTATCTTGCTATTCAACCCCTTGCTGGGTGGTTGGGTGGGGTATTAGAGATGGATGCATATTTTTCCCCAAGGGTATTTGAGCCTAAATGATTGTAATGAACGTGAATAGAGTTCGAACTCAAACCTTTTTTTTTTAAATCGTGTGGCCCCAAGCATGGCATTTTACTGCTACTGTTGTGCAGGATATTACATCGGAGGAATGTTATAAGAGTGACAGGTTGCAGGGGGTATCAGGAAGAGAGTATGCGAAAGAAGAGAATACTGATGAGTGGTGTGGACAGAGAAAAAAAGCATGAGAGATAGGATGTAAGTTAGGGAGACAAGCAATGACGATTGACTTTACATTTGAATTCTTGAAGATTGTAGCTGTCGGGAAAGCAAGTATGCGGAAGGGAATTCCACAGGTGGGAAGAGTGAGAGAAGAAGCTGATGGAGTAGAATTTGCGTTTACAATTATCGGTTTCACAGTAAAAGGGTGGGACCTAGTTGCTAAACTTGTGGCTTGAGGAAATTCATATATAGAGGGTATCAGTGAGCTAAGTTCATCGAAGCAGAAGCCGTGAAAGTATTTGTAGAAGAGACACAGGGAAGCCATACTGCGTCGGTGAGAAAATGACTGTATCCTAGCTGCCAAGTTGGGATCAATTACATTACAGATTCTCCGTTGGATTTTGTCAAGGACACCTAGGTGGATAACAGGAGCACCTGACCAGATATGGCAGCAATATTCAATGCACGGGTGGATGGTAGATTTATATATGTGCAGGATTGTTTCGGGCGAGAAAAACTTCCTGGCCCTACACAGAGAACCGACTTTTTTAGCAACGGATTTAGCTATGGATTCTATGTATTTATTCCACTTAAGGTCTGATGTGAGAGTTAATCCAAGGAGGCGTAGTGTTTTACTTTCAGAGAGAGAAGCCTGATCCATGTTAATGGGTGGGAGGAAAGATTGTCTGTGATGGTTAATAGCTAGCAACTTCGTTTCGGAAGCATTAAAATTTATGAGCCATTTCTTACTCCAGTCCGCCACAGATTGGAGGTTCTTTTCAAGCTTGGTAGCAAGTTTTGCTTTGTCAGCCTTGGCAGGTTTTTGATCAAGACAAGTGTAAACCGCAGTGTCGTCAGCGCATATGCCTACTTGGGATCTTATTACATTGGGGAAATCGTTAATATAGATAAGGAAAAGCATAGGACCTAAAATAGAGCCTTGAGAGACACCCGCGTTCGTGTGATAGTATTGGAAGGCATGTCCGTTCAATACTATCTTCATTGTGCGATTTGAAAAGAATGACTTGATTAGGTCGATCAATTGTCCAGTTATACCATAACCCTGCAGCTCACATAGACGGCCAGCATGCCAAACTGTCAAACACTTTTGATATGTCAAGGACAACAGTTTGGACTTTGCCGTTCTTGTCGAGGGCCTGGTGTATATACTCAGTGATGGTTGTAAGCATATCCTCATTTTACTAAATCAAATATAACTGAGTATCAAGATTGATCCTCAGAGGATCAATCCATACTTGTGACTTTGACCCATATCTAAGCTATATATAGTCAATCATGCAATCTACAAGCTCTGCTATCAGTGTAAAGGATAGAAGCTTGGCTGCTAATAGCATCCATTTTGGTTCCTGTTCTTTGCTTACATCCCCATCCGCTTAATTTTTTACATTTTTCTTGTGAGGTGATGGACGTGTTTGGGACATGGTGCCAAATCTTTATCCGCAGAAGGATCAAGTGGAGTTGATTCGGAAAGAATAAAGCAGAGAATGATATATAGATATTTACTATGCAGAACTTAGTTTGACACAAGATTAAGTGGATTGGAAAGGAAGACTAAGTTGCATTAATATCACAGATGATGAAAGGCTTGCAAGTGTTTGTGGAGAAAAACTTAAAATCTATATTAATTAAAATTTGGTAAAACAAAAAATTGTACAGATCCGTTTTATAGTGGATGAATTATAACATGCTGTTACTTAATTTCCAAGAAAAAAAAATTATCGAAAATTCTGAAAAATACAATATCCTTCAGTCAGTTAAGTGCCATACGTGACACATGCCTTGACAATCTTATCTCTTTCAACCCATGACTAACGAGGCAAAAGCTTTTTTCACAGTAGGTTGCCATTTCTTTCTGCAGTAGACTGATTGTCAACCAAGGCTACAGAACCCAATCTGCCTTGCTATTCAACCCATAGCTGGAGAGAGAAGAGATGGATTAATACCTTTTGGAAAGGTATTTGTGCATAACTGAAAGCAATGAATTCAACTGGAATTTGAACCCGGCTCTCAGATTCCTCATTCTGAGCTGACACCCATTGCACCACAACGCACATCTAACTTTTAATTTAATTACAATTTATGGATAAGATAAAATTGACACACTGTCTAAAGCTTAACTTATTAATCTCCAAAGTTTCAAGTTCTAGACTTTTATAGTTATTAAATAAAATAAAACATTTATACTTATCTTATTTCTAATTTAATATCCTTGTATTTGCTACTTTGTCCATGCTTTTAGTATTAGTAGGCCCTGGGGATGACAGTAAACTGCATCCGGCAGCAAGGCCTCTTATTGGGAGGTTATGAAGAGCATGGAACCACCTCTTAATTATTGTTGTTCTCAGGTCCACCCTGACCCGGAGTGGTAGGGCTTGTTAGGGTCCCAGCCATGGGCAAATAGTTACCTCCTTCCAAACTGGGGTCAAACCACGATGAAAGTATACAAAATAGACTTTTATAGAAATATATACATAAAAATAGACTTTTATTGAAAAATATACATTTTTGAAGGAAAAATATTACCAATAATACATTTCTGAAGAAAAAATTATTACCATAACACATTTTTGAAGGAAAAGAAATATTCTCAGCAAAATATTTTTGAATACAAAACTGGAAGACATTTTTTTGTAAAATAAAAACAAAAAAAATTCGTTTAAATCTGACTAAATCAACCTTCTCTGTATAACCGAACATAAAAAAAAAATACCTAAAAACCAAACCTTTTTGGCATTAAATAACAAACAGAGATTTATATGCCGTGAAACAAAACTCAAACTCAGTTTAGTATAACTAGAAGACACTATAGTATCAAGTAGATAATCAGTGTCATCAAACATTATTCCCTTATTTAGTCTATTAGCTCAAAAACTACGTTTGTACAAAGAAATTTGACCCAGAACATATATTCTTGGGTATGACAATAAACTACATTGTCAGCAAGGTGTTAGGAGATTGGAGGTTTTGAGGAGTGTGGAACCACTCTTAATTGCTGTTTTTCCCAGGTCAACCTTAACCTGGGGTGATAAAACCTGTTAGGGTTCCAGCTATGAGCAAATACTGAAACCCCCAAACTGGGGTCATTTAAAAGAAAAAGTCATTACATGACAATATAAATACAATAAATGGGAGATGGTTAATCAACAAAGACAATTGATAAATTGAGCGTGTGGGAAATTATTAAAATATCTTACAAAACCTCAAAGATAAATGTTTAACATCTTTATGTAAACTGCTTTAATAAAATCAAACATATTTTCATGAAGTTTAACCAACATAACAATATAAAAAATTGAGACTAACACCCCCCCCCCCACCAAAAAAAAAAAAGACTAACATAAACTGAAGAAGCAATTCTCATTTATTTACACAGAAAAACTTTGTGTTTCTAAAGAATGAAAAAAAAAACCCAAAAAAACTGCTAGACCGATGTTAAAGTTTGTTGTCTCCTGTGGCTAATATAAGTGGTTTGAAATGCAAAATGCTTGACTGCTTAGCCGTGCCTAATTTTATTTCAGACTTTGGAAATGTTTGACCTTTATGCTTGCCAAAAAAAAAAAAAAAAAAAAAAAAAAAAAAAAAAAAACAGTGTATCCAAAGGATGGTTTTTTCATTGACCCCACTATTATTTTTAACTACCATCATTTTCTTTGCAATGTGTATTATTTTAAAAAGCAATTATTAGAATTTTAATAAAACCATCCTTTTAACACAACGTTGTGGATACAAAAATTAAACCTCATCCATATTTCTTTGCTGGTGCTGAAAATATCCCACGAATTAGCCCTAAAGATACGTACCCTTTGTCTACGGCTATATCGTGTTGAATACACCGGTTCCCATCCGATCACCAAAGTTAAGCAACATCGAGTCTGGTCAGTACTTAATGGGTGACCATTTGGGAATACCAGATGCTGTAAACGTAAGGACCAAGAATGGTCCTCCAGGTTTGGGGGTTGGGTGCAGGTCTAACAACCCTGCTCCGTAAAAAACAGTTTGTTACAGCAACAAAAAGTTGCTGCCCTATGCCCCATCTGGGTGTGATGGATAAATGATAATGATGATATGTACCCTTTAAATGTTGAAGTAATACTTTTCTGTAATTTATCAATCCTAGCAAAAATGTCATTTGAGGTTATTTTGTATCTGGGAATGCTCAAAAAGTGTTCTTATATAAATGTATGGTAATTGACTATTCACTTTATGCAATTTAGACTTACAAAGTCTTTTTTTATTAGTAAGTGATAAGAAAATTCTTGCATTTTTTATTTAGGATTGGATTTAGAAGAGACCGCCAAAAATAGCAGTCAATTTTTTTTTCAAATTTAAAAAAATAAAGTCACCTTGTATTTTTGTCTAAACATTTCAAAGAAGTTTAAACTTAAAACTCATTTGAGCCACCTTTATGAGTACGTAAAAACACTAGTCAGTGGATAAAAGTTAAAAGGAATGTGAAGAAACAAGGCGGCGGCCAGCTGGCTGAAGGGAAGAAGCAGAATGGGAATTAGACGTCAGACTTGAAAGAGGCCGGCTGACTGTGCAAAGGTTTTTGGCATTCACATGTAAAACTCACTAGGAGAGCAAAAGTCTGAAAAATTTTGACAGTTCTCAACGACTTACGCTGACAATTTCTATGACGATGAAAAAAAAATGAGAAACCTTTAAACCGACCACGATCATGAAAAGAAAAACATTACAGAAAGCATGAAAAAATAAAAAAAAGTCATTAAAGGCCCAAGTGCAAAATATGACAACCATGCAAATATAAAACTGAAACCTTTCAAAATGTTAAAATTCTGAGACACTCGGAGAAAAAACTAAAGTACACTTTTCTCGTCTATTTAGATAAATGTTCCTTTTTCTAAACAGTCATTACTTTTTTTTAATTCATGATTAAAACGATTGTATTGTAAATGTTTAGAAATAAGAATTCCTATAATTTAGTTACGTTATCTAACTTTGTTCCTGAGATGCACAAAAGGAAATTTTTGTGAAAGCTTTTTGTGAAAATTCTATTTTGTTGTAGGGTCTTTTTTAAGTCTTTGAGAAACCAGAGGAAAGATGTGTTCATGGAACACAGGGATACTATTAAAAGTAGTAGTTATGCTGCCTAGACGAGTTAGGAGTGCTAGCTACGGTTTGCCTCAACACTACAGGAAGCTGGGACGAAATAAGAAATAAGATCGTAGACTCAGAGTTTGAGTTCAGGGCGTCCATATATCAAGATTTATCACTTATGGCTGGAGGACTTGAAGATGATTCTGAAGGCAGGAACTCACCGAGGACTTCGATCACTGGCTCTCATGTCTCGACAACCCCGCTGAAATCTTTCAAGAAGACACCCTCCTTTAGTGATAAAGCTACAGAGAATAAATTTGCCTTCAAGAATTGCTTTTCACATTTTGAGGATTACGTAGCCTATGTGGGATCTAGAGCAGCAAAATTTCAACTCCTTAAGAGCTGTTTAAGAGATTATGCGCTTCTAAACATTCAACATCTGTCACCAGAATTATTAAGTTGCATTATATTTTTACTCAACAAGGAATTTCAGGATGAGAAGTTCATAATGGATGAGACATTCGAACAGATTTCGGAGTATAAGCTGGCACGTGACTCAAGGTTCGAAGGTATTAAAATGTTCTTAAATAGAATAAAAGCCAACTTATAGGAAGTAAGGAACAATTTTTGCTGGATTTTCTTGAAGATACTGCTGGTTACATATTGATGAGTCACGTTGTATTTTCAAAACTACCTAGAGAATTACAGATAAAACTTATGCAGCAATATAATTCCAATTCAGTTAAGTGTCATACGTGAAACACGCTTGGGCGATCATGTTTCGAAAGAAACAAGAATGATTGAACAGAAGATTATCCCACAGTAGGTTGCCATTTCTTTCTGCAGTAGACTGGTTGCCAGCCAAGGCTACAGAGCCCTATCTGTCCTGTTATTTAACCCATAACTGGAGGAAAGGGACTGATTAATACCTTTCCCAAATGTATTTGCGCGTAAGTGAATGCAATGAATTCAACTGGAATTCGAAATCTGCTCCCCGATTTCTCATTCCGAACCGATATCCACTGCATCACAACGCACGTCCATAATTCAAATTATCCTACATTAAACAACATTCTGCATCGTTATAGCAACATTATTATAAAAATCTATTGATGCGAAAGGTTGAACCTGTTCATTTTGGCCCTTATAAAACTGGTAATTTCATTCCATTAAAACACAAATTAAGAAAAACCCTCTTACGCTTTGGGTAACTCTTCCACCTGTACAAAATATGCAATGCTTAAAAGGCTGTTAAACATTGCAAATTTTGTTTGGCAGACAGATACTGGAAGGAGATGTTTCTCACTAGAACTGCGAAACGGTGCTCTGCACTTAAATTTCCCTCTCACCATCCCCACAACCTTATGCAAGCGAGAAACATTCTGTTGATAACCGTCCGGGCAAGAGGGGAAACTTTCTTTGGCCTGGTAGATACTGTTATTCTCTTAGCCACCATAGGACGTTGTTTCCAGTTGTACCTATAAACTGTTAAGACTTGTATTATTCCTCCCCACACTACTTTTTTTTTTAATCATTTCACCCCGAGCAAGGCAGAAATGCCACTGATGAACTGGGGGCTACATAACTGTAAAAAGATTAATTAGAAAAGAGTGAGGAGTACAAACTAGTTAGAAAGGAGCAATAGAAAGCTGAGAATGCAGGTGCGATGACAGATACATAGGTGGAGAGAAAGGGAAGGATATAGGGGGGAGAGAGCTAGAGTCCAGTGGTTAATAGATGAGTATTGACATTGCATTTAAATTTATGGAGGTTGTAGCCGTTGTCCGAGAGATAATCCTGACAGTCCATCTCCTCGTTTGGGTCTTATAAAATGAAACACCTGATTATTCTCTTGTACTCTGTTTTATTTGGCAGTGTTTGGGAGCGCCTTATTCATAGTGAAACTGTGTCTAAGTCTCATGGACTTAGAAGTGTGGATTATTTACTCACTATTTTGTGCAATTTTCAGAACGCCGTAAATAACCAACCATTGACATACAGATGTTCTTCAGATTCAAATTGGATATTATATCTACCAACAACATTATGCAACCTGGTAAGAAATGTAGGGATTATGATAAGGAAACTGAATATTGACTTACGTAGTACTAAATCTCCCGAGCAGACGTTGATCTTTGAAACTGTAAATAGGATCAAATGCTACAAAAATTCAAAAAGTTCTTGTACAAGGAATATCTCCTCAGCTTGCAAGGGATCCATTCAAAATTTCATTTTAGAATAAAATCAAAACTGGAAATATCGTATTGATAAACCCAAATGTTTTTCGATGTTGGGACGAATCTTAAATTTCATTCACGATGAAGATGGCTAAGTTATATCCGTGAGCTTTAAAAAAAAAAAGGGGGATAGCAGTGTTCAGATGCATCCTATTAAGCACCTGTTCCCCTTGGAGTTGGTTATGACGCATGAAGAGAAAAACACTTATTCTCAAGAAATTGATAACAACTAATTTAGAAAAATGGACAGGCAATTTGACAAGGATATTGCCAAGATGACTGACCCTTGATAATTTGTGATGGTTGCGATGAGTTATCACTAGGTCTGTGCTAATATTTCAACAGCCCCGACCTCACTGATTATTTTGTTTGACCTGTATGAACATTAAACAACTGTAATTCCTGTAGACAATCAGGGGTTTATAAAAAAAGAAATGGTTTGATATTCATCCAAAAGGATATTCGACTTTGATAGGATTCCTCACCTAAACTGCTGTTTTAAGACTGATCTATCTTACTTGTCCTTTACTAGAATTTATAAAATTCACTTGTATTTAATGTGTAAAGTTTTAAGTGTAACCTTATTCTGTTTTCGCAATTACTTCAAGAAATATTGACACTGCGTTTTGATCAACGTGCTACTGCAAATTAATGTTTAATTATATTTTTGTAGAAATAAAAATACCGTTGTTGTTTCGGCATTAATTAAGAAGCTTGAATTTCAAAAATCAGAAAAGCAAAACAAAAAGTATTTAACTTTTTTCTCCTGTCCGAAATGAGAGCGGGTGGAAATTAATGTGGGTTTGTTTTAACTGGCGGTCAGCCGGCCGATGTCGATATTGTCAAAATCCAGGAAAAATATGATAGTTATAAAAGAAGCTACCTGTAGGCAACCTAGAGATTAATTCTGTGTGTAACTGGAGGAAGAGGAAAGTGAATCTACCCGAATATTGCTTCTGTAGACAGTCATCGACATTCAGTTGCTATCGTCGTTTGACTGCATGTAACTATAATATGAAGAAATAATTATTTTTTGATGCAGTTGTCTGTTGTACGAATATGTTGCAATTATTTTTTTTATACTCACAATCACTAACAGAATAGTCGAATGATGTATTCTCCCCCACCCCTTTTAATTCTGTGACTTCCATTAGTCCATCAGTCACACCTTCTAAATTCGCCGATCAAATAACGTTTATTCCTAAGTCATTCGAATGTTCTCTCGAATGGACAAAAATCCAGTTTCTAGTTCGCTCTGTGTTTGCGAGAACTAAAAAGGTTTATAAAAGTTGGAATTAGGCTCCAGAAAGAAATATGTGTGCATGGCTATTTGCTTCTTGTATGGTCAAGCAAAAGTAAAAAAAATGAATTTACTCTTCACTGCTAAAAACGAAAACAAAGAAAAAAAAATGAAGAAAATTTTTTGAAACAATGAAATTAACGAGATTACTAAAATGCAAAGTAAAGTTTTTGTCAATTTCTCCAAACAGATAAGCTTATTAAAATTTCATCAACTGGTTTGCGAAATTAAACGAAACGTAGCACTTGTAAATCATGACAGTGTTGGCAGTAACATGCCCAACAATGTTTTTTTTTTCGTCTTTGAGTAACGCAATTTTTACAAGAGTTTATTGCGGCAAACTTAATATTACGCAAGTCACTTTCTGCCGGTGAAAAACGTTAATTTAAAAATTCTTGAAAAATAAAATTAAAGCCGGATTTTAATGAAAATTCCAGGACTTATTCATAAATGACTGAAATCAACTTTGAACTAATTATTTTAAAACAATATTGAGAAAACGTTCTAACTTCTAACATATGTTATCCCACCACTAATTAATTTCTTGAAATGTCTAGAAATTAGCAAGAGTTTGCCCATATACCTAATAATTCATGAGTCATTGGAGAACGTTAAGCAACTTTTTTTTTTCTAAATTAGCCCTTTTGCAGAAAATCTGCTTCAAATTGTGAAAACAAAAATGCAATAAGACTATGCCATTTTTTTTAACTTAATTGGTTTTATAAAATATTAAGGATATCATAGTCCGAAGAGAAAAAATCCAGTGAGTGAGCTTTGTTTAACGGTATATCAACCTCTGTGGGTTATTTAATACCAAAAAGTTGGGTTTTAAGTTATTTTTTTCTTAGTGTTTGGTTATAGTGAGAAAGTTGATTTAGTCAGATTTTTATGAATTTTTATTATTTTAGAAAACTGAAAATGTCGTTTAGTTTGTGTTTTTTTTTTTTTTTTTGCTTAGTGAAAATTGCAAATTTAATCATTTAGTTTTCCATTCAAACTAAAAACTTTCAAGATTTGTTTTGTTTTTATTTATTCTTAAAAGTTCATTTTAAAATTTAGATATCGAAAATGAGTGGATGTACCTACCTAAATTAATGTGTTTGTGAGCGGGGGAAAAAACTGAGTTATGAAATATTACGTTTTCCATCGTAACCATTTGGTTACTCGCTCACTAAAATAAAAAGATTTTTTTTATCAACTTCGAACATGTTACAAAAAATTAAAAATATTTTGATCTTTCCTTTTAATAATATAAACATTTTGATAGAAAAAGTTCGTTTTTATTAAGTTTAGGGTCTTTTTATTCATACTATGCTGTTTTTTTTTCAGCGATTTAGTGGAGGCATTTACTTTTATAGTATATTTCAGGCAGTAAATTAGTAATAATTGTTTGAAACCACATTAACGTAAGTTTCAATTTGCTAATTTGAATAAAATAATGTGTCAGCGAAGTATATTTTATTTTTACAAGATTATTTAAAACCTAGGATTAGCTTATGTTTACAAAAAGTGTACTGTTAACCGATGAAAAATGGCCGAAAAACTGTCCAAACCAACCAATATCATTTCGGTTTGAAATACAGTATTTTGCTTATTGGGATTGGCAAGTTTATCTTGGGTTTCAATTAAGGCTTCAAGAAGGCTTTTTTATTCTTAAAAATTCAATTTAGGCATCGAAATTGAGTGGAAGTACTTACTTTAGATGGGTATTACCGTTCGAACATAATTTATAAATTTTTATTAAAAAATATAGCTACTATTTTAAAAGAATCACGCCAATATTAGCTGATAAAACGTTTATAAAATAACAAGTCGTTTTCTAATGAAACAGGCTTCTCCGTCAGTTGTTAGAGGTATTGATTGAGAACGGAAGTATAGAAGTTTTATCGAAAGAAAGAATATACAATTACGTACAACTAAAATAAAATATTTTAGGAACAAAATAAATGAAAATAACACAAGAGGAATGAATGAAACTTATTGTAGCGATATCTTTATCGTGCATGCGTGTGAAGTTACGATGGAAGATTTGAGAAAAGTTTTGTTACTTTTATTGGTTTGATTTAGCCTTAAATTTAATATACCTCTGTTTATTCAAGTTAGCGAGGGCTATTGTGTACAATTCTGTGCTATCTTCAGTGAAACGAGATTCACTGAGAACCTCCACAAAAAGTGTGTATCTCGCAGAGGTGGGAAACGGAACACGTCTTACCGCTAAGGCATCCGTTAGTAAAAGAAATGTGGAATGCGCGCCATTTTGTTTTATACTCGAGTCATAACGCCGCCTGGCGGTCGTTAGCAGAAGCTTTTTGGCAGGTAAGTGAGGTAATTCCACAATATAAAAAAAAGTTAATGTCTCATGCAGAATTAAAATTATGTATTTTGCGGGGATCGACGGGTCTTGCATTTGTTTATTTTAGTTTTAAAAATGGGGAACAAAACTATTTTTATTGTCATGGTTTTGTTCCCCCTTTTTAGGTAGCCCTTGTAAATATATGGTATTGCAGTGTATGAAGGATTGAGAGGTGATGTATAGGTGAATGTGCAAATTGTGAGTGATTGGGTCATGATAGTGTTCAGCTAGGTATAGGATAAATACTGAAGGCCACCCTCTACCCACCCCCTTTTCAGCCTTGTGCCACAATTTGTATGTTTTATGCAAATAAATATATTGTTTATTTTAGTTTATTTTGGGTATTTAACCCCTCGTTCCCCTTTTCATTTCATTATCATTAAATCTTTTAAATATATTTTTGTATTGTATATATTTTCAAATTTTTGTCATGGGCTTGTTTCTAGTATTTTAGGTGTCCCTTGTAAATATGTGGTATTGTGGCATGCGAAGGTTTGGGAGGTGACGTATGGGTTCTTATGGTGAATGTGCAAATTGTTAATGAGTGCTAGGGTCGTGAAAATGTTTAGCTAGGTACAGGATAGTTACGCAAGACCACCCGACTTTTTCGGCCACGTACCACATTTGTGCGTGCATATATATATAATACAATAAATATTTTAAAAATCTTCTGTCTAGAGATATTCCATCTTGTATTGCTCATCCTGTTTCTACTGAACACAAATATACACTTCGCAGTTACTATGTCACCAAATTTCACGAATCAATAATTCACTATTCACTGAAGGAAAAAAAAACACCAGAAGAGAAACGTAACCTATCTTACCTGTAAGGGCATTCTGTTAGTAAAGAAAATGAAACTTGCGCGCGATTTTTTAAAATATCGCTTTCATAACGCCGTCTAGTGGTCGTTAACAGAAGCTTTCTAGCAGTCAAGTGAGGTAATCCCACAAAAAGTAATAAAAAAGAAAAACAAGTGATGGAATATGCAAAATTAAAACAACGGAAATAATCTTGTTTTGAGACACTTTTATTTTAATCAATTCCGCCCAAGCAAGACAATAAGGCCACTAAGACGCAAAGGGATAATTTGAGTAAAAGAATTTGGAGTCTGAAAGCGGTCCGAAACCGGGAACAAGGAATAACGCATAAATCCCTGAAATTCTTATTCATTGTTTTTAGTCTTCCAGTTTTTCTTTTGATGAGTAGATCTGAAGAAGTCACTTTTTTCAGAATGTGAATAGTCAGTGGTGATTCTACGGAGGGGCACAAGAAGCCAAGATACAACCCTAGAAAATTTGGCTGGTCCCTCAGTTGCCCCCCCCACACACACACTTTTATAAACTTAAAAAAATTATGAAACTAATCAATCTCTGATTTTGATGAGATTTGATTTTCATCACTTTTTCCTCTGCATTTTTTTTTTATTTAGCTTTTTAAGGTCACCAGTTTGAAAGAAAAACAAACAAAATAAAACAAACAGATACATTAACAGATATTTTGTTAAGGAAGGAAAAAGACTTAATAGTCACATTTTCATATCTGAAGGAAGACGTTAATTAGAAATAATGTCTCCAACTTGAAATGTAGATGCATATCAAGTTGGCAGTCAGTGATTTATAGCCGAGTGAAAATATTGGTCAGTAATTTTAGAAAAAAAAAATTCACAACCTTTTAGTGAATCAGTCAGTCAGAAGGGAACAATAATGTCAATACCAAAATAATCAGTCATCATTCAGCAGTATCAGCTAAAATTTGCATCCCAGCGGTCAGTGTAATAAAAAAAATGCCCCTCCTACTTTTAAAAGCAAAATCATAACGGTTAACGTTAACGTATTTGCTAACAGTCAGTAAGTCGAGTGCCATACGTGATACACGCTTGGGCGATCATGTCTCGATAGAGACATGACTGACTGTGCAGAAGATTATCCCGCAGTAGGTTGTCATTGCTTTCTGCGGTAGACTGGTTGCCGACCAAGGCTATAGAACCCACTTTGTCCTGTTATTTAACCCATAACTTGAAGGAATAGGCGGATTAATACCTTTCCCAGGGGTATTTGCGCGTAAGTGAATACAATGAATTCAGCTGGAATTCGAACTCGGCTCCCCGATTTCTCGTTCCTAGCCGATATCCAATGCACCACAACGCACATCCGCTATTTGCTAATAGCACAAGAGAAAAAAAATGAAGAAAAATAGGCGGACCTGTACGACCGGCACTCCGCTGTAATTTTTTTTGCTTTTCGTTTTTTTTTTTTTCAGTGCATTCTTATCGATTAGACCCTAAACTTTCAGATTAGCAAAAATATTTGAAAAAACTTCACTATTTAAAAATTTTTAGGGGCTGCTCAGTTTCTCATACAACGTTCTATTAAATCGATCCCCCATATTGGGAAAACACGCAAAAAAATTACAGTGGGGGTGCCGGTCGTACAGGTCCGTCGGAAAATAAATTAAGTTACGTTTTTTATTTTATTTATAATTTGTATCTCTCTTGTATGTACCTTCTCTAAATCCATGAAGAAAAAAAACAGCATAGTATGAAGAAAAAAGGCCCCAAACTTTAAAAAAAAAAAAAACGAACTTTTTTTTCCATCAAAATGTTTGTTATTTTTAAGAGCAAAGATCAAAATACTTTTAATTATTTTTTAAAATTTAAATCCTTTCTAACACGTTTGAAATTGTGGTAAAAATGTGGTTTTGATTTTCATTAGCTTGTAACCAAACGAGAGTTTACAATGGAAAATGTAATTACGTAACTCAGAATTAAAAAAAAAAAGAATTATCGGATTTTAATTAAACTTTTAGGTCTTATTCACAAATAAATGAAATTATTTTTTCAATTGTTACTTTGATTTTGTTTTGAAATTAACCTCTTTTGTAAAACTCCCTTCTGTATACTTGCTTCTCTGATAGTTACAATCTCAAAGTTTAAATGCAATATCAAATCTCCTTGATTCCAATCTTTTTCTTATCCTTTCTTCAACATCCCCTGTACTTTATTTTCTCTTACTGTAACAACGTTGTGGCGCAGTGGATATCGACTCGAACGAGAAATCGAAGAGCAGAGTTCGAATTCCAGTTGAATTCCTTGCATTCACTTACGCGCAAATACCCTTGGGAAAGGTATTAATCCGTCTCTTCCTTCCAGTTATGGGTTAAATAACAGGACAGATTGGGTTCTATAGCCTTGGTCGGCAACCAGTCTACCGCAGAAAGCAATAATAATAATTTTTTGGACATTGGGCTCTCCAGATTTCTTTAACGAATGTCAATTTTTTTTTTAATCATATCGCCCCGAGCAAGGCGATAACGCCACTGATGCGCACGGGGCTACGCAAGAGTGAAAAGATTAGAAGAGAGAAAGCCGGAAACCACATCCTAAACAGGGAACAAGGGATGAGCCTCTACACCTGTTCAATAGACGGGGGTGGAGTGTGAACCGGGCGATAGTTTAGTCTATGAACTACAGGGACAGACTGTTCTCATTTTTGTTTTTAATATCTAGATATAACTCATCTTGTTCTTATTTATCACTGCTCAGTTAGTGCTTGACCTGTTTCCACAGAAATAATTGTCTAGTGGATTTAAGTGTTTGTTTATGAATTTAGTGACAAGGTACTTCTGAGTTCAATACTTGGGCTGGATAGATCTAACTCATACTCAATGAAAACATGGTGAGCAATAACTGATACCAAGAGCAGATATCTGCAGACATGGACAGTGGAAGGAAAATATTTCTCAAAATTTAAATCCATGGCCTTCTCTCTCCTTGTGGATTGGTGAGGTTATTTAACCCCTAGTTGGAGGTTTTGAATTCAGAGTTCTTTTCCTATACTGGTTGCTACCTAAAGCTTATAGAACCTAATTCTTCTTGATATTTTACCCATAAATAGAGAAGAAGAGATTGACTCTTACCTTTCCCAAGGGTATTAGCATGCCATGCAAGTGAATGTAATGTAACTCAGCTCTCCAATTCCTCCATCCGACCCACTATCCATTACTCTACTGTACCTCCCCAAAACAATCTACCACTATACATTAAATGAAGAATCGGTTTAAAATTGCCTGAACATTACTTGGATCAGCAAGTACCTGAGGAAGGCTTGAGATCATAATGGCAAGTGTGAGTTTTGTTTAACGGCATATCAACCTCTGTGAGTTATTTAATCCCAAAAAGGTGGGGTTTTAAGGTATTTTTTTTTATATTTGATTATAGTGAGAAGGTTGATTTAGTTAGATTTTAATGAACATTTTTTGTTTTTATTCTAGAAAACTGAAAATTTTGTGTTCAAAAATGTTTTGCTGAGAATAATTTTTTTCCTTCAAAAGTGTCTTGTTGGTAATATTTTTCCTTCAGAAATGTATATTTTTCTATAAAAGTCTATTTTTATACTTTCATAATGTTTTGACCCCAGTTTGGGAGTGAAGTATTTGCCCAATAGCTGGGACCCTAACAGGTGATATCACTCTGGGTTAGGGTGGACTTGGGAACAATAGCAATTAAGAGGTGGTTCCATGCTCTTCACCATCTCCCAATCAGAGGCCTTGTTGCCGGATGCAGTTTACCATCATGCCCAGAACTAATTATAATGCCAAAAATCTGATATTAGCAACATGGATTAAGACAATAGTTCAAATGTGAATAAGGTAATAAAAAATATATATATAAAATGTTTTTGTTCATAACTGGACACTCCCAAGACATACTCAAGGTAAGGTTGGAGTGAGCATTTCACTTTTTTCTTCAGTTTCTCTCTGTGATCAGAGTTGGTTAGTTAAATGAGTGTCTTCTTATCCATGAATATAAGAAGAGAGTGTGGATGGGGGGTGGGGGAATCTGCCAAAGACTTTATTGTGGCTAGAATTGTCCTTAGAACTTTAAAGATATTTAAAAAGTTTTTGGCTATTGGTGTTAATATGTCTGCTTCTTGTATATTAGTCAGTCAGTTAAGTGCTATAGATGATACATGCTTTGGGCAATCATGTCTTGAAAGAGACATAACTGACTGGGCAAAAGGTTATCCTGCAGTAAATTGCCACCGCTTTCTGTGGTAAACTGATTGCCAGCCAAGGCTATAGAACCCAATCTGTCCTTCTATTTAACCCATAACTGGAGGGAAGAGATGGACTAATACTTTTCCAAAGGGTATTTGTGCATAAGTAAATGTAAAGATTTCAACTTAAATTTGAACTCGATTCCCCAATTTGTCATTCCAAGTTGATATCCACTGCACCACAATGCACATCCTGTATATTAGACAGAGTGGATAAAAAAAGGAAAGAAATCAAATATTTCAATTACAGAAATAAATAAATAAATAAATGAAATAAAAAAAGAAAACAAGTACATAGGCATTAAAGTTCATTAAAATAAAAACATATATACAAAAAGACAGATTCAACAATATAAATTATACAGAGTACAGAAGGTAGCTGAAGAGAGTGACCAAAAAGGAGTACAAATAAACTAGAAGAAAACCTGAATGCATGGTCATCAGACAAAAAGAGCCGCCCAAAATGCCAATTACAGGTGGGGGATACTAAAATCAAGCAGTTACAAAAATTTAAATACCTGAGAAGTGTTCTAACAGAAGACGGAAAGTGTGACACTGAGATCCGAAGGTGACTTGGTATGGTGAAGAACACATTCCAGAAGCTGAGTAGAGTACTGAGAGATGGGATAATTCTGCTAGAAACAAAGAAGTAAGTACTGGATTGCTAGAGATGTCGGTTCTTCAATATGGCAGTGAATGCTGGAAAATCTCATCGAAGATGAAGGAAAAACTTGAAGCAACTGAAATATGGTTCTATGGAAGGTTGGTTGGTTGGTTGTTTTGTTTTTATGGCATATCAACCTCGGTGTGTCATTTATTGCCAACTAAATTTTTTTTTATAGCTGGTAATACCTTTTTCTTTCATCAATGTATTGTTGTTTTTATATAAGTTTTGTGTCTGGTAATACTTGTTTTTTGAGAATCAAGATTCATTGGGATTTGTTTTTAAGGGTAGGGTCCCCAAGTCCTACCCTGTTATTTAACCCATAGCTGGACAGAAGGGACAGATTAATACCTTTCCCGAGGCTACCAGTGCTTAATCGTTGAGCCGAGTTCAAATTCCAGTTGAATATTGGGTATTCAACTGGAATTCAAACTCGGCTCACCGATTTCTCTTTCCGAGCCGATATCCACTGCACCACGATGCACATCCGTCACTATACGCTTACAGCACCTGGTATTCCCAAGCAGTCACCTCTATCGAAGGATGCTGCAGATATCATGGATCAAGCATGTGAGCAATGATGAGGTTTTGGAAAGGAAAGAAATGGAAAGGAAATTAATACTGAGCTTCAGAAAAAACAGCTTAAGTTCTTGGGATATATAATGAGGAAGAACGGCTTGGAGAATCTGATACTCACAGGTCGGATAGAGAGAAAAAGATAAAGGGGAAAGCAGTATCAAACATACTTGATGGGTTTGAGCAGGTGGATGGCAGAGTGGGGGTTGGTTGGGGTAACAGAAGAAAGCTTGCTAAAAGCCACCAGGGATAGAGAGACATGAAAGGCAATAATCGCCTACGTCCTGAAAGGGCATGGCACATAGAAGAATCATCTCCCTTGATAGGAACTCTTGAGCAAGAAGCATTAACTCTCTTAGTTCAATACTCACTCCTTTGCTTTTTTCTATGCCACCCTTCAAGCAATAAACAGGTGTACATATGCTTGTCATCCTTGTCTCGTCACTGTATCAAACCCAGGCAGAAAACTAAACAAGGTGGGTAGAGAGAAACAGTAGACTATGTAAAGAGATGAATGGCAAAACATGAACTGGGAGGAATATTAAGGAGACAAAGACTGCTTAGAGGTACAATGATTAGGAAGTTGTGGAGAGTCATAATTACTGATATCTTGAAGCAGTAAAGCACTTAAAATATAAAAGAAGAAAATCACAAAACATCTACAAGAAAAATTTGAAAAACTAAGTCTGACTTTTGCTTGTTGAAACGAAGAACAAAAAAGTTAAATCATATTCACTGTTAGTGATTATTGGATTCTGTTTTAATTTTATCATTATCATTCCTTCTCTAATCACTTTCTCTATCATTAACGCTATCAATATAATCCACATATTGGCTAACATTATGACTTTTAACTTCCAGTCATCACTGCCACCATCGTTACTTTGATATTATCATCGTCTCCATCTATAGTTTCAGATGTGAATTTACAACCATTCCTGATGAGAACATGCTTATTAAATTTACACCAGTCAATTAGCACAGTTTTTCTCACCTTCTGGGGAAGAAAGAACATTTTTTTAAAAAAATCATTTTGCTAATCTTTCTCTTCAAAGTTATCTCCCTTAGCATTTAATGGCTTAATTTAGTTAGATTTTGAAACTCTCACATAATGGAAATAAAATAACATTTTCTACTTTTAGATTCATAGTCATGTCCTGATGCAACTCAAATAAAGAACTGCATTCTCAGCTTGGCATCAGGAATAACAGATTTTTCACAACTTGCCACAGCATCTGAGATGTTCTATCTAAAAGCTGTTCCTCCTAACTTCAATTTCAGTTATTACAAATTATATATTACAGATGCATGTTGCAATTTTCTTCAGTCCTGTCTTATATATATATATATATATATATATGTATATATGAATGTTTCTTGAGTAATTTTGTCCAGTTTGTAATGTAAATCATCTGCTCTGATTTTATCTTATTTTGAGAAGAGGAAGAGAGTACGGATTGCGACGTGATGTCTGTCCTTCAATATAGCAGTGAATGCTGGACAATATCATCAAAGATGAAGGAAAAACTTGAAGCAACTGAAATGTGGTTCTACAGAAGGATGCTGCGAATATCATGGATCAAGCATGTGAGCAATGATGTAGTCTTGGAAATGATGGAAACAAAATAGAAATTAATACTGAGTATCAGGAAGAGACAGCTGAAGTTCCTGGGACATGCAATGAGGAAGGAGGGCTTGGAGAATTTGATACTAACAGACCAGATAGAGGGAAAAAAAAGATAAGGGAAAGCAACGGATAACATATTTGAAGAACCTAAACAGGTGGCTGATGGAACGAGGATTGCATGGTGCAACAGGAGAAGGCGTGCTCAGAGCCACCAGGGATAGGGAATCGTGGAAGGCCATGATCGCCTACATCCTGAAGGGACAGGGCACAGTGAAGAAGACAGTAAATAACCAAAACAAACTGCTGACAATTCAAGTCTTCAATAAAATCATGAACTGCTGTTTAACAAACAGTTTAGTACAACTGAAAGACATTTTTCACTTTTCACATTAACTGAAAACGAAATATATAGTATTTTATTCTAATATATTTTGTTATCTTTCAGTGAGCTTCATAATTACATTCCCTAAGAATAAAAAAAAACAGCAACAAAAAAGAAAACTTTCTAAGCAAACAGCTACAATTGTCCTTGTTATTCACATACTTTTGAAGGAGGCTGTATATAAATGTCCTATCTGCAATATGGATTACTCTTTCCTTATAAATTTTTGCATAATAAATAAATGGACACTGAGTTCAACATCAAGTGGCGACAGTGCTTCATCCTTGAATGCAACCTTTAGGCCATTATATAGAATGCATCTACAAGACAACAGTCTAGTTTGTCCCACAGCTGAAAGGATATCCATCATACGAGATTGATGCCTATTGCAGAGAGTCACACTAATAATCTCTGTCTACTGTAAACAGTTTTCATTTCAATCCATAGCTAAAGTACCCAGAAAACCTTCAGGGATGGCTGTCTCCATATACAAAAACAGAATTTCAAAAGCAGGTGCAATCTTGAAAAAGCCATCATCTGCTTGAAACATGGTTCCTTTGAAATTCTCAATCTTAAAATCCTTTAAAAGTGTTCCCAGCTCTTTGAAATGTTAAAATAATTTCAATTTAAAGAGTGTAAAAAGACAGCAAATTAAGACAGCATATGACAGCAAATAAAAATGAGATCAGTAAGACAGCAAAGAAAATGAAAGCAAAACAGGCAGCAAAAAAGATAAAACAGAGCACAAATATAGCAAAGTAGGACAGCAAAAAAAGACATCAAAGTAAGGCAAAGAAAGAAAAAACAAACAGAAAGACAACAAATTAAGATGTAAAAAAGAGCAAAATGAGAGCAAATTAAGACAATAAAGATGACAAGAGTATAGAGTATAGAGTATAGTATAAAGAGTATAGAGAGTCAAAGAAGAAGATAGAAAAATACAATTAAGAAAAATTAAAAGTTTAAATATTAAGTAATACTGTTTCTGAAACAGTGAGGCAGTTTATGAAGAAAAACTTTAGTTGAAAATAAGGCCAAGTAAGTCATCTTAGGATATGCGTTGTGGTGCAGTGGATATTGACTCAGAGCGGCAAATTGGGGAGCCGAGTTCTAATTCCAGTTGAATTCCTTGCATTCACTTGCTCACAAATACCCTTGAGAAAGGTATTAATCTCTCTCTTTCCTCCAATTATAGGTTAAATAATAGGACAGATTGGGTTCTATAGCTTTGGCTGGCAACCAGTCTACTGCAGAAAGCAATGGTAGCCTACTATGGGATAACCTTCTGCCCTGTCAGTCATACCGTTTTTGAGACATGATCACCTAAAGTGTGTATCATGTATGGCACTTAACTGACTGAAGTTATATTATCACTAATTTTATAAATTCTGGGAGAGAATATGTGTTTCTGATTTCACTTTTCCAAACAGAAAGTTCTTGATAAGGAGACCTACTACGTAACATAAGTCTATTATAATCTACTACGTAATGTAAGTCTATAATAACCTACTACGTAATATAAGTCTATAATAATGACGGTGGAGAAGGATGATGTCATTCCATGTCCAAATGGAGCATTGTCACAGTCATACAACTTTAGTTCATTACAGACAGGGATTTCTATCAAAATGGTTCTTAGTTCAGAAGAGAGAGACAAAAAAAAAAAATTGGGAGCGAATCAAAAGATGAAGAACAGAGGAAGACAGATAAAAGAGAAAATTAGGAAAAAAGTAATTAAAAGATAAAAAGATCAATAGACAAGCAAATAAAAAAAAGATGAATAAATGACTGAAAACACAACAAATGACTTGATAGGAATAAAGCTATTCTTAAAATAAATAGAATTTTTGATACTTTTAGTCTGACACAAGGGCAGAATAAGAATCCAAATCACATTAAGCATGTCCACCCCCATACACACACATATATATTACTAGCAGTATAGCCCAGCGTTGCTCGGGTGTAATGAAAGCTTTTATATATATATATATATAATTGATTTCCTGCACTATTGTAAGAACAGCAACCTTGAAACTTCTGAATATTGTTTCTTATGTCTTTGTCTATGAGTGTATCAAATTTGATTAAAATCGGACCACTCCTTCTATAACCCGATTTTTTTGATTATCGATATTTATCAAGAGTACCTCAACACAAAACCTAGCTAAGAACACTCGCAGACGCTTATAGTACAACTGTGTAAATTTTCAAGAAAATCGGTTCAGCTGTTTCAGAGTCTATAGGTAATGGAGAGAGACACACACACACAAAGTTCCATTTATAAATAAGTTTAGATGATAGCAATTTAAGAAACTGGAGAAAAGTTTAAATAAAAAATTAAAGAAATTGATTCTTTTTGTTTTATGCAAAAAGAGAATTTGTAAAAAATTTAATAGATTTACTTTTAATCCAACATTTTTATTACTTAAGAGAATATAAATTTCAAGTAGAGCTTCGTTGTATTTTTACCATTATCAATGTAAAATTTTAATTCACTTCCTGACCTGTAAATATTTCAATATTTAAAAGAAACAATTATTCATTTGAAGTCGTCCTTCTGGGCACAAAGTGTGTTACTGAATATTTTTTTGTTTTGTTATTTGATTACTTATCTTTAGTCTGATACATAGATTTGTATATAACATCTTTGACAAAAGAGAATATGAGTTTAAATTCAATGAGTTTCAATACTGTCTAGCCATTTATGCTAAAGTTCTGACCATTATCAAGATCCCAGAAGAACCATCATCATTACCAGATCAACTGCAATTACAAATTCCATGACTTTTTTGTTACCTGCACAATATCTGCTTCACCAGGGCTACATACTTGTTTAAATTCAGAGGTCATTCTCCTAGACTGGCATCCAACCAAGGATGAATAGCCAAATCAGTCCTATTTAACCTACTACTATGGCGGGATTAATTCTGAAAGAGCAGAATACAGAAAACTTGTGCATAGTGTTCCACAAAGTTCACAAACAGGTCTTCTCAGGTTCTGTATTCAGAGTTATTTTTCTCTTCAACTAATTGTTAACCAAGTCTAAAGAACCTAGTCTGTTTTACTATTTAATCTATAGCTGGGGAAGAAGAGTATTCACATGTGAGTGAATGTGGCAAACTGAACTGGGATTAGAACTCCATTCTTTAATTTCATATTCCAAACTGCTATTCATAACACTATCTGCACATCCAGAAGAACTACTGATATTAATGTTTTAAAATTGTTAGAAATACTTTTAAACGTGGCATTATATCCTTTGTTGAGTATGTGTTATAAGGTAATGAAACTTAAGAAAAAAATGAACATCGAAGACCACATTATATAAAAAATTCTAATACTTACATTTTAGCCTACCAACCTCTCCTTGACATTACAGAACAATGGCTGGTAGGACTTAATGTAAACAGATTATAAAATCTGAAGTGAAATTCAGAATTAGCCTTGTATGAACATGTTGGAATCAGTTTACATTAAATCCTACCAACAATCTTTCTATAAGCAGGAGTGGTTGGTAAGCTTAAAGGTAAATTATGTGTTATAATTTTTATATAACATTTGTTTTTTGTTCATTGTTATTCTATAGACTGAACTATCGCCCGGTTCACACTCCACCCACGTCTATTGAACAGGTGTAGAGGCTCATCCCTTGTTCCCTGTTTAGGATGTGATTTCCAGCTTTCTCTTTTCCAATCTTTTCACTTTTCTTTTTTGTTTATTTTTTTTTTCAATTGGAGTAGATAGACTGAATTATCGCCCGGTTCACACTCCACCCATGTCTATTGAACAGGTGTAGAGGCTCATCCCTTGTTCCCTGTTTAGGACGTGGTTTCTGGCTTTCTCTTTTCCAATCTATTCACTCTTACGTAACCCCTTGCACACCAGTGGCCTTACTGCCTTGCTCGGGGTGATATGATTAAAAAAAATGTAAATGTTTTTCATCCTTGATTTACCTCTGATGATAGAGGATTGATAAGTCAGTTTAACTCAAGAAGAATTAATTAAAATATTGCTCTCTCTGGTCTTTAATCAAACCATTAATGAAGGTCTGCTAGCTAAATGTGCACATGCACTCACACACAAGGCCCATCCAGAATATTTCCAGCTCTTTTAAATATTTCAATAAATGGGTATGTAAATTTGATATTACTTGGCAATTCATCATTAGCAAATTTGAGAATAAAAATGCTGATTATTACATATTTTGGGCCATTTTCTTTTTTTGATTTCTGGGGAGAATTTCAACATAAAATGTTCACTGCCTTCTGAGCATTTTTGGTGTTTATAAGCCACTAGCAGTATAGCCCAGCATTGCTCGGGTGTAATGAAAGCTTTTATATATATATTATTGATTTTCTGCACTAGTGTAAGAACTGCAACCTTGAAGCTTCTGAATATCGTTTCTTATGTCTTTGTCTATGAGTGTATCAAATTTGATTAAAATCGAACCACTCCTTCTATAACCCGATTTTTTTGATTATCGATTTTCGATGTATATCGGGGGTACTTCAACACAAAACCTAGCTAAGAACACTCTCAGATGCTTATAGTACAACTGTGTAAATTTTCAAGAAAATTGGTTCGGCTGTTTTGGAGTCTATAGGTAATGGACACACATACACACAAAGTTCCATTTATAAATAAGTTTAGATTATCAACTCACAATTATATCACACTAAAAGACTGGATCTTGTATGGCCACTTAAGTTAAGCCTAGTTAGTACCTGAACTGCTTGGGAATACCAGGTGCCGTCATCTTGGATGTGCAGGTGGAGTAATGAATAATGGCACAAAATTAGAAAATCTAACCACAAAGTTCTAATTTCAGTCATGTTTGCTGTATTCACTTACATGCAAATAGACTTGGCAAAGGTATGTATCCACCTTCCCCCGTGCTATGGGTTAATTAGTATGACTTGCATAAGTAAATCATTGTTATCTGCAAAAAAATTTATAATCTAGAAATATTTTTTAGCTTTAAATAACATAAAAAGGTTGATAAGTCATCAATAAATTCAGTCAATAAAGAGTTTTATTTTTCTGTTGACAGTGTTGTGTCTATGTATATGCATTGTGTTTTATTGGTTATTTCTGATTTTCTCTATTCAGTGGGTGTTATGTCAAGTTTTCTCATATATTGCATCGTTTTGTGTAAATTTATGGTAGTGCATCATTGTTTTTATTATTATTATTATTATTATTATACACATGAATTGAGAAATATGTTTAGTATATTTGCTCCTAAATTGAATTAGATTTTATTCATCTTAGGTTGTTTTGCTAAAGGATTCCAGCATTTGTAAACATTTTTTACAGCTGATATTGTACAGTATCTTTGCACGATAATTATTTTAACATAGTGTTTGACATTTTTTTTTCAAAACTCAATTGAGATGTAATGCTTTTGGACAAACTGATAGAATAATTCTTACTGCCCAACTGATATAGTTTCTGCATTTTTTTTTTTGGAATGCATTATAGATATGAAGCCAATAGGAAAGAGCAGCCATTGAGTTCTTGACCAAAGTAGGATCTATTGCTGAAGGCGGAGAAATGGGAATGGGGAAGTGACAATTGATGAGAGTAATATGCAAAGACAGGTGGAAAAGTTTAAAGAAGGTGAAACCAGAGTTGAAGACAAACTGCATTGTGGATGGCCAACACTGGACCACAGTGTGCCTGAAATAAATTTTCTAAAGTAGATTTGACAAGTGGGTTCAGAGGTGATGCAAATGCATTACCACAGGTGGAAACCATTCCGGAAAAAACTAGCAACACAATGGATGTCACTGGATATATCTCATGTTAATAAAAGAATGATGATCTGAGAGGCATTACTTTCAGAACAACTTTCAGAAAATGGCAGGGTGGGGATGGATTAGCATCAAACAGATTCATTAAAAGGTGTTGTTGCATTTGAAAGTGACAAAAATAAACTAGAAAATAAACAAGGACTTTAATAAAGATGAAAATATATTTATCTGTATTTCTGAATAGGATGTGCGTTGTGGTGCAGTGGATATTGGTTTGGAACAAGACATCGGGGAGCCGAGTTCGAATTCCAGTTGAATTCCTTGCATTCACTTATGCACAAATACCTTTGGGGAAAGGTATTAATCTCTCTCTTCCCTTCAATTATAGGTTAAATAACAGGATAGATTGGGTTCTGTAGCCTTGGTCAGCAACCAGTCTATCACAGAAAGCAATGGCAACCTACTGCAGGATAATCTTATGTCCGTTCAGTCATGTCTCTTTCGAGACATGATCACCCGAAGCATGTATCACGGATGACACTTAACTGACTGACTGACATTGCTCAGACTGTTGTCTTCATCTTTATTTTCATATTCATAACATTTCAGACATTATACTCTCTGACCTTTTTCAAGGACACATAGCCCAGTGGATAAAAGCATTGGTTGGATCCGGTGACTGAACCCAATACCTGGTGACAGCAGTGGCAAAAAAAAAAACAAAAACAAAAAAAACTTACAGTTTAGTTAAATAGAGATAAAACATACAGAAGTGGCATGACTCATGGAATGAGAACAATCAACCCAAGTGATCAAAATAAAGAGTTCAGTTTAAAATTCTAATCACCTGAAAAAAGTCTGAGCATACAACAGCTGAGACGTCATGAATACAACAATGAAAATGAGAACAACCATCCGAACAATGTAAATAATATATCTATCAAAAATCTGACAAATGTTAGCACTATTACTAACAGTTGTGTTAGTAATAGTGCTAACATTACTAACACAATGTTAGCACTATTACATTACTAAACAGTTGTGAATAAAGTACGATGTACTGATGAAAATCCTATCTTAGCATCTCAGCCTAATTGGCTCAGGTGTCGTCTATTAATGACAAAATTCCAAGATATGAGACGTGTTGCGGAGTAGTTTTTGCACTGAAGATTATAATCAGGCTGTGTTGGTCGCTAATTGACTTAACACACCCAAAATGTTAGGAACTTGGTAATCTTCCACTGAAAGCTGACTCCTTAGTATTTGGCTAACTCCTGACTAATATTGACTGCCTAGTAGTTCTACTGAACTCTAGTGGAACTCTAAAGAACTCCTATGAACTTCTCAAGAACTTCTCCCATTAACTTATTTATATAGGAGAGAGATTCCATTATCTGAGGAATAGATGTGTTTCCCCATAACAAGATTTGAGTTCAACTTTGCACTTAAAGCTATTTCTTTGCTGATTTGTTGTAACTGCTAGGAAAGTTAGGTCATTGGGTGCCGAGACATCTGGAAGAAGCATGGTTCATGGAACAAGAACAAGAACAATCTACCTAGGTGAACTCCACCAATATGACATGAATATGGATACAAAGATGAGGACAACAGTCCAAACAATGTAAATGGTATGAATAAAAGGGGACTAGGAAAAAACTGATATCAGTAAAGAAAAATGGAATTAAGCTAGAAATATTAATAGGAAAGAAAATAAATAAAGGAAGATTATGCTGAAGTGAAAGAGAAAGATGAAGTAGAAAGATTTGAGTTCAAGTTTTGTTTAATGGCATATCAACACATCTGTGGGTTGTTTAATGCCAAAATGTGAAGTTTGAAGGTATTTTTTTTTAATGTTCAGTAATAGTGAGAAAGTTGATTTAATCAGATTTTGATGAAAAATTTTGTTTTTTATTTTAGAAAACTTATGATGCCTTCTAGTTTTGTATTCAAAAATGCGTTACTGGCAATAATTTTTTTCTTCAAAAATATATTATGGCAATAATTTGTTCTTCAAAAATGTATATTTTTATGTATATATTTCTATAAAAGTGTATTTTTATACTTTCATAGTGTTTTGACCCCAATTTGGGGGTTAACTATTTGCCCATGGCTGGGACCCTAACAGGTTCTACCACTCCGAGTCAGGGTGGACCTAGAAGCAACAGCAATTAAGAGGTGGTTCCATGCTCCCCACAACCTCCCAATCAGAGGCGTTGCTGCCGGATGTAGTTTACCGTCATACTCAGGACCAAAGTAGAAAGAGTAGAAATAATAAAATAAGAAAAAGGTGGAAAAAGGAAGCATGAAAAAAAAAATCAAAAGAATGAAAATTAAAATGAAACCAAGAAAGACAAGAAGAAAGGCAAAACAGGAAAAGGAGAAAAAAAATTAAGAAAAATAAGGGAGCACCAGAAACAATAACAAGAAAGAAAGAAAGGAGAAAATCAGAATCAAAAGAGCAAAAAAAGAAATATGACAAAGAAAAATAGGGTAACAAACAGAGAAATAAGAAGAGGAAATGAAAAGTAATATATAGAAACACAAGGAAAATTAATGGAAAAGAAAGAAAGAAGAGGAATAAAAGAGAAGGTAAAAAAAAACATGACAAAAATTAGAAAAAGTTGAAAGGAAAATAAGAAATAAAGAGAAGAATTTTTTTGTGTTTCCCTATTTATTTGAAAAAAAAATTAAAATGAAATCAAAGAGGAGAAAAAGAAAGAATTAAAATGAAATCAAAGAGGAGAAAAAGAAAGAATTAAAATGAAATCAAAGAGGAGAAAAAGAAAAACTAGAAACATGAAAAAAGTAAAGAAAAGAAAATAAAGAAAATGAAGCAAAAAACAGGGATGCCACAAGAAAAATTAGAAAATAGAAGAAGGAATCAAAGATGTGTTTAACATCACAAAGCAAATAATATAATGAGAATGATTCTTCAAGAAATATTTTTGAATAGATGGTGAAAAGAACTTGAAATGACTCAAATGAAAAAAAAAGTTCTTGTTTTGGGACCTACCCATTTTGGACTATAATAAACTCTTCCTATTATTATGAATACCAACAGAATATGCTTCTTGTGGTTGAGTTGAGTCACTTCGGTCTAATACTTGGCAGTCCGACTGACGTGTAATACTCTTTGTATTTGTTCTTTTGTTAAATATATATGCTTCACTAATACCAAAGTTGGAGTTTTCTTCCGGACCTATTCTGGATCCATAACAGTTTTTCATAGCACATTTACTCCTGCTCAAATATATGTTTTTGAACAAAGAGATTTAAAGATAAGTATTTGAACAGTAAAGATAATAAAACACTATATATATATATATATATATATATATATATATATATATATATATACGTGTGATTCAATTAAAGAAAAAATAACAAATACGAAACGTATCTCAATTACACACTTTACCATCCAAAATATTCCTCACACATATTTAATAGTTAGCTGTTGCTTTAATACATGTGACATGTGAATTAATACACACACATACAAATGTATTAACTAATATTATTATCCAACATACACCAGAACAGACAGGCAAGCATTTCTACACAAACATACTATTATACACTTCACAATTCAACATATTCCACACAGACATTTAAAATGATCAATTTGTAGAAGGCGGAGGCGTCCATTACTAATTTAAGTTTACGAGTCGACTCGACGTAACATGGGGTCATTAAATAAAACAGGCAATAAGAAAGAACGAGTAGGCGAAAGTAACAAGAAAAACAATATATTAACAAAGGTTACATAGGGTTGACAGCATGCATAAAATTAAGGAAGAGAAGTTCTTTCCCTGGTGAGAAATAAAAAATTGCGCCCCTAATTGCTACCCGCAATTAGTGCGCGTGTGTTTTTGTGAGTTAGGGAAACATGTCTGCTCTTGTCCGGAACAAAATCCTAACTAGCGTACCACGTGACGTTCCCCGTTTTTATTGGCATCGTTTACGCGGGAACTAAGTTATCACGTGAACGCTGAATCACCATGTATGTGTGTGTGTGTGTGTGCGTGTGAGTGTCAATGTATCAAACCCCACAAATTGCTTTAAGACAAAATTCGGACCAATTAGAACTGACCTCAAATCACATCATACCATTATACTTATTTTTTCATTTTTCTCTCAGTCTCTGAAGAAGCTTTAATATAAGTAACACATGTTAGACTGGGATGTGTTTCTCATTTTTTCTTTACTCTATTCTCGTATCAAATTCTGATCCATATATTCAACCCACATGGATCCTTGTACAAATTGAAACAAAACAAATAATGTCTTCCTATGAGGGAAAGGATGGTGGTGGATGAGAAGAAGGAAAATGTGAAGAAAGAAATAAATAGATGTTATAATGATACAAGAAAAAAATGGAAAGTGTGAAGAAAAAATAAAGTCAGGCAATAAACTTGATGAAAAAGCAGAGAGAATGAAGGAGCTGAGAAAGTGATTACGAAGGATAAAACAAAACCGAAGAAAAAAGGAATGAACTGAAAGAGATGACAAAGATAGAAGAAAAAAGGAAGGAACTGAAAGAGATTACAAGGATAGAAGAAAAAAGGAAGGAGCTGAAAGAGATGACAAAGATAGAAGAAAAAAGGAAGGAGCTGAAAGAGATGACAAAGATAGAAGAAAAAAGGAAGGAGCTGAAAGAGATGACAAAGATAGAAGAAAAAAGGAAGGAGCTGAAAGAGATGACAAGGATAGAAGAAACAAGGAAGGAACTGAAAGAGATTACAAGGATAGAAGAAAAAAGGAAGGAGCTGAAAGAGATGACAAAGATAGAAGAAAAAAAGGAAGGAGCTGAAAGAGATGACAAAGATAGAAGAAAAAAGGAAGGAGCTGAAAGAGATGACAAAGATAGAAGAAAAAAGGAAGGAGCTGAAAGAGATGACAAAGATAGAAGAAAAAAGGAAGGAGCTGAAAGAGATGACAAAGATAGAAGAAAAAAGGAAGGAGCTGAAAGAGATGACAAAGATAGAAGAAACAAGGAAGGAACTGAAAGAGATTACAAGGATAGAAGAAAACAGAAAGGAGCTGATTAAAAAAAAGTTAATAATTTCTTCCTAGGATCTTTTACACTTTCCTTGAGCATTGCATTTTCCTTTACGTTTTGAACTGATGGATCCAGTTAGTTTCTTTGCCTTGATGACACGACTTACAGTTTAAAGGCGGACACCAACTATATCCGACATCACTCTGTAAGGTTTGCCAGTGTGTTTGTGCAGTGTTACAATTTTCATATGCTTCCTTAAAGTAACGTCTACCACATACAATGGCCGTAGGACAACTAATCGACAAATCGAGACAATAATGTCTAAAAATAAAAATCTGATGCAATCACGGATGAGGCAATATTTTTTTTTAAAGGCCAAACAAATTTCATCCAACACCCTGAAAATAGATTCATATTGCTGCACATAACTGCAAATGACTTAATCTGAGAAAAAAATAGAAATCGATTAAACCCAGTCATGCTAGTGGGTCTAAAACTCATTGTTTGGTGAAAGAAAGGAAAATGAAGTAGTTGTTTCAATTAATTTGCACAAGGGTGTATATATATATATATATATATATATATATATATATATACTAGCAGTATAGCTCAGCGTTTCTCGAGTGTAATGAAAACTTTAAAACTAATCTATGGTCCTGAATCTCAGACTCTTTGGACGTTGGCACGAAAGACTAAAAAGCAATTGTTGTTTCCAGTTAAGAAAAATGAATGGATGTAAGTCAAAGTTTGATTTCCTGCTATCGATATCAAATAAGTTTTTTTCGTCGTAAACTGAATTTTGAAGGCTAAATAAGTCCTCTGATAAATGGTATCATGGCTGAGACTAAGAACTACAATTATACCTACTTAGAGCCAAACCCGAAGCAAAAACTAAAATAAAAGGGCTGAAAAACTGATTTTGATCAGACCCGGTAGGATATCGGGGTATCGATTTCCAATATCGGAGTCAAATAAGTCATCCAAGGATATGAACTGCAACCTTGAAACTTCTGAATATTCATTCTTATGTCTTTGTCTATGAGTGTCTCAAATTTGATTAAAATCGGACCACTCCTTCTATAACCCGATTTTTTCGATTATCGATTTTCGATGTATATCGGGGGTACCTCGACACAGAACCTAGCTAAGAACACTTGCAGACGCTTATAGTACAACAGTGTAAACTTTCAAGAAAATCGTTTCAGCCGTTTCGGAGTCTATAGGTAACACACACACAACAACAACAAAGTTCTATTTATAAATAAGTTCAGATAAAGGTTATATTAAAATTCCCCTTTGGCCTAGAAGGAGTTGTTACATTGTTGCTATCTTGATAAAAACACCTAGCTTGTCATGCTGCGAACATTTTAGCAGGGCTCGATAGTTATCGCCTGGTTCACACTCCTTCCATCTCGAAGTTTACCCATTGTTTGCTGTTTACGATATAGTTTTCAGTTCCATCTTCTAAGGTATTAATGAAAGTAACTATCTTAACGTTTTGATGGGATATAACTGATATGAACAATATAAGATATGTGGATGACTTGGCGCTGATAGCGCACACGGAAAAGAAAATGCATAACCTTCTACAGAAGGTAGCAAGAGAAAGTAAGAAAGAAAGCATAAACTTGAGGAAAACTAAATGTATGATCATCAGCAAAAAGATCCCAACATGCCAAGTACAGGTCGGAGAAATTAAAACAAGTAAAGAAGTTTAAATACCTAGGAAATGTTTTGACAGAGGATAGAAAGTGCAAAATTGAGATCCGAAGACGTATTGGCATGTCCAAGGATGCATTTCAAAAGCTAACCAGAGTACTGAGAGACAAGAAAATCTGACTGGCAACAAAGGAAAGAGTGCTGGATTGTTATGTTGGTTGGTTTGTTTTTTCTAGGTCCCACCCTTTTACAGTTAAACAGATAAGATGTAACCCTAAATTCTACTCCAACAGCTTCTTTTCTCGCGCTTCCCACCTGTGGAATTCCCTTCCACAAGTCTGCTTTCCCGACAGCTACAATCTCCAGGTGTTTAAATGTAGGGTCAATAGACACCTCCTATCACACTAACTCCCAATTATTCTCAGAACACTCATCTACCCAACCCTCATTCTCGGTATCCTTACCCACCTATCACCCACCCTCTGACATTTCCTATATTTAACCATCCTTTCTCCACTCTATGTAGCCCCCTGCGCAGTAGTGGCAGTGACATGCCGTGCTCGGGGTGAAACGCTAATAAAAAAAAATATCAACCTCTGCGGGTCATTTATTGCCAACTAAATCTTTTTATTGCTGGTAATACCTTTTTCTTTCAACAATTTATTGTTGTTTTTTATATAAGTTTTGTGTCTAGTAATACTTGTTTCTTTTCGTGTATCAAGATTAATTGGGATTTGTTTTTAAGGGCAGAGTGGCGACATTCAACTTTTGTTAGCGGCACGAAGTCAAAAACAGCCCTCCACATCACTACAAGAGACATACGCTCATCAGAAGGGGCTTGTTATAATAAAGAATTGAAAATTTGATTTTGATGTTAAATAAACTAGCGGGACAAGTGCTCTTGGAATTGATAATTCGGATACCTTTTTGCATGGTTACTATTCACATAAGTCTAAAAAGCTTGAGCTCGTAAAACCATGCACCAACAAAAAACGTCGTGCAAGTTCAGCCAGTCTATATATATTTTGTGAGGGGCTTAATATTATTTTAAAAAGAGGTCCTGTTCATAATCTCGATATTGTGTAAACATCATGAAGATACAGCTGAAGATTTTCAGACGCATAATGAGGAGATATGGAGATTGTAACGTAGGGAGATGCTTAATGTTTCTTTGATTCAGATTTAACCGGACCCCGCTAGAACTTACAAGTTTTATGCAGAATTATCATCTGAAGGTTTTCATCAGAAGGTTGGTTGTCGGCAGGTTGGAACGTGTAGAATTGTGGAATAATAAAATATACATTTTTCATGTTAAAATAGAAATTTATTTAAGGAAAAATAACAATAATTCGTAGAAATTAATGTTCAATGAGAAAGTTAAGGATAGCAAGAGTTCGTACAAAAGGTTTGTAGTAGTAATTATTGAAAGAGATAAGGAGAGAGAAAAAGAGGACAATGTCCGAGTCGCTTGAAGTTGAAGCTACATTTTTAGATGTTTGTCTCGCGGCTCCCATCTAACACTCTGACTGACTGACGTTGATGATGTCCTTTTATTGTAATCTAGATTTTTCGCACTTACCCGCGATGTCCTTTTGGTCTTGCAAATCACTCCCATTCATTGAAAATCATTTTAACACCTACATGCGAAATCTGGTTTCGACTCTTTCTTTAAGCAGATGGTCAATCCTTTTTGTATTTGGAAAAACCAAGATTTCACACGTCATTGTGAATTTTTGTAAAAGTGAAGAATAAGGTTGATTTTAATTAATTTCTTATCCGCTACAAGATAATTTAGCACTCACAAGCACATTGAATGCAAGAGAAGCCAAAGAAACTGAATGAGGAAACGAGTACCATGAAAAACAAAGAAGGTCCATTAAAAAAACAAGTATTGTTGAAAGCAACAATATACATAAAACTGTGAATAGCTATGAGTCCCCATATCTAAAAAAAAAAACATGAGAGAGAGAGAGAAATTGTGGATCTAAGAATTACGAATGAGGATTTGTAGAGGTTTTGGTCAGACAAAAATGGTATTTTAAAACAAACAAAAATCTTTGAATATTTTGCAGAATCGGTCGGGCTGAGAACTTTTCAACACTGAATTGTACATATTTTATTTTATTTTACTTTCCCTTCCTGAATGATATCAACATCAATTAGGTACCTCCAAACTTCGCTAAAAATATGAGCATACAATACATGAAAATAAATGTCCAAAACTAAATAAAAACAAAGTTTATTGTCAAATCAAAATATTTCTCTGATTATAAGATCAAATGATTTTTTTTGTGTAATTTTCTTTTAATCTTTTTTTTAGAGTCTTTGAAATTTTGCTTAAAAATTTGTTTATCTGGAGTCAGCCGGTGAGCATAAATTAGTACGGGAAATTTCAGTGTCTTTCAAATTAAAAACGTATTGATTTGGAAATTCTAGCAAAAATTAGATAATTGTTGGATTCAATGAAACTATTATGGCTTATTTACAAATGAATGGAGTTATTTATTAAATATTTTTTAACATTTGTTACCCACACTTATTTAATTTTGTGAGTTTTTGAGAAATACATTTTTGTAGCGCTTAATGTTTATATAAGTGATAAGGACAGGTCCCAGGGGAAATTAATTCATCAAATTGCTTTGCTTGAACAGTATCATCACTTACAGGAAATCTGCTCTGGATCATAAAATAAAAAATGCAATAAAACTAAGACTTTATTTAATTAGAAATACTTTTCATTGCTTTTAGGAATAAAATATTATGGATACTATATTGTCTTAACGAAAAAAAACGATGAAATTTTACAAGAATTGTTTTCATTTTTTTAAATTTAATTAGAATAACTTATGTATAAGATACAAAACATTATAATCCATGAAACAACTAAAACACACCAAAAAAATTGCACACACGTAAAAAATGATTCAAACGGCAAAAAGCTCTCTTTTTTCACAAGTCGGTGTGAAAAGCATATTCTGGATTGGTCATCAAATCGCAAAATTCAAAATACGTCAGAGAAACGGTTTTTCCACAGCTAAAGAAAAAAAAATCTTCGCCGGAGCCACTCCACGTGAATAGATTCAATATTTAAGGATGGCCTCTAACCGGTCTCAGCAGTCAATCAGGGGAAGTGGTTAGCTGACACCTCGCCACGATGTAAGGAAGAAATCTCAAACTAACTCGCCTTTGCGGCCAATTTTCTTTTCATCTTTTCACTTCACGCCAACTTGGTCACGTCACATATCCATTCTACCTCTTCGTCCAATTTTCTATCTACATTTTCACACCGCGTCGCTAAAGAGGACACTACACAACCAAATGGACACACGCGTTAAAGACCACTCCTTTCTTTGTTTTGCCTTCTCTCTCAACCTGTTGCGACAAAGGAAGGAACAAAGCTTTTACAATCAGTTGCTACAGATACAAACTTCTGCGGACATTTCAAATACATACAATACTACTACGAACAATTTCAACTACAAAACAGCATACATTTTTTCAATGAACACTTTTCTTTCAGTTAACGAATTTCACTTATATTTTCCTTCTTCCACTTTTGTCATTCTGTAATTAAATCATTACTTTAATATACACACGAAATATTTTATCCTTTCACATTTCAACCTTCTGGTATTTAAATTGTGTGCCTTCGGACGTGTTTGACACAAGGCCAATTAACCAAGCATTACGGAGCTCCCTACATATGTTTTAAATCTTTTAGAATTCTGTATTAATTGGTAGCATTTAGATGGTATTGCTATTAAGCAAAAACAATTTTTACTAATTATAAATAGAGAAGCTTACTACAGTATGGCAATCATTAATATTTTACAATTATTAAAAATTACATTTTTTTGTGTATAAACGTGCCAATTTTTGTAAAAACGGACGTCCATACACAACATTATCAGAAAATAAGCGCGATAACTATAAGTATAAAATTTATCGGTAATTTTTTAACAATTCTTGAACAAGCGTTTTTATGATTTAGACTATAACACCAAAGTACCTAAAATTCAATAAACTAATGCAATGTTTAAAATATTTACTGTTATAAAGAATACTTGGTGGATAAATATTATCTAAAAAGACTTACATTGTATTCGTCATGTAATTTTACTATAAGTATTTGCTCCTTACATAAAGCTTGTAAACACCAGGTTATGACTGATGTGCCAACACCTCATAAAAAGCACCCTCCTCCATGTTAAAAAGTATTTTTCTGTGATATTTTAAACTAAAAATAAGTAATCTTTGTTTTAACTCAGATTAATTAAACTTTAAATCAGTTAATCTTCCTCAAATAAAATTTCAGAAAAGTATAGTTTATTTTTTGAAAGATTTTTTAATCGCTTTATTGATTTTATTGATATATAGGAAATAAATCCCATTTCTAACAAAATTACATACTCACTAACATACCATATTAAAACACACGCAAACTTAATGTCTACTATAGGGTAGAAAGTTATTTACAAACATGCTTGTTATGGCTTATAAAATGGCGAGTGTTCTAAAAATAGAAAAAGATAGACACAGTGACGCCAAGAATTCAAAATTGGGCGGCAAAATAAGGAATCGTTTCTTTTGGTAGGAGTTAAGGACAGTAGTTTTGTGTCGGAGATTTGAAAAGGGAAAGACGCTAGTCAGTTGACCACTAGAGTCCAGAAGGGATAGGCTCGTTTACTACTATCATCCCACAGTGAAGAGAATTTAGCTAGTCTGCTCCTGTAACCACACAAAATTTAAAGGTTGTAACTTGATGTAAAAACCTAAAGTTTTATACAAAAAATAAACATCATTAATTCAAGTTTGTGTTATCTTCTAGTTATACAAAAACGAAGCAACCCAACATGCTAAAAGATTCCACAATACAACACACGCTGTTTCTAAACAAACGGTATGTTGGTTAGAAATTAACATCACCATGTGAAATATTTATCCAATCAGAAAAAATAAAATGCTATCTTCATGGAGCCTACTTTCGAGAAAATTAAAAAAAAAAAACAGACTTTCGACTTTCAGAAGCAGAAATGCGACTGCCTCCAAGCTATTCAAACACAAGACGTGGCTACATAACTACCCCACCCAGCACGTACTGAAAGAAACACGTGTAATGACTTAAAAAGAAATCTCAGCGGAGACCGTCAGTGAATCTTCGCTTATGATTTTTTTTCTATTTACTGTGGAACAACGACTAAAAGTCTTTTTTTTAAATCTGTGGATCAACTACTAAAAGACAAACTCAACTAAAAACTATTTCACTATAAACTATTAACTATTACACTTGAATTCATGCACATATGTTTGTAAATACAAATTATTTATTTAACAGGCATACCCATGTTTTCGTATCTTCGTCGTATTATTTTTTTGGAATTAAGACTTTCAGATTTTTAATAAAAAAAAACAAACAAACACCTAAAACCACAAATTCCTACAAATATTTCAATCAATACCGGCTAAAAATACAGCAAAATATTTTGCTTTTTGGAAATTTTAAGTTTGATCTATTAGCTTGAAATTTAAGCTGACTGTAGTCAGGATCACCGAGTTATTGTAACCACCCCTTTCTTTGGCCAACATAAAACGTACAGGTAAGACTTTTCATTTTATAACGCATTTTAAATCTTAGGTCTCGTTTTTCTGTGGGAGGGGGAAGGTACCTAAATAATAAAACAATGAATTGTTTGATAATATCATTATTTGTTTTAGTGCGTCGTGCCTCCGTAAAACGAACCCATCACGTCCGTGAGAGGCCTAGATTTGCTGACACAGCCTGGAATAAACTGGTGACAAAGCTCCAGGCGACCTTTCTTCACGTATGCGTAGTTCGCAGCGAGCACTCACGTGGTGCTATGTCCAAGTTCTGGATAAATGAATGAAAAACTCATCGTCTTTTTCCATTTGAGCTCCGTCGGGGTCAAACCATCAAAGTCTAAAGAGCGCCTGACACGCAATGCGATAAACTTCAGCAACGTTCTTACACGAAGGATGATAACAGAGCAGACATATCAAGTAAGTACAACTCAGCAAATAATTCACACAAGCCACTCGAACGTAAATGCATGCATCCACAAGTCCACCATATATATATATATATATATATATATATATACTACTCCCTCTGAGACTTTATCCGATTTATATCCTTTTTAAAAACCTTATTCGCTCGCAGGAAACAAATTCTCGTTGTTTGTTAAACTCTTTTTCTAAACTAAACAAAGAACCAAACTAGAGCGCCTTGTTCGTTTTTGTATTTTCTTTCACTGCTAAAACTTTGCTGTGTCTCGCCATTTAATTCATCTCATGATGATCACGTAATTTCATCTAATATTGACTAGTAACCCTACCATTCCGGTGAATACGAAATAAAAATAACTTTCTTTTCTTCACTGTTTGCAAATACACAAGCCATGTGAAAATCTATTCTTGGCCCATAATAAAAAAGATTGCCTTCGTACTGAGAAAAAGATCAAAACAAATTTCGCAAGCAAGTGTGAAAATATTTATTAACCAATGAAAGGAGAGCGATTTGCCGAAAACAAATTGAACTTTTAATGACTCGTGTCATATTTCTTTCGGTCCAAAAATGATTTTGCGATCCACATTCGCACCCTCTCACTTTCTCATGTTGTTTTTTTATCTTTCATTCTTCCTCTTTACCTATTTCACCATCCACAAAAGAAATAGAGGAACAAGACATTGCTATTACTACTTTGTTGATACACTCAGCTAAAACATTGACATTATCTGCACAAATCACATTTCGCTAAAACGAATGAGGTCTTAATTCTTTAAACCCCTTACTACACTACACTTCCTCTTAGAACATTTTACAGTTAATAATTTCATAAATACAAATTGATGTTATGCTGTTCGATAAATAAATTTTCATTTATTTATACAAACGAAACAGTTTTATATTTTCTCAACCTTAAATTGTGGGAAGTTCGGTTATGTTTGGCACAAGCACAATTTAATAAACATTTGCTTGAGCTCCCTACTTCACTATTCATCAGAGCTAATCTCTAACGTAACATTAAAGTTACTTTCTCTCCCTACTTTTAACATTGCAACCAACGCTAGCAGGGTTCTTTAAAAAGATAGTGGTTATTAACGATCAGACACTCGCCACAACAAGTATTTACGTACTTTTATGTATGCATTTATATCATGTAACAGATAAAAATAGCAATAAGGACATGGAATGTAAGCAAGTTACAACAATGAATCCAACTTAAAACTATAAATCAGGATATGAATATGTTAGACATGTGGAGTTAGGTGGAAAATAATCAGGATTTCGTCAGCGATACACAAATACATGGAGCAGGCGAAGAGAAAAATTGAGAGAGGAGTAGGACTAATATTAAACATGAAGAAATGTGTTTTTGGATAGTCAACTCTCTGACATAATTCTCATATATAAACTGAAAAAGAAGTTTTTTTTAATTATATCAATTATAGTTGTGTATACACTACCGGCCATAATTATTCGGCCACCCCAGTTTAAAAAAAAAAAATTATGTATTTCATACTATTTTTAGTATTTATTGCCAAATGGATAATTCTAAATGAAAATAGAATGGTTCTTTTGTTATTATTTTGCAAAATTTTACAAGGCAGCCAGGAAGCCTTTTTTTTTCGGTCAGCCAAGAAGAAGAGACTAATCATAAAAACACTTGTTCAAGAATTGTTAAAAAATTACCGATAAATTTTAAACTTATTATGGTTATCGCGCTTATTTTCTGATAATGTTGTGTATGGATGTCCATATTTACAAAAACTGGCACGTTTATACACAAACATTTTAATTTTTAATAATTTTAAAATATTAAGGATTGCTATACTGTAGTAAGCTTCTCTATTTATAATTAGTAAAATAGTTTTTGCTTTATAGCAATACCGTCTAAATGCTACCAATTAATACAGAATTCTAAAAGATGGAGAAGAGAGCCCAAAAACTAGACACCAGAACAGTTCATTTGATGCACATGCTATTGTGCAGCATTCAGTGCAAGTCATAAGAAACCAGAATGCCAACATCAGAAAACACAAACAAGACAGTGAAATGATTGGTAAATTCGGCCCAGGAATCCGTAACGAACGTTATGAATGATGGGTTCAGCTCAAACGGCTGCTCTGGATATCTCCAAAGCGTTTGACAGAGTCATACCATAATTTTCTACGCAAGCTGAGAGGTTATGGTATAACTGGACAATTGTTTGACCTAATCCAGTCTTTCCTTTCAAATCGCACAATGAAGGATAGACTAAACTATCGCCCGGTTCACACTCCACTCACGTCTATGGAACAGGTGAAGAGGCTCATCCCTTGTTTCCTGTTTTTCTCTTTTCCAATCTTTTCACTCTTTTTTTTATTTTTATTTTTTTTTCAATTGGAGTAGATAGACTAAACTATCGTCCGGTTCACACTCCACCCACGCCTATTGAACAGGTGAAGAGGCTCATTCCTTGTTTCCTGTTTAGGTTGTGGTTTCCGGTTTTTCTCTTTTCCAATCTTTTCACTCTTTTTTTTATGTTATCTTTTTTTCAATTGGAGTAGATAAACTAAACTATCGCTCGGTTCACACTCCACCCACGTCTATTGAACAGGTGAAGAGGCTCATCCCTTGTTCCCTGTTTAGGATATGGTTTCCGGTTTTTCTCTTTTCCAGTCTTTTCACTCTTACGTAGCCCCCTGTGCATCAGTGGCGTTTTCGTCTTGCTTGGGGTGATATGATTAAAAAAAAAAAAAAAAAAAAGTATTGTACGGACATGCCTCCCTACACTATCATACGAACGCGGGTGTCCCTCGAGGCTCTATTCTAGTTTCTACGCTTTTCCTGATATTCATTAACGATCTCCCCGAGGTAATCAGATCCCAAGTATATACGCTGACGACATCACCGTCTACTCTCCACTCGATCAAAAATCTGCTGAGGCTGTCAAAGCGAACCTCACAGCTGAGCTTGAAAAGGACTTCCGATCTGTAGTGAACTGAGGTAAGAAATTGCTCGCGAATTTTAATGCTTCCAAAACTAAGCTGTTATCTATTAATCATCACAGACATTTGCTCCTACCCCCCCCCCCCCCATTAGCATTGATTAGGCTAGTCTTCCTGAAACCAAAACACTGCGCCTCCTCGGGTTAAATATTAGCAGACCTCAAGTGGAATGCCCATATCATATTCATAGCTAAATCCGCTGCTAAGAAGGTAGGTTCATTGTGTAGGACCAGGAAGTTCTTACTGTCTGAATCCATCCTGCACATATATAAATCTACCATCCATCTCGGAGTCCTCGACAAAATCCAGCGGAGAATCTGTAATGTGATCGATCCGACTTGGCAGCTCAGATACAGTCACTTTCTCACCGGCGTAATGTGGCTTCCCTGTGTCTCTTCTACAAATACTTTCACGGCATCTGCTCCGATGAACTTCACTCATTGGTGGCCCCTAGGTACGAATTTACACGAGATACTAGATTAGCAACTAGGTCCCACCCTTTTACATTCAAACAATAAAATGTAACCGCAATTTGTACTCCAGCAGCTTCTTTTCTCGCACTTCCCGTCTGTGGAATTCCCTTTCGTATACTTGCTTCCGCGACAGCTACAATCTCCAAGAATTTAAATTTAAGGTCAATAGTCATCTTCTATCTCGCTGTCCGGCTTTTTCTTTTCCAATCTTTTTACTCTTTTCTTTTTTTTTTTTTTTCAATTGGAGTAGATAGACTGAACTATCGCCCGGTTCACACTTCACCCACGTCTACTGGACAGGTGAAGAGGCTCATCCCTTGTTCCCTGTTTAGGATGTGGTTTCCGGCTTTCTCTTTTCCAATCTTTTCACTCTTACGTAGCCCCCTGCGCATCAGTGGCGTTACCGCCTTGCTCGGGGTGATATGATTAAAAAAAAAAAAGTTTCTCTAATGCTCTTTTCTCCGTCTACTTCACTCTCATCACACCCGTATTCTCATAACACCCTCTGTACTCTGTCCCTCTTATTTATTATGTCCCTCGCCTGCGCATCAGTGGCAGTAAAACTGCCTTGCTTGGGGCGAAATGATAAAAAAAGAATTGTAAACTAAACAGTAAAAATTTAAAAAAATAAAATTTGAAAAAAAAAATACCTGGTTTTAAAAAAACTAAACTAAACCGAAGACCTTTACGGACACGAAGAATCAGATCAATTACATAATCAACATAAGGTTCAGAAATACATATTTACAATGTAAAAAAACTATTTTAGTGCAGACAGCGAGAGCGAGCATCTTCCACTCACGCAACCTTAGAATTAAATTACGGAAATTAAAGATCAAAACAACGCTTAAAGTACAATACGACAGATTCAAGAATGGACCACGTTGTAAATAGATGAGCGTCGACAGATTTAAAAGCAAATATAATAGCGTGAATGAAACTGGAAATTCTAAGTGGAACCTATTGAGGGAAGCATTAGTGACATCGGTGAATAAGGAAATTGAGGCAAATGAAAAAAAAGAGTGAATGACAGATGAAAAAACAAAAAAACAAACAAAAAACAAACAAACAAACAATGTCAAAGAATGACACAAATTGTAGATCATTAAGCACACGAGAAAAAAGTGCAGCAGGCTAAAGAGAAATGGCTTAATGAAAAGTGTGAAGAAAGAGAAAGAATGAAGGTCATGGATAAAACAAGTATATACAAAAGATTAAAAGAATTAACAGGACAAATGATTTGTCCATTATCAGGTTGCATAAAATCGAAAGGGAGAACATTCATAACAGAGAAATAAGAAGCACCCCAAAGATCAAAGGAATACGTTTAACGGTTAGAATATTATTTCACGACAATCAATAATGTCGAATTTAAGAAATGTGGTTGTAGTTTTATCTACAATATTGTTAAACCAATGGATAGTGTCAGCCGAATCCTTCCAGAGGTTGGTGTGGTGGGTTTGTTGAAGCTTAACAGTTATATTTTTGATTACTTTTTTCGAGACTAATCCTAGTTCACTTTTGATAGGATTTATTAATCTGGATTCTACCCTATTCTCGAAATTTGGTTTATGATCTTTAAACAGAAGTTATGTTTTTCTAGTACTTACTTTACCTACTGTATCCTTAATTTTTAGCTTGTCGCCAAATTTTGCGATATCTTTCTCCATCTCATTAATTATATTTCCATCTCTGTCAAGAATCCGGAACCGTTGAGGGCCAAAAGTAAACATAGGAAAAGGAAAATTATATGGTTTACCCCCCCCCCCCCGTTCTGTAAACTATCAACTATTAACATTGGGAAGATTTTCCTTAAATTAATAAGTAAACATTTTCATGCAGATAACCCCTGAGTAAGATATTCATTCGGAAAACTATCAAGTTTTATTACTCGTGTACCACTAGCATGTATAACATTATTAGCTCCCATAATAAGCAAATCTTGCAGAAGTGTAGGGAATCCAATACTGAACAAAGAATCATACCCCCTCCCCCGCCTCATAACTGTAGATCTAGAAATAACTGTCCGGTTGAGGGTAAGTGTAGATCGGAGAATGTGGTCTATCAAGCCACCATCTACCCTAAGGAAAATAAGGAGAGATGTAATGTTTATATCGGAATTTTGGCGGGAATTTGGAAGCAACGGCTTTTTACCCACAGGCACTCCTTCACCAACCCTAGTTTAAGATACCAAACAGCCCTTTCTAGAAAATACTGGGAATTAAAAGAAAGTAACTTAGATCCCCAGATAAAATGAAAGCTCATAGGCAAGGCTAGGACCCCTAACAGCTTAAGAGATAGATGTAATCTAAGTTTGACAGAAAAAAATTAAAATTTTAAAATTTCAAGACCAAAATATACTCCTAAACAAACGGAGGGAGATCATAAGTATGTGTCACCATAGAAATAAGTATGAATAATTATTACAATAATTAACCTATTCCCTCAATTAGTCCCAATAAAAATTAAATTAAAAAAAAAAATTGGCCAAGTTACATCCCCGCCACCTTCCACTACTAACTCAAGGGTCAGACCACATATCTCTCACTACCAAGGAGAAATTACTACAAAATTCCTTCCCCCAGCCCAACCCAATAAAAACGAATATATCCCAACCCCTTCCTTGACCTAACCTAAGGGCTTAGAATTTTTGCTCATTCTGTTTATAAGGGGTTGAAGAATGCATGCCTTAAAATGACATGTTGAAAATGGCTGTTTCCCCAAGTTTTACCTGAATTTACAGATAAATATATATATATATATATATATATATGATAAAGATTTTCTAATATGTTTCTTTGAGCAGTCATGTTAAAGCTTAAGGACTTTTTACGAGTGTCGGCTGAAAGTCTAAAATTCTGAAGAATCTTCCTTAAAAGTAAACGTAACACAAAATGTCGACGGTTGTAGTGCAAAGGATGAATAATGACGGATAGCTGTGAACTGAAACCATTAAAATTTCACGCTAGAAGACATGAGGAATAAAACTCAAAACCCACTTTTCCTAAGCCGTGTATTACACACGTTCTTAACTGTTGTTAGTAAATCTAGTTCAGAAATATGGAGATGCCGACTGTTTCATGAAGTCCGACGAAGAGAAAATGAAAATGCGAGAGAACAATAAAAAGAAAGGACAAAGGAAAATGATACCAAAAAAAGAAACAGGTTGCATTAAAAGTAGATTATGAGCATGATCGCAGGATTTATACTTGAATAAAACTATTTTTCTTCTGAAAATGTTGTACTCAGCTTGGTAGTGTAATTACAGAAAAAGTTGAAGTAAATTATAGTGGATTATTGTTGGATTCGATCTGGGCCTTGCTAGGGTTAGTCCACTACGAGTGATGTATGAATGAGTAAATATAACACGAAAAACTACACCCGAAATAGCAATCGTCTGGAATATGACAATAATAATTTATATAAACATTATTAAATAGTTTTATATTGTACAAAACAGTAATACTGTTCGGAGACAAGAGTTTTGTAAAAGTACTCTACTTTTTGAGAGATGCTAGTTTCATTTGGGTAATAAGTCCTGTGAATATGAAAAAGGAGGGAGAACTTATGAGAGAACTAAAGCAGTTGAAAATACTGAGAAAGGTGCGTGTGGTGGTAGCGGTTGTTGAAACCGAGTTCATCTCTGTGTGACTTCTGTTGAAATCTCTCCTTTCTTTTCTTTTCTTTGAGACAGAGGTCTGTTTATATTGTTAGTAAAGTTGAAAAAAACTCCGATTGATTATTTCAGGAACGCTCATTTCCTATTGGTAAACATATATTTCTTAAAGATTGTATTTAATCAACTTCAACCGGAAGTTATGCGTTGAGCCTATTGCACAAAGCCCAAAATAAGTCATAATGTTTTAAGCTATGAAGGAAGCAACTTCCTGTTTCCGCTCTTAGTGTCACTACAAAACCTTAATTGGGACAAAGCGGAATTTAAATCAAATAGAAATTTTATGATCCCTTGAAATAATGATTTCTTTTTAATTGAACTACATTTAGTAAAATAATTAATTTTCGCAGATAGTGTCATTAAGTGTTAGTGTAAAAGTATAATCATCTTTCCTTATGTTCCGTGTCACTTCAGAATGTGGGCGATCATGACACTCCACCACTTCCCGTCCCTTGTAGCGAATTTTGTCTTTTTGCTATAATCCAGCCATTTACACAAGCTCATTACATAAGTTATTCGCAGTTTTCCCCTGTCCTTTTTGCCTTCAATATGTTCCATGAGTGTCAGATTTTCTAAGCTCTCTTTCTTCATTATATGCCCTAGAAACTTTATCTCTCACACTCTGTCTCTCGGATGCTAAGTATATGTCTTTTTTGTCAGCATTTTCTCTAAAATTATATCGTTATGTTCAGTCTACGTTATTATTATTACCATCCGTTTACAGAACAACATTGCTGTCGCCTCAAGTATTTTTTTCATCTGTGAAGAGGTTGTCTAGCATTCACAGCTATATAGAGGGACCGATATTGCATAACAGTTCAGAACTCTTTTCTTTGTTTCTAACAAAACTTAGCCGTTTCTTAAGACTTGGTTTGATATTTTTCGTTATTTGAATACACCTTCGGATTTTGGCCTTCAATTTATGCCCTTTGTTAAAACACTTCAGAGATGTTTAAATTTTTCTACTTGCTCGATTCTGACGTATCTAATTTGTAGTTCACATCTTGGTCTGTTCCTTCTGCTTACGACCAAACATTGTTTTCTTACAATTCATGCTTAGTTCTTTCCTACTTTCTTTTAGTACCTTCATCGGTTTATTTAGTTTCCTTTAATGTCTGATAGATCAAAATTGAGAAGGAATTGAGTAAGCTGGGATCGTGAGGGGAGGAATGAGAAACGAAATTCTAGGATCCATTACTAATGATGAAAAAAAAAACATTTTGCACAACAAACTTTTCTTTTTCGATGCCTTTAATTCAGTTGTAAATATTAATCACAGAACTTGAAGATTTTACAGCAAAAATTGCAGAAACACAAACATTATATCTCTAAACTTATTTATAAATGGAACTTTGTGTGTGTGTGTGTGTGTGTGTGTCCGTTACCTATAGACTCCGAAACAGCTGAACCGATTTTCTTGAAAATTTACACAGTTGTACTATAAGCGTCTGTGAGTGTTCTTAGCTAGGTTTTGTGTCGAGGTACCCCCGATAAATATCGAAAATCGATAATGGAAAAAAATCGAGTTATAGAAGAAGTGGTCCGATTTTTATAAAATTTGATACACTCATAGACAAAGACATAAAAAAACGATATTCAGAAGTTTCAAGGTAGCAGTTCATACAATAGTGCAGAAAACCAATAATATATATAAGGCAAGATGTTTGTGTGTGTGTCTGTTTATCTGTCTGTATGTCCTTTATACAAATCCACAATTTTTATCCGATTCTCACCAAACTTCACACAAATATTCTTTAGGCTGAGTCTGAGCTCCATGACCATGGATTAGTTTTAAAGCTTTCATTACACTCGAGCAACGCCGGGCTATACTGCTAGTAATTTGTAAATGAGTTATTACGCAACCACGATTTCTACCTTTTGGTGTCTTCAGGCGATTTACGGTCACTGATTTTACCGTTTTTTCAAACGCATACGTAACAGGGATTTTTATGAATGTGCAATATTGAAAATTAGGAGAAGTTAGAACGTTTTTATCCATGACTGTATGATCATAATAAGTATTTGTTGATATGGTTACACTTGGTCATAGTTTCTGTTCTTTTATTTAGTAATTCATTTTTGTTTGGGAATAACATAATAGCTAACTTTTCTTCCTGGCACAGTCTACATATTTTACCACCATTGTAAAGCTTGGCTGTTCTTATTATACTCCACGTTATGTATGTGACTTTCACATATTTCAATTTCTACACGTGGCTAGCCAGTTTTGTACAGTTTTTAAGGTTTCTAGTTTAAATATAGACTTGTGGTTATTCCATCTAGTCTTAAAAATATATTTGGTTGATCCCAAATATGTTTTGTTTTGACCATTAAGTCATGTACTTTTGCTTTGTAAATAAGTTCTTTTGTATTACAAAGTCCTTGAAGTGGGCATTTTGGTTTGTCCCTACAGTTGCATTCCTTATGAATGATTTTGTTTTGTACATTGCTATTTAGGTTTCTGGCGTTTTGTTTCTTTATGAAATTCTCTAAATTACTAGTACAGCTATAGCACATTTTGATTGTATTCCTATTAAAAATTTTGTTTAATCCTGAGCTTTTTGTAAAGTGTTACGTGAGCATTTAAAGAAACGGTAAAATCAGTTATTGTAAATCGCCTGAAGATACCGGAAGGTAGAAACCGTGGTTGCGTAATAACTCGTTTACAAATGAAAAATATTAAAAAATTCTACAACTGTATTGAACACTTTAATACAACTGTGTACTGGTCTAATTTAATTATGGCCAATAATTAAATAATTATATATCTATAACATCGTAAATATCATTGAGGGAACAAAGTTATCTCGAACTATGAGAAATCCTGCTCTAGAAAATAGAAGCTTTTTCATTAAATTAACAATTCACTGAATTTGGATATTAGATATATTTTAATTAGAATACAGGTAATAAGAAAGTAATTGTTGAAATTATATATATATATATATATATATATATATATATATATATATATATATATATACACTTACAGAAAGCGATAGATGAATTGTCGTCTAAATTACGTAAAAATGAAAATAACACTGACATCTCATTTTAACAGATATATTTACCTAGATTGCACAACAATATTCTGAAATACTAGTTGGATGGTTGTTTTGTTTTTATGGCAAATCAACCTCGGGATTGCAGTCTGGGTAGTTAGGTGGCCAGATGTAAGGGGTGATGTGGTCATAGAATTTGTCTCACAGCCATGAATGGGTTCTCCTGCATGGTGCAGAGTCCTGTTGCCAGATGAAGGGATATCCAGCAGTTATCCTTTTGTCCCAGGGCAGCACTATCTCCTCAAGGCACTTGATGAAGGCCTCCGTGTTGAGCCTGAGGCACTGTGAGAAGATAAGTGGAAGCATAGCGTCATCACTACCAGTGATCTCTCTAAACACCTACGTAATTACCATTAGATTTATTCAACTATTTCCGAATTCTCTGCACTTTCCTTAGATTGTCACCAAAACACCCTGATATGTTTGTCATGTTGTTTTTGGCTTGATTGCCAAGCAGTACAGTATGGCTGTTCCAAATTTCTGGAGGCTGAATTGCGACATGGACGGTGCCCAATTGAACCGACTATACAATGTAGCCGACAAAATCAAAAACAAACACAGAGCATGCGCGAAATTAAAAATGTAAAATGGCGACAATTTACATATACCACCATGTAAGTATAAAGAGTTAGTCTCTCTTTAATTGAGAAGATTATTGCCGATTTCGAAGTTACGTTATGATTTTATCATTCGTCAAGGCAAATAGCTATGGCAAGTGATATCATAACGGTGTCTTTACGAAATTTCGTATTCAGCACGAAACTGCTCAGTTAACGAGACAAACTCATTGTACTTATCAACGGTCTATCTCCACCCAAATATTGAGCACTTTACGATAAAGGACCTGCTTGTCAAAATCAGTAAAACCACTGAAAAAACAACTCTGGCGCTACAAATTGTCTGTCTGTCTGTCTGTCTGTCTCACACACACACACACTTGGGCAGAAATTCCTCTTTTATACACGTTTCATTCAAGGTGACTGATAAATTACTGTGATTAAGCTGTTTATTCAATTTTTATTGTGTTTATAGGATAGAAATCCTATATCATCTAACAACTCAAATGAAAAAAGTAAAATTGCACACCCGCAAAATCGGATCAAAACGACAGAAAACATTTTGGAAATATCCGAACCAAGGCAAATTTCACAAGTCAGTGTTAAAAGCATGATTCTGGATTCTGATTTGATAGGGAATAGCACCCACACACCGCCAAAGAAAACAACAATATACTTCAATTGACTTCGAAGAATACAATCTCTTTTATTGCCTGGCTTTCCTACTTTTTCTCCGGCCATAAAAAGGAAAAGAACTTTTATTAGTAACATTTTTAATCTTTTTACATACACATATTCTGCTACTCTCAACTATGAACTCTAAATTTCTGTGGAACATTTAACTACATACATTTTCTTTTTACACATTTGTGTTAATGTTCAGCAAACAAAATTTCACTTCTTTCAATTTATTCAAACAACCTGATGATATTCAAAATTGTGGGAACTGTCGGCGATATTTGGAAGAGGCTTTGTACCAGGCATTGCTGACGCCCCTATATTTTTATATAAATGATTAATTTTATGGACAAAGTATCTAAAAATATCCCAATGCTCTCTATATCGTAGCCTTTTTGTCTATTCTATTAGGCATTATCAACAACTATGATACCGGGTCATCCACTCTACTACATTTCAATTTTCATAAGGTAGTATTATAAAATACAAATTTTATTATAAAACTATGGATCATATGCAATATCGGTGAACAATTCAACTAGAAAAATTGAAAATATATACAAAGTATAAAATACGGATATGTCAACAGAACATTTCATCTAAACTTATTTATAAATAGAACTGTGTGTGTGTGTGTGTGTGTGTGTGTGTGTGTGTCCATTACCTATAGACTTTTTGGCTTGGCTTGGCATTGTCTGTTTCACACGCTTCTCCAGTCTTTTGAACAGAAGTAGATAAGTAAATAAACCTCGTTTTCTGTTTAGGATTGGGTTTCCGATTCTTTTTAAAGTCTGTTCTTTCTCTTTCGCTTCTATGGGATACATATTTTTTTTATTAAAATAAGCATTAGGAAAACACAATAGAACATTCTAGAGAAATTGGATCAAAACAGCAGTAGAATTTAGATTACATTTTTATATTTCTCAACCAATCAGCTAAAAACTTAGAATAAGAACATTCTAGAAAAATAGGCTTGGAAGTAAATTAACACAAAATGAACGATTTAGTTTACACACCCACAAGAACACAAACTAAAGAACTTTACACACCAAAAGACCTTCACGACTGCAAATACGTTTTTATTCGAAATGATGCAGTCAAAAAACCTTTGTGTCCTACCTACTCCGGACCTTTCCAGGTAGTTGAAAGACACCACAAATATTTTAAACTCGCCATAAAAGGCAAATTTGATACTGTCTCCATAGACAGACTAAAACCAGCGTACTTAGACTTACCAGTAAAGGAAAGTACGACTGAACACTCTACAAATACACAAAATACCACATTGTCCAAACCAACCCCCACGCCAACAAATACACCGACAAACACCACCACAAAAGCTGGAAGAAAGGTACATTGGCCGAAACATTTTAAAACTTATATTACATATTAATAAATACTTCCATATTTATCAATCTGCGGGGGGTATATGGGATACATATTTTTTTTATTAAAATAAGCATTAGGAAAACACAATAGAACATTCTAGAGAAATTGGATCAAAACAGCAGTAGAATTTAGATTACATTTTTATATTTCTCAACCAATCAGCTAAAAACTTAGAATAAGAACATTCTAGAAAAATAGGCTTGGAAGTAAATTAACACAAAAATATTTAGGCCCCAAACAAAATAGTAAAATAATAAATCTGATTGGTCAGTAAATGTTTTCACACCCTAATGTTAGGAAGATTAGTTGATCCCCTATTAATGTATATAATACACACAGTTAGAAAAAAAGGACAGTCACCAGGTCAGTCACCCAGCAGGCCATTAAGTCCGCATGCCACCGTATACTTTGCCGGCCATGTCATTTCTTCCATGCCAAAAGTTCGTGACCTCGCTCCAAGGACCTTAAAAGAAAAGCCGACGAAACTTTCTTTCAGCAACGCGACACGCTGCCGCCAACTGAATGTAAGTAGGAAAGGCTTATTTACAGACTCTGATAATGCAAACTCATACACGTTTTTGGACAAAAATTAACTTCTTGCCAAGTTTATATTTCTCGAAAAGGCAATTTTAGAATCATGTATTTTGTTGGTTTCTACATACCCTTTTATTTTGTCACGTAATAAATTGTTTGTTGTTGAATGTCCGTTGTAAATTATTCCTTCACTTTGCGCGATTGCAAAACTAGAGTGTTGTATTTGTGGGGGAAATAATCAACATACAACCCAGCAAATACCAAATCCCCCACACTTCCAGTGGCCCCTTGCATCTTAGTGACATTATTGCTTTACATGTGGTCGTGCCTCTTATTCTTTAACACTATTTCGAGTGGCTCTTGGGCCTTGTACTGTACTATGTGAGCATCATAGCAAAAAGAAAAAATTGGGACAAAAAAGAAAAAGAAAATGGCCCCAGAATTATAACAAAATTTCGGCCTTTAAGAATCAATCACACTTAGTTGAATTTGTTATGTATATAAACATAAGTAGAAAAAAAGAAAATGTTAAGATATCAAGGGTCACAAAGCAATGCCCGGAATCGCCAATTAGACTCCTACCCGCGACGGCCATCAAGGGGTCGGAGGAGTAGTATGCGGTGGTCCTGGGTTGACCCAAGCCTTATGATTGAAATTGGATGCACATGACAAGGAATGATATTTAATACGAAGCATAGTAAGAAATGTGCTTATAATAGCAAATTTTGAGATGATTACTCCTAATCATTTCCTTCCCCGTTTGGTTGAAACAGTCTGGCAAGCTGACCAGACTTTAGATCAAGATTTAATATTATAAGTATTTTTTCTTTTCTTGAGTTGAACGATCAATAAGTTTTTTGCATTTGTTACACGAGAAAAAAAAAAAGCTGAATTTGGTGCTGGAAAGGAAAAAAAAATCCTTACCTTGCTTTCAGAAGAGGTAATGTTTAAAAAAAAAAAACAACTTCTTGGATTGCAAAGGAAGTCGGAAGATAGTTAAAAACACACAAACATAATGATTTACATGTGAACGATGATTTTGTAAGTATATCTCAGACGTGGCACAAGGCCGAATGTATGGAGCACCTAGTGAGAATCAAACTCACTACTCAGTTGTAAATTGACCCTGCAAGAAAAGCTCATTAACTAAAATACCACATTAAAGTGCACATGATTTTCTAAGCATGGCATGGATATGACAAAGCCAAAAGTGTAAAATACCCAATGAGGATCGAACTCACGATTCAGTTGCAATTGATCTTGTGAGACAATTACACTACATTGAGATGCCCATGATTTTCTCAGTGTAGCTTAGATGTGGCCCAAGGTCAAAAGTGTAGGGTACCCAATGAGGATCGAACCCCGTGAAGGGAGTGTGAAATAAAACAGATCTTTTTTAAGTAATTTCACTCCAAGCAAGCCAATGAGGAAAGAAGCAGCAAAAAATTTAACACTCACAAGGCGTAAATATGTAGCAGAAACAGGTAGAAGCCTAATTGTCACAATTTAGACATGGATAGCCGCATAGGTACCTCAAAAAGAAAGACTGTAGTAAAATATTTTTTCTTTTTTAATGAGTATCACTTCATCTAACCATGTTGGACTCTCTGCCTTCAAATGGACAAAAACTGAGAGGAAGCAGAGTCTTGTCTGGGGAGGTGACTGGTAAATGCCCAGTATCACCCTACATAAAGCAGTAAAGCCACTAAGAGTGTTATAAGGTGTGTAAGAATTAGGAACAAAAATATTAATGATGAGCAGAAAGAGAAAAGAGTAATCAAGAGGATAGTAGATAGCAATTGACATTGCATTTAAATATTTGCAGATTAAAGTTGGCTAGAAAGCATGGAGCCAGAAGAGAGTTCCACATGCAAGAAGTGCAAGAAAAGAAACTTAGCATAGAATTTACAGTTGCACCTGTATATATTGATGAGATCTCGATGCCAGTCTAGTATTGCACTTAAACTCAAAGAGTCTTATCTGAGCAATTACCAATAAAGTATTTATAGAAAAGACACTAAGAGGCAACCTTATGGTAGTGGAAAAAAGACTGAAGCTGAGCTGTGAGATCACATTAACATTGCTGATTGGATTTTATCAAGGATCTCAAGGCAAAAAGCAGGGATATTGGACCATATGTATTAGCAATATGATTAAAAAAAAACAAAACATACAGACAGTAAAGCCACTAAGAGTGTTACAAGGTGTGTAAGAATTAGGAACAAAAATATTAATAATGAGCAGAAAGAGAAAAGAGTAATCAAGAGAATGGCAAATAGCAATTGATATTAATTTTAAATCTTTGAAGATTAAAGTTGATTGAAAAGTATAGAGCCGAAAGAGAGTTCTACATGTGAGAAGTGCAAGAAAAAAACTGTTAGCACATTATATATGGTTACATCTAGCCAGCTCAACTGTTAACTGATGAGATCTTGACACCAGTTTAGTTTTCATCTTCAAGATGTAGACAATCATGGACTTCCACTTGGCTCAGTCTCTTGTCGCTCTCAATAATTTTTCTCTGGGTATCTCTTTTAAGCTCCACTCTGTCAACCATTTGCTCAGACCTAACAAGAACATCTTGAGTTGCTTTCCCCTGTCTCTCCTTCTATTTATCTGACTTGTGTATATCAAGTTCTCCAGGCCTTCCTTCCTCATTATGTGTCAAAGGAACCTCATTTTTCTATCTGATATTTAGTATCAGTTTTCTTCTTCTTAGCAACCTCTCTAACACCTCATCATTGCACATGTGCACCGTTTATGCTATCCTCAACATCCTTCTGTAAAACGCATTTCTACTGCCTCAAGCTTCTCCATCTTTGATGAGATCTTCCAGCATTCACTTCCATCCCGCACTCTTCATAAACTTAAAGTACCAAAGTGAAAATCTTATAAAAAGAAAACTGTCAGGTAGATATATAGAGCCATGATTGTTCTCTAAGATCATGGCAGGGAGATATTCTTTCAGGTGGACTAAGGATATATAGAAATATTTCAGTCAGTTTTTGAACTTGAACTAGTAAATTTGTTGCTGTTTATGATTTTTTCATTTTAGTTCTTTTGGATGTAGGCATATTAAGGTATGTCAATATCTACTTTTTTTGATTGTATATTTTCTTTATTGTGAAAGTTTTCAAACAGCCCAGATAGAGGGAAAAAGAGACAGAGAAAAGCAATGGATAACATATTTGAAGGACCTAATCAGGTGGATGACTGAACGAGGATTGCACAGTGTAACAGGAGAAGGCATGCTCAGAGCCACCAGGGATAAGGAAACATGGAAAGCCATGATCGCCTACGTCATGAAGGGACAGGGCACATAGAAGAAGTCCTACAATGGATGTTAGTATTCATTCTATGGCTGATCGTTGTGCAAGCATTTCCACTTTGATTAATTGCAAAATCACTGAATAGGAAGTCCTACAAATAAGAAAACATTTCTAGTCTACTGAGTGACTAATAGGGAGTTACCTGTTATTTCTTTCCTCTTACAATTACTTTAAAAGTATAAAATTTAACCTATTAAGGCCTACCATGAAAACCAAATAAGAACTTGGAATGCTGAGTTTGAATTCCAGTCATGTTCATTACATTCATTTATGGGTGGGGTTAGTATTTACATAAAATGGTAGTGTAGCAGAGAACTTGTGATTCTGTAGCACAGGCAATGGAAACACCCTTGCAATGAATTCTGGTTTAACACACACCGACATGAACTCCAATGAACGCACAAATTCTGACTCCCTGTTCAATGAAAAGTCACCTTTTTTTATTCATTCTTGCCAAGCCAAAGAATTTGCATATTGGGTACGCAGCCAACTTCGATCTGATTTATTGACACATGTGCTTCATCATTCTAGCGCCGATACTCTGACAATATGCCTTGCGAGCAATCTGTTCATACATTTTGGCTACTCTACTGTAGCCCTCTTAGATCTCCGAGGTAATTCTCCACAGGCAGAAGTACTGATTTCTTGATGTTTGTTGATGAATGCCAGAAAACAACCTCACAGATTGACCCAAGCTTTGTGAGGGTGTACTTGGACAGATGGAATTTTTCTGATGACTTTCATGGTTGTGTTAACCGAAATCTCTTTTCAGTATTTACATTATTTAGACTATTGTCCTCATCTTTGTTGCCATTTGTACAATGTTTTGGTTGTTGTACGCCCCGACCTTCTTCAGGTGCTAGGAATTTTGAACCGAACCCTTTATTACAATCTTACAATCACTGAGGCATATCATTTTCATCCCTTGCAGAGTAATGCCTCTTTTGGAAGTCATGAGTTATCTCCCTCTAATCCTGCAAGATAACTCATGACTTCCAAAAGAGGCATTACTACACAAGGGATGAGAATGATATACTCCAGTGATTGTAATAAAAGATTCGATTCAAAATTCCTTGAACCTAAAGAAGGCCGGGGCAAACAACGGCCAAAACATTGTACAAATGGCAACAAAGATGAAGGCAATAGTCCAAATAAAGTAAATATTGTAAATACTACCTCATCTCAGAAATATAGACAGATACGAAATCTCTTTTCATATCTATCAAGCTACCTCTCTTGGTCTTTTCATATCTATATCTACAAAAATGATATAAGTGCTGATAATGGGAACATTCATGAGAATGAGCACATGAAAAATTGTTTAAAACATTGTTTCTTGATGATGAGACTGAAGTGACGTCTTGATTTTATCATCCTAGGGAGGTGTGTGGCACCTTTGGTAATTGCCAGAAAACTACACCACAGACTGACACAAGAATTTGAGTTTTGTTTAATGACATATCAATCTCTGTGAATTATTTAATGCCAAAAAGTTGGATTTTTAGGGTATTTTTTTTTTTCAAGTTTGGTTATAGTGAGGAGATTGATTTAGTCCAAATTTGATAAAACTGTTTTTCTTTTCTGGTTTTGTATTTTTGAAAAGATCCTTTAAGTTGCTTGTCTGGGAGTGTTTTGGCTGAGTTTGTCTGAACTTATTATATTTTAAGAGTGTGTCTAATTGTGAAAAGTATTTTAAACATTGTGCATATTGGAGTGTCTTCCATTTTTAGGCAAGCCTTGTGAGTCAATCAAACAGGATAAATGCAACTATTCAGAAGTCATCAATTGTTGTGCTAGCATAAAGTTACAAGTCATTGTGACTGAGGGTCTGAGTGTACTGGCATTGTTAAAAATGATGTGTTCTCTTCCAGATTAACTAATGTCTGTTGTGACTAATTACTTTAATAATTATTATGATATAATAATTAATGCATAACCCACAGGTAAGCTTTGTGTATGTCAAACAAGTACAAATGGGCCTGAACAAGTGTCTGCAGTTGTAACTGGCAAAAGCCCAAAATAACTGGTCTGCATGAAAAACAAAAAAAAAAAAGAGTAGCTGGCTATTACCACTAATGTTATTATGAAGGAAATGTTCAAAATGGACTGGATGCTTGTGATCAATATTTGCCTGTTAAGGGACATTGTGGGGAAGGACCACTGAAAATGAAGTTTCACAGACTGGTTGCTGATGTTTCTCTTCTTGTCTCTAGTCGTCATCAATAATATCATTGGTAACTATGGGAAACACAATGGGGCTAAGTGGAACTCTCTTCCTTCTGCTGTTTAACCAAGAAGTCAAATCTACTTGAGGTAAGAGGATGGCCTCAACAAATACTGATAGCTAGGCTGAAGAGCTGGCTCCCTGTGATACCTGTCAGCATCATTTAGTTTGTTTCTAGTGAGTATAAGTGTGCTTTCTTGATTTTCCAAAGTGCCCAGGAATTAGTGGCAATCTATAAATCATGAAAGTTGAGGCAACAGAAGATATTGTAACTAACTTTTTGGCAGTTTCAGGGCTTTGCTGATAGTTGTCATATTTTCTGTTCAATAACAGTTCTTCTATTATGCATTCCATGCACACATTTTTCCTACACTGCTAGGGAAAACCTGACACCTTCATAATCACATTATACAGGGTGTGACAGAAATACCACCTTCATAACCATAAAACATCAGTCACAGTGTGTCTTCATCTCACTAATGTAAGTGTTATCAGAATTAACCCTTGAAAATATCATCACAACTTCTAGCTTAGGATAAATAAGTCCAGAGTTGATTAGATCTGTATAAGTATCACAATATATATATATATATATATATATATATATATATATATAACTGTAAATTTATCTTTAAACACATCTTGAAAAACCCACCAAGTATAAACACAGAGAGGAAAAAAATGGAAACAAAAAAGAAACAAACTAAGCACTTGAACATTAGTCAAAGTACTAGTTGAAAGAAAAAACCCCGAGATGAGGAACCTAACACGTAAAGCCAACTTGCCTTGCTGATCCATTAGGTAAAACCTAGGTAGGTCCGGTTAGCTACTTATATATATATATATATATATATATTTTATCTGTAAATTCAAATAAAATTTAGAGGGGAAATCGCTATTTTCAGCATGTCAATTTAAGACATGCATTGTCAACCTCATTTAATCAAAGAATGAGGAAAAATTCTAATGCTGGAGACAGGGGCTAGTAAAGGAACGGGTGGGGGAATGTTAGCTATTATAAGGTTCTTCTTCTTCTTCTATGTGCCCTGTCCCTTCAGGACGTAGGCGATCATGGATCTCCACGTCTCCCTATCCCTTGTGGCTCTTAGTATGTTTGCTCCTGTTGCTCCTGGCAACCCCCGTTCCGTCATCCACCTGATCAGACTCTGCAGATATGTTATCCGCTGCCTTCCTCTGTCTCTCCTTCCTTCTATCTGACCAGTCAGTATCAGGTTCTCCAGGCTCTCCTTCCTCATTGCATGTCCCAGGAACTTCAGTTGTCTCTTCCTGATGCTCAGCATCAATTTCATTTTTGTTGCCATTCTTTCTAACACTTCGTCGTTGCTTGTATGCTCAGTCCATGATATCCGTAGCATCCTTCTGTAGAACCACATTTCGGCCGCTTCCAGTTTTTTCCTCATTTTCGATGATATTGTCCAGCATTCACAGCCGTACTGAAGAACTGACATCACGTAGCAGTCTAGCACTCTTTTCTTCGTTTCTATTGAGATCTTCCTGTGTGTTAGTATTTTGCTCATCTTCTGGAATGCGTCCTTTGCCATGCCAATTCACCTTCGGATCTCCGTGTTGCACTTTCCATCTCCTGTTAGAACACTTCCTAGGTACTTAAATTCTTGGACTTGTTTGATTCTGTTATCCCCCACCTGTATTTGGCATTTTGGGTTGTATCTTTTGCTGATGACCATGCACTCAGTTTTCTTAAAGTTTATTTGTAGTCCCTTCTTGTCACTCTCCACTGCTACTTTCTGTATGAGATCTTGCAGTTTCCTTTCCGTGTCCGCAATCAGTACTGTATCGTCCGCGTATCTTATGTTGTTCAGGTTGTGGCCTCCAATAATAAATCCTGGTGTGTCATCTAGGGTCCTCAAAATATTCTCACTGTATAGGTTGAACAAATCCGGTGAAAAGACACATCCTTGTCTTACGCCTTTTTCTATCTTTGTGTATCTACTGAGGTCGTTACCTGTCCGTATGCAGGCCGTTTGCTGCCAGTAGAGATTCTTGATTATTCTTATATCTTTGCCGAAAATGTCGAGGTTGCCTATCATTTCCATCAATTCTTTGTGTCGTATTTTGTCGAATGCTTTCGCGTAATCAATGAAGCATAGGTACAAGTCTTTCTTCATTTGTAATGCCCTTTCAGAGAGCATCCTAATCATGAATATGGCGTTCCTTGTTCCAGTGTCTTTGACGAACCCGCACTGTTCCTGCCCTATCTCTGGCCTGATTCTGCTTCTCGCTCTATTCATCAGGATTCTGACAATCAGTTTTGTGATGTGACTCATTAAGCTGATAGTTCTGTGTAGTTCACACTCGTTTGCACCTGGTTTCTTTGGCAGTGCTATAAATATCGACTTGCATAGGTCGTCTGGTATTATTCCGCTGCTATAAATTTCGTTTATTATGTCGGTAATCTTTTCTATGCCATATTCTTCTAAGGCTGTCAGCAGCTCTATCACTATGCCATCTGGGCCAGGTGCTTTATTTCTGTTCATTTTGGCCATTGCAGCTTCCACTTCGGATTTTAGTATTTCCGGTCCATCCATCTCCTTGTGTATTCTCGGTTGTTCTCTCTTGTCGCCAAAGAGATCCTTTATGTATTCTTCCCATCGCTGGAGTATTTCCTCTTTCTCTACTATGATTGTCCCTTCCTTGGATTTTATGCATCCTGTTGAGGAACAGGTTTTTTGTCCTGTCAGTTCTCTTATCTCTTTATGCATTTCTGCTTTGTTGTTCCTGCTCAGTCTCTCTACTTCTGCACATTTGTTGTTGAGCCATTCCTCTTTGGCTTGTCTGCATTTGTTCCTTATCTCCCTGTGAAGTTTTTTGTACTCTGCTCCGTGTCCTGGCGTTATTTTTTGTCTCCTTTGCATCATGTGGAGGATCTCTTCGGTCATCCACTCATTTTTTCTTTTTTTTTTTTTTTTTTAAGGTTAAGCCAGTGAAATCTTAGTAGTAATTTATCTTATGGTGGTGGGAGGTATGTGGCTTGACCACTGGGTTAGTAGTGGTAGGTAGGAGGGAAAAGGTTACTGCTTTGCCACATTTTAAACACTTCTATTGTGACTAAATGGAAGAAGGAGATAATTATTGCAATTTAAATTTATTCCTGTGACAACACATCCACACAAGAGGTTGTGTTTAGGAACTTATCCTGCTTATTTTATTTTCAATCTGGGAATGGAAACAAATCCCTTTACAGTATTAAAAATAATTCAATTATTTTGATAATTTAAAAGAAAACATTTATTTATTAAGATGTTCCTGTTCTCACAATATTTCTGTTCAGAATCATGATGTTTTTGGATTAGTGCCATCAGCTGTGTTAGGATTCCAAAGCCACATTTGAAGTGAATTGCTGCAATTACAAAGATCAAGTAGAAGACCTATCAAATGACTAGATGACTTGCCACATGTTTAACTTATAGGATGCAATCTCATATCATCCAACAATTAACTAAAACACAAAAAGTAAAATTGTACACCCTCAAAAATGGATCAGAATGACTGAAAACATTTTGAAAAATCCTAGACCAAGGCAAATTTCACCAGTCAGTGTGAAAATTAAGATTCTGGATTCTGATTTAATAGGAAATAGCTAATTGATCTATGACTCCAGTCAAATTTTTCTTAACACCTAAAAAAAAATATGGATATGTTGTTTGATCCAACCATGTTGTGACTAAATTTCACTACTTAACCACATCTTTTGACTGATCAAGTCAGTCCGCTAATGGACCGCAACACAATGCTAGGAAGAAATTTCAAGAAGCCTGGCCCGGTTATGCCTTGATGACACACACTCATTCTTCCTCCTGTCAATTTTTTCTTTCTTCATCTTCACCCACAAAGAAAAGAAACAAGATACTTCAATGGACTTGTATAAGTACAATCTCCTTTATTTCTTGACTTTTCTTTTCACATTTTCTCCAGCCATAAGAAAGAAAAGAACACAGACTTTTATTAGTAAACTTTTTAATCTTTTTACATACATACATTCTGCTATTATCAACTATAAGCTCTAAATTTCTGTGGAACATTTAACTACTTACATTTTCTCCTTGAAATTTTCTTCTATTTACAAATTTGTTATTCAGTTCTATTAATAAAATTCCACTTATTTTACAAACAAAACACTTATTCTTCAAACCATTCATTGAAACTTCTGATATTTTAAATTGTGGGGGACTTCGGTTGTGTCTGACACAAGGCCAATTTGACAGACATCACCGAGACCCCTACAAACTTCAAGACAATTTCTTTTGTTAGAATTAATTATGTTCAGAACAGAAAACTCTTTTTTTGCCTCTGCAGAACCTAAGCAATGGTTTTAATTGTACTTTTAGCTAATATATATCGCCGATTAACATTTAATATTAATCTAACAACCAATTTGCTAAGCTTTTATAATTTTAAGAATTGAACTGATGTGCACTGGTAGGATGCCTCAACTAGATATATATATATATATTAATTTACTTGTTTGAACATTATTTTTTTTAGATACTTTAGTAGATTTTCAGTTTTTAATTAAACAATATATTTATATATATCTACCTACCTGAATATTTTTTAAAAAATTTGTTAGGAAAATATGTGTCATTTGGCAAGATGTGAACCTGCAATATTTAACAAAACAGGAGAAGCTGCCAATTGATCTGACACATCTTAGACCACTCAACCATAATTCATTTCACAGTTTAAATTAAGCTGAATCAAGCCTTATAAACACAAATTCCTGATTCCTCATCAAAATCATCTCTGCTCTGCAAGTCTATCTAAATGTAAACAAATGTAAACAGACAAAGTTCTGGATATTTGAAAATCTATTTCATAAATTTCCATAACTTTCCATAATATTGTTTGTTTACATTAAGATATGATTTCAGAGCAAAGAAGAATATTATGAGAAATCAGGAATTTGTGTCTATAAGGCTTGATTTGGCTTCATTTAGACTGTGAAATCATTTGTGGTCAAGTAGTCTCAGATGCGTCATCTCAATTGACGGGTACCTCTGTGTTGTTAGGGACTTGTTATATATATATATATATAAATGTAAACTTTTCATTATACTCGTTTCGAAAAACCCTCCGAGTATATATGTGGAAGGAAAAAATGGGAGTAAAAAAAAGAAAGAGCTAAGCACAAGAACATCAGTCAAAGTACGTAGCGCCCCGCCCCCCAAAAAAAACCCCGAGACAAGTAATCTATAAAAAAAAGTGCTCAATACATAAGCAGAGTAGAAAAATTAAATAACCTAAAGAGCCAATAAACCTACCAAGGCTTCACTTAACCAGATCTTCAGGGAGGCCAACCTTCCCTGAAGATCCAGTTAGATGAAACCTTGGTAGGTTTGTTGGCTCTTTAGGTTATTTACTATATATATATATATTCAGAATATTCTATAATATATATATATATATATATATATACACACACACACATTAAGAATATTTTTTATATATATATATATATATATACACACATTCAGAATATTCTATATATACACACACACATTCAGAATATTCTATTATATATATATATATATATATATACATACACATATATATATATATACACACACACATTCAGAATATTCTATAATATATATATGTATATACATACACATTCAGAATATTCTATAATATATATATGTATATACATACACATTCAGAATATTCTATAATATATATATATATACATTCAGAATATTCTATAATATATATATATATATATACATTCAGAATATTCTATAATATATATATATATGCATACACATTCCGAATATTCTATAATATATATATATATATATATATATATATATATATATATATGCATACACATTCCAAATATTCTATAATATATATATATATATATATATGCATACACATTCCGAATATTCTATAATATATATATAAATATATATATATATATATACATACATAAATACACATTCAGAATATTCTATAATATATATATAAATATATATACATACACATTCCAAATATTCTATAATATATATATATACATATATATATCTATATATATATTTTTTTTTTTAATCATTTCACCCCAACCAAGGCAGAAATGCCACTGATGAGCGGGGGGCTACATAACTGTAAAAAGATTAATTAGAAAAGAGTGAGGAGTACAAACTAGTTAGAAAGGTGCAATAGAAAGCTGAGAAAGCAGGTGCGATGACAGATACATAGGTGGAGGGAAAGGGAAGGATATACGGGGTGGGGAGAGAGCTAGAGTCCAGTGGTTAATAGATGAGTATTGACATTGCATTTAAATTTCTGGAGGTTGTTGCCATTAGGAAAGCAAGAATATGGGAGCGAGTTCCACAGGCGGGAAGTGCGAGAGAAGAAGCTGCAGGAGTAGAATTGTCGTCTGCATTTGGCTAACCTGATTATGAATGGGTGGGACCCAGTTGCCAGTCTGGTTGCACGAGTAAACACCTGTTGAGGAGGCACCACTGACTCAAGTTCGTCCAAGTAGAAGCCATGAAAGTATTTATAAAACAGACAAAGGGAGGTCACATTTCGACGGTGGTGAAGTGGCTGCAGTCGAGCTGCCAGATCAGTACCTATCATATTACAGACTCTTCTTTGGAGCCTGTCGAGAACACTGAGGAGAACAGCAGGGGCACCTAACCATAAATGGCAGCAGTACTCCATGCATGGACGGATGGTTGACTTGTATATATGCAGAATGGATGCAGGTGGAAAAAACATCCTGGATCAACATCGTGACCCAACCTTCTTAGCAGTAGATTTAGCTATGGATTCAATATAGTGGTTCCATTTGAGGTCTGAGGAGAGGGTAAGGCCGAGGAGGCATAGTGTATTGCTCTCAGAGAGAATCGCTTGGTCCATGCTTATGGGAGGCAGGTGATGTTGCCTGTAATGGTTGACAGACAGCAGCTTGGTCTTAGACAAATTGAAGTTGACAAGCCACTTCTTGCCCCAGTTCACCACAGAGTGTAGATCCCGTTCAAGGTCAGCAGCGAGATTATGTCTGTCCGCCACGACAGGTTTCTTACTGGTGCGGGAGTATATTGTAGTGTCATCTGCGTAGATGCCTACTTGGGACTTGATCTCATCTGGGAGGTCGTTGATGAAAATAAGGAAGAGCGTCGGGCCCAGGATAGAGCCCTGTGGGACACCAGCATTCGTGCTGTAGGACGAAGAGGCACGCCCATTCAAAACGACCTTCATTTTGCAGTTATTTAAAAAAAATTGGATTAGGTCAAGCAGGTGACTGGTAATACCGTACCCCCGTAGCTTGCATAGGAGGCCAGGGTGCCAAACCCTGTCGAAAGCCTTGGGAGCCTCGTCAGACTCATCAAGGGCCTGGAGCATGTACTTCATTACAGTTGTTAGCAAGTCGGCCGTGGACCTGGCAAAGCGGAAGTCATATTGCCTGTCAGAGAAGAGTTTGTGGGCAGTGAGATGTTGAACTATTTCAGCATTGATTATGGCCTTGAATACTTTCCCGAATATCGGTAGAAGACTGATAGGGCAATAGTTGGATGGGTCTGAGGGCTCACCAAAATTCTTAAATATAGGAATGACTGAAGAGAGCTTCCAGCATGCAGAAAAGCAGGAAGCAGAAAGGCAGTAGTTAAACAGTTTAGAGAGGACAGGGGAAAGTTCAGGAGCATACCTCTTAAGGACTATCACCGGGATTCCATCGTCTCCACTTGCCTTATGGGGGTCGAGTTTTGAAATTACTCGGGATACTACTGTCGGGGTAATATATACGTTGTGCAGTTTGGCCTCAGTTCTAATAGGGAAGTCGGGTGGGTGTACTCTGGACGAGTCAAATGTGGAGTTGGATGAGAATCTGCAGGCAAAGCACTGAGCTTTGTCTGCAGATGACATGAGAACCTCAAATTCATGGATTAAAGGAGGTATTGAGGATTTGCTATTGTTCAGCACTCGTTTGCAGATCCTCCAATAGTCCTTGGAGCCGAACTTGTGGTCAGCTGTGCACTGTTGCATTCTCCCAGCAAACAACCGTTTGGCGTCATTTAGGGTTCTCTTGCACTCATTGCAAGCAGATGTGAACAGGCACCTATTGTACTGTCTCCGGAATAGACAGAAGTTATGGTTCCTGTGGGCAATGGTGGCTGAGCAGGCCGGAGAGAACCACGGAAAGGAATGAGGTTTTAAGCAATACTTCCTGGTGGGTATGAAGGCATCAATGCCAGCTTTCACCCATGACGAGACCTCAGAGGTACAGTCATCAACTGATAGGTCGAACACTTTTTCCCCAAGGGACGTCGCAGAGGAAATTGTGAAAGGCATCCCAGTCAGCTCTTTGGTAGCGGTATGAGGTCCTATAAGCTCCTGGGGGGAGTGAGATTGAAAAGAAATACTGAGGGAGACTACAGCGTGGTCGGAGTTGCTGAGAGGGCAAAGCTGCGAGACTTGACAGGCATCAGGCACAGAGGTGAAACATATATCTTGTAGTGAGGAATGACCCGAGGGAGTGCTTCGGAAGTGAGTGGGGAAGTCCACCACTTGCATAAGGGATTGGGAAATACACACATTCAGAATATTCTATATATATATATATATTCAGAATATTCTATAATATATATATATATATATATATATATATATATATATATATATATTACGGAATGTTCAAGAGATTTTTTAAATGGATTAACGACTGACATATGGTAATTTATTTGTTTGAACATTATTTTTAATAGATACGAATATTTGAGTAGATACTGTGTTTTATTTAAGCAGTATATTTAGATGCATAAATATTCAGGCGAGCATATACAACATTTTGTTAGGAAAATGTGTTATTTAGTAGGATTTTAATCTGCAACCCTCTAACAACACAGGGGAAACTGTCAATTGATATGACACGTCTTAGACCACTTGATCACAAATGACTTCACATATTTTAATCAATATCATCTGATGCGAAGTCACTAAGACTAAGAGTCAGAGAGTATGGAAGAATTAGAAACAGAAACATTTTTAATGAGTGCAAAGAGAAAATATGAATCAGGAGGACAGTAGAGAGCAGTTGATATCGTATTTGAATTTTTGCAGATTAAAGTTGGCTGGAAAGCATGGAGCCAGAAGAGAGTTCTACTAGTGAGAAAAAAAAATGTCAGCATAGAACTTACAGTTACATCAGGTAAGCTGAACTGTAAACTCATGAGATCTCAATGACAGTACAAAACTATGCTTAAATTCGAAAGTTTAGGTACCACAGTGAAGAATGCGCCCAAACAATTACCATTAAACTATTTATAAAATAGGCACATTCACACACACACACACACACACATATATATATATATATATATATATATATATAGACAGAAAATCTAAGCAAGAGCCAACAAACCTACCTAGATTTCACCCTACGGCTCATCAGGGTAAATTGACCAATTTACTCTACTTAGGTATTGAGTGCTTTAGTGTTAGGGTTTTCGTCTTGGGTTTTTTTTCTTTCCTATGAGTATTTGACTTTTCGCTCATGTACTTCGTTTGTTTCTTTTTTTAATTCTCCTTTTTTTCCCTCTGAGTTTGTCCTCAGTGAGTTGTTCATGACGATTTTAATTTTGGCTTAATTACTGCTAGTTTTGCAGAGTTAGTTCTGTTACTATTGGTATTGTAATTACTATAGTTATTATATATATATATATATATATATATATAATAACTATAGTAATTACAATACCAATAGTAACAGAACTAACTCTGCAAAACTATATATATATATATATATATACAAACACAGGCATATACATACATGCATGTGTATGTATAGGAAAGTCATAAATTATCCACTCTTGTTTAAAGTTAGGTTATAAGGTAAAAGTGTGGATGATTTGTTACTTACCTTCATTATATACACCTATATTATGTATATGATTTATATGTATGGGAGAAAGAGAACAGATTTAAATTCAACTACTGATGAATGAAAAAAAAAGGAGGTAAACTGAAATCAGGAACAGCTGTATCCATCACTGCAAATTAATCATATCATTATAATTTAGTTGAAACAAAAAATATTGGCACTTCTTCACATATGGTCATTAATGGAACCATCATGCTGATAATAGTTTACCAAAATGATTGTACTCCACCCTCTGTCTACAGTATATTGTCTGTCATGTTCCAACTATTTTCAAGGTCAATGAAACAGATGACCGAAACCAAATCCATTCAAACCACTTATCATTTTGATCGAACTCTTTCTATTTCCTTTTCTAACTATTACTTTCTTTTTTATTTCAATTACGGATATTTATCTTGGTCAGCTTATATATTTTACTCTATCAAATAACTCTCCCTGTCTATCTATCTCAGCCTTTTCAGGTCTGTCTATCTATCTATCTATCTATCTATCTCAGATTTTTCAGGTCTATCTATCTATCTATCTATCTATCTCAGCCTTTTCAGGTCTATCTATCTATCTATCTATCTATCTCAGCCTTTTCAGGTCTATCTATCTATTCTATCTATCTATCTCAGCCTTTTCAGGTCTATCTATCTATCTATCTATCTATCTCAGCCTTTTCAGGTCTATCTATCTATCTAAGCCTTTTCAGGTCTATCTATCTATCTCAGCCTTTTCAGGTCTATCTATCTATCTAAGCCTTTTCAGGTCTATCTATCTATCTAAGCCTTTCAGGTCTATCTAACTATCTATCTCAGCTTTTTCAGGTCTATCTATCTATCTATCTATCTAAGCTTTTTCAGGTCTATCTATCTATCTATCTATCTAAGCTTTTTTCAGGTCTATCTATCTATCTATCTATCTATCTATCTATCTAAGCCTTTCTATCTATCTATCTATCTATCTATCTATCTCAGCCTTTTCAGGTCTATCTATCTATCTATCTATCTATCTATCTATCTATCTATCTAAGCCTTTTCAGGTCTATCTATCTATCTATCTATCTATCTATCTCAGCCTTTTCAGTCTATCTATCTATCTATCTATCTATCTATCTATCTATCTCAGCTTTTCAGTCTATCTATCTATCTATCTATCTCAGCTTTTTCAGGTCTATCTATCTATCTATTTCAGCTTTTTCAGGTCTATCTATCTATCTCAGCTTTTTCAGGTCTATCTATCTATCTATTTATCTATCTATCTCTCTCTCTTTTTCAGGTCTATCTATCTATCTATTTATCTATCTATCTCAACTTTTTCAGGTCTATCTATTTATCTATCTATCTCAGCTTTTTCAGGTCTATCTATCTATCTATCATGCTTTTTCAGGTCTATCTATCTATCTATCTATCTATCTATCTCAGCTTTTTCAGGTCTATCTATCTATCTATCTATCTCAGCCTTTTCAGGTCTATCTATCTATCTATCTATCTATCTCAGCCTTTTCAGGTCTATCTATCTATCTATCTATCTATCTAAGCCTTTTCAGGTCTATCTATCTATCAAAGCCTTTTCAGGTCTATCTATCTATCTATCTCAGCCTTTTCAGGTCTATCTATCTATCTATCTATCTCAGCCTTTTCATCTATCTATCTATCTATCTATCTATCTATCTATCTATTTTTCTATCTATCTATCTATCTATCTATCTATCTCAGCCTTTTCAGGTCTATCTATCTATCTATCTATCTATCTATCTAAGCCTTTTCAGGTCTATCTATCTATCTATCTCAGCTCAGGTCTATCTATCTATCTATCTATCTATCTCAGCTTTTTCAGGTCTATCTATCTATCTATCTATCTCAGCTTTTTCAGGTCTAACTATCTATCTATTTCAGCTTTTTCAGGTCTATCTATCTATCTCAGCTTTTTCAGGTCTATCTATCTATCTATTTATCTATCTATCTCAGCTTTTTCAGGTCTATCTATCTATCTATTTATCTATCTATCTCAACTTTTTCAGGTCTATCTATCTATCTCAGCTTTTTCAGGTCTATCTATCTATCTATTTCAGCTTTTTCAGGTCTATCTATCTATCTATCTATCTATCTATCTCAGCTTTTTCAGGTCTATCTATCTATCTATCTATCTATCTCAGCCTTTTCAGGTCTATCTATCTATCTATCTATCTATCTAAGCCTTTTCAGGTCTATCTATCTATCTAAGCCTTTTCAGGTCTATCTATCTATCTATCTCAGCTCCTTTTTCAGGTCTATCTATCTATCTATCTATCTCAGCCTTTTCAGGTCTATCTATCTATCTATCTATCTCAGCCTTTTCAGGTCTATCTATCTATCTATCTATCTATCTATCTCAGCTTTTTCAGGTCTATCTATCTATCTATCTATCTATCTATCTATCTATCTATCTATCTATCTATCTATCTATATATATCTATCTATCTATCTATCTATCTATCTCAGCCTTTTCAGGTCTATCTATCTATCTATCTATCTATCTATCTATCTATCTATCTATATATATATCTATCTATCTATCTATCTGTCTATCTCAGCCTTTCAGGTCTATCTATCTATCTATCTATCTATCTATCTCAGCTTTTTCAGGTCTATCTATCTATCTATCTCAGCTTTTTCAGGTCTATCTATCTATCTATTTCAGCTTTTTCAGGTCTATCTATCTATCTCAGCTTTTTCAGGTCTATCTATCTATCTATTTATCTATCTATCTCAGCTTTTTCAGGTCTATCTATCTATCTATTTATCTATCTATCTCAACTTTTTCAGGTCTATCTATCTATCTATCTATCTCAGCTTTTTCAGGTCTATCTATCTATCTATTTCAGCTTTTTCAGGTCTATCTATCTATCTATCTATCTATCTATCTATCTCAGCTTTTTCAGGTCTATCTATCTATCTATCTATCTATCTCAGCCTTTTCAGGTCTATCTATCTATCTATCTATCTATCTCAGCCTTTTCAGGTCTATCTATCTATCAAAGCCTTTTCAGGTCTATCTATCTATCTATCTCAGCCTTTTCAGGTCTATCTATCTATCTATCTATCTCAGCCTTTCAGGTCTATCTATCTATCTATCTATCTATCTATCTATCTATCTAAGCTCTCTTTCAGGTCTATCTATCTATCTATCTATCTATCTCAGCCTTTTTCAGGTCTATCTATCTATCTATCTATCTATCTAAGCCTTTTCAGGTCTATCTATCTATCTATCTATCTCAGCCTTTTCAGGTCTATCTATCTATCTATCTATCGAGAGAGGTCTATCTATCTATCTATCTATCTATCTATCTATCTATCTATCTATCTATCTATCTATCTCAGCTTTTTCAGGTCTATCTATCTATCTATCTATCTCAGCTTTTTCAGGTCTATCTATCTATCTATTTCAGCTTTTTCAGGTCTATCTATCTATCTCAGCTTTTTCAGGTCTATCTATCTATCTATTTATCTATCTATCTCAGCTTTTTCAGGTCTATCTATCTATCTATTTATCTATCTATCTCAACTTTTTCAGGTCTATCTATCTATCTCAGCTTTTTCAGGTCTATCTATCTACCTATTTCAGCTTTTTCAGGTCTATCTATCTATCTATCTATCTATCTATCTATCTATCTATCTCAGCTTTTTCAGGTCTATCTATCTATCTATCTATCTATCTATCTATCTATCTCAGCCTTTTCAGGTCTATCTATCTATCTATCTATCTATCTATCTATCTAAGCCTTTTCAGGTCTATCTATCTATCTAAGCCTTTTCAGGTCTATCTATCTATCTATCTCAGCCTTTTCAGGTCTATCTATCTATCTATCTATCTCAGCCTTTTCAGGTCTATCTATCTATCTATCTATCTCAGCCTTTTCAGGTCTATCTATCTATCTATCTATCTCAGCCTTTTCAGGTCTATCTATCTATCTATCTATCTCAGCCTTTTCAGGTCTATCTATCTATCTATCTATCTATCTCAGCCTTTTCAGGTCTATCTATCTATCTATCTATCTCAGCCTTTTCAGGTCTATCTATCTATCTATCTATCTATCTCAGCCTTTTCAGGTCTATCTATCTATCTATCTATCTCAGCCTTTTCAGGTCTATCTATCTATCTATCTATCTATCTATCTATCTATCTAAGCCTTTTCAGGTCTATCTATCTATCTATCTATCTATCTCAGCCTTTTCAGGTCTATCTATCTATCTATCTATCTATCTCAGCCTTTTCAGGTCTATCTATCTATCTATCTATCTATCTCAGCCTTTTCAGGTCTATCTATCTATCTATCTATCTATCTATCTATCTATCTAAGCCTTTTCAGGTCTATCTATCTATCTATCTATCTATCTATCTATCTATCTCAGCCTTTTCAGGTCTATCTATCTATCTATCTATCTATCTATCTATCTATCTAAGCCTTTTCAGGTCTATCTATCTATCTATCCAAGCCTTTTCAGGTCTCTCTATCTAAGCCTTTTCAGGTCCGTCTCTCCATCTAAACCTTTTCATGTCTATCTATCTATCTATCTATCTATCTATCTATCTAGCTTTGTCAGGTATATCCACCTATCTATCTATCTATTTATTGATATATCTACCTATCTATCTATCTACGCTTACATCAAGGATCTATCTATCTATCTATGTATCCAGGTCATCTACCTATCTAAAGCCTTGTCAGGTCTATCTATCTATCTATCTATCTATCTATCTATCTATCTATATATCTATCCCTTTTCAGGTATATCTATCTATCTATCTATCTATCTATCTATATATCTACCTATCTAGCTGCGGATTTATCTATCTATCTATCTATCTATCTATTTTCAGGTTTATCTATCTATCTATCTATCTATCTATCTATCTAAGCCTTTTCAGGTTCTTTCTATCTATCTATCTATCTATCTATCTATCTAAGCCTTTTCAGGTATATCTATCTATCTATCTATCTCTCTCTATCTATCTATCTATCTATGTATGTACTGGGTATATCTATCTATCTATCTATCTAAGCCTTTTCAGGTATATCTATCTATCTATCTATCTATCTATCTATCTATCTATCTATCTCAGCCTTTTCCAGGTATATCTATCTATCTATCTATCTAAGCTTTTTCAGGTCTATCTATCTATCTATCTATCTATCTATCTAAACCTTTTCAGGTATATCTATCTATCTATCTATCTATCTAAACCTTTTCAGGTATATCTATCTATCTATCTATCTATCTAAACCTTTTCAGGTATATCTATCTATCTATCTATTTATCTAAGCCTTTTCAGGTCAATCTATCCATCTATCTAAGCCTTTTCAGTCAATCTATCTATCTATCTCAACCTTTTCAGTCAATCTATCCATCTATCTAGCGCCCTTTTTCAGTCAATCTATCCATCTATCTATCTATTTTTTTTTTTTCCCGGGTCTATCTATCCATCTATCTATCTATCTAAACTCGGTCTATCTATCTATCTATCTATCTATCTCAGCCTTTTTTTTTTTTTTTCAGGTCTATCTATCTATCTATCTATCTATCTATCTATTTTCAGGTCTATCTATCTATCTATCTATCTATCTATCTATCTATCTCTCAGACTTTTCAGGTCTATCTATCTATCTATCTATCTATCTATCTATCTAAGCCTTTCAGATCTATCTATCTATCTATCTTAGCTTTTTCAGGTCTATCTATCTATCTATCTATCTATCTATCTATCTCCTTTCTAGATCTATCTATTTATCTATCTATCTCAGCTTTTTCAGGTCTATCTCTCTATCTCAGCTTTTCAGGTCTATCTGTCTATCTATCTATCTATCTATCTATCTAAGCCTTTTCAGGTCTATCTATCTATCTCTTTTTAGGTCTATCTATCTATCTCTGCTTTTTCAGGTCTATCTATCTATCTATGCTTTTTCAGGTCTATCTATCTATGCATTTTCAGATCTATCTATCTATCTCAGCATTTTCAGGTCTATCTATCTATCTCAGCGTTTTCAGGTCTATCTATCTATCTCTGCTTTTTCAGGTCTATCTATCTCAGCGTTTTCATGTCTATCTATCTATCTCAGCGTTTTCAGGTCTATCTATCTATCTCAGCGTTTTCAGGTCTATCTATCTATCTCAGCGTTTTCAGGTCTATCTATCTATCTCAGCGTTTTCAGGTCTATCTATCTATCTCAGCGTTTTCAGGTCTATCTATCTATCTCAGCGTTTTTCAGGTCTATCTATCTATGCTTTTTCAGGTCTATCTATCTATCTGCTTTTTCAGGTCTATCTATCTATCTCAGCGTTTTCAGGTCTATCTATCTATCTCAGCGTTTTCAGGTCTATCTATCTATCTCAGCGTTTTCAGGTCTATCTATCTATCTCAGCGTTTTCAGGTCTATCTATCTATCTCAGCGTTTTCAGGTCTATCTATCTATCTCTGCGTTTTCAGGTCTATCTATCTATCTCTGCTTTTTCAGGTCTATCTATCTATCTCTGCTTTTTCAGGTCTATCTATCTCTGCTTTTTCAGGTCTATCTATCTATCTCTGCTTTTTCAGGTCTATCTATCTATCTCTGCTTTTTCAGGTCTATCTATCTATCTCTGCTTTTTCAGGTCTATCTATTTATCTATCTCTGCTTTTTCAGGTCTATCTATCTCTGCTTTTTCAGGTCTATCTATCTATCTCTGCTTTTTCAGGTCTATCTATCTATCTATGCTTTTTTAGGTCTATCTATCTATCTATCTCTGCTTTTTCAGGTCTATCTATCTATCTATCTATCTATCTCTGCTTTTTCAGGTCTATCTATCTGTCTCTCAATCTCAACTTTTTCAGGTATATCTATCTATCTCACCTTTTGCAGCTCTATCTGAACTTTTTCAGATATATCTATCTATCTATCTATCTATCTAAGCTTTTTCAGGTCTATCTAGCTATCAATCTTAGCCTTTTCAGTTCTATCTATCTATCTCAGCCTTTTCAGGTCTATCTAGCTATCAATCTTAGCCTTTTCAGTACTATCTATCTATCTCAGCCTTTTCAGTTCTATCTATTTCAGCCTTAGCAGGTCAATCTGTCTATCTATCTCAGCCTTTTCAGGTCTATCAATCAATCTATCTATCTAAGCCTTTTCAGGTCTATCTATCCATCTATCTATCTATCTAAGCCTTTTCAGGTCTATCTATTTATCTATGTATCTATCTATCTATCTAAGCCTTTTCAGGTCTATCTATCTATCTATCTATCTATCTAAGCCTTTTCAGGTCTATCTATCTATCTATCTATCTATCTATCTCAACTTTTTCAGGTCTATCTATCTATCTCAGCTTTTTCAGGTCTATCTATCTATCTATGCTTTTCCAGGTCTATCTATCTATCTCAGCGTTTTCAGGTCTATCTATCTATCTATGCTTTTTCAGGTCTATCTATCTATCTCAGCGTTTTCAGGTCTATCTATCTATCTAAGCCTTTTCAGGTCTATCTATCTATCTCTGCTTTTTCAGGTCTATCTATCTATCTATGCTTTTTCAGGTCTATCTATCTATCTCAGCGTTTTCAGGTCTATCTATCTCTGCTTTTTCAGGTCTATCTATATCTCAGCGTTTTCAGGTCTATCTATCTATCTCAGCGTTTTCAGGTCTATCTATCTATCTATCTCTGCTTTTTCAGGTCTATCTATCTATCTATCTCTGCTTTTTCTGGTCTATCTATCTATCTATCTCTGCTTTTTCAGGTCTATCTATCTCTGCTTTTTCAGGTCTATCTATCTATCTCTGCTTTTTCAGGTCTATCTATCTATCTATCTCTGCTTTTTCAGGTCTATCTATCTATCTCTGCTTTTTCAGGTCTATCTATCTATCTATCTCTGCTTTTTCAGGTCTATCTATCTATCTCTGCTTTTTCAGGTCTATCTATCTATCTATCTCTGCTTTTTCAGGTCTATCTATCTATCTCTGCTTTTTCAGGTCTATCTATCTATCTATGCTTTTTTAGGTCTATCTATCTATCTATCTCTGCTTTTTCAGGTCTATCTATCTATCTATCTATCTTTGCTTTTTCAGGTCTATCTATCTGTCTCTCAATCTCAACTTTTTCAGGTATATCTATCTATCTCACCTTTTGCAGCTCTATCTCAACTTTTTCAGATATATCTATCTATCTATCTATCTATCTAAGCTTTTTCAGGTCTATCTAGCTATCAATCTTAGCCTTTTCAGTTCTATCTATCTATCTCAGCCTTTTCAGGTCTATCTAGCTATCAATCTTAGCCTTTTCAGGTCTATCTATCTATCTATCTATCTATCTAAGCCTTTTCAGGTCTATCTATCTATCTATCTATCTATCTAAGCCTTTTCAGGTCTATCTATCTATCTATCTATCCAAGCCTTTTCAGGTCTCTCTATCTAAGCCTTTTCAGGTCCGTCTCTCCATCTAAACCTTTTCATGCTATCTATCTATCTATCTATCTATCTATCTATCTAGCTTTGTCAGGTATATCCACCTATCTATCTATCTAGCTTTGTCAGGTATATCTACCTATCTATCTATCTGCTTCTGTCAGGTCTATCTATCTATCTATCAATAGGTCTATCTATCTATCTAAGCCTTGTCAGGTCTATCTATCTATCTATCTATCTATCTATCTATATATCTATCCCTTTTCAGGTATATCTATCTATCTATCTATCTATCTATATATCTATCCCTTTTCAGGTATATCTATCTATCTATCTATCTATCTATCTATCCCTTTTTCAGGTATATCTATCTATCTATCTATCCCTTTGTGTATATCTATCTATCTATCTATCTATCTATATATCTACTTATCTAATCCTTTCATTTATCTATCTATCTATCTATCTATCTATCTATCTATCTATCTAAGCCTTTTCAGGTTTATCTATCTATCTATCTATCTAAGCCTTTTCAGGTTTATCTATCTATCTATCTATCTAAGCTCTTTCAGGTATATCTATCTATCTATCTATCTATCTATCTATCTATATATGTATATCTATCTATCTATCTATCTATCTATCTATCTATCTAAGCCTTTCTGTATATCTATCTATCTATCTATCTATCTATCTAAGCCTTTTCAGGTATATCTATCTATCTATCTATCTATGTTTCTATCTATCTATCTATCTATCTATCTAAACTCTTTCAGGTATATCTATCTATCTATCTATCTAAACTCTTTCAGGTATATCTATCTATCTATCTATCTATCTATCTAAGCTCTCTTTCTACAGGTCAATCTATCCATCTATCTAAGCCTTTTCAGGTCAATCTATCCATCTATCTAAGCCTTTCAGGTCAATCTATCCATCTATCTAAGCTTTTTCAGGTCAATCTATCCATCTATCTATCTATGTCAGTCAATCTATCCATCTATATATCTATCTAAGCCTTTCTATCTATCTATCTATCTATCTATCTATCTATCTCAGCCTTTTCAGGTCTATCTATCTATCTATCTATCTATCTGTCTCAGCCTTTTCAGGTCTATCTATCTATCTATCTATCTCAGCTCTTTCATGTCTATCTATCTATCTATCTATCTATCTATCTATCTAAGCCTTTTCAGGTCTATCTATCTATCTCTGCTTTTTCAGGTCTATCTATCTATCTATGCTTTTTCAGGTCTATCTATCTATGCTTTTTCAGGTCTATCTATCTATCTCAAAGGTTTTCAGGTCTATCTATCTATCTCTGCATTTTCAGGTCTATCTATCTATCTCAGCATTTTCAGGTCTATCTATCTATCTCAGCGTTTTCAGGTCTATCTATCTATCTCAGCGTTTTCAGGTCTATCTATCTCAGCGTTTTCAGGTCTATCTATCTATCTCAGCCTTTTCTGTCTATCTATCTATCTCAGCGTTTGTGTCTATCTATCTATCTCAGCGTTTTCAGGTCTATCTATCTATCTCATGTCTGTCTATCTGTCTATCTCTGCTTTTTCAGGTCTATCTATCTATGCTTTTTCAGGTCTATCTATCTATGCTTTTTCAGGTCTATCTATCTATCTCAGCGTTTTCAGGTCTATCTATCTATCTCAGCGTTTTCAGGTCTATCTATCTATCTCAGCGTTTTCAGGTCTATCTATCTATCTCAGCGTTTTCAGGTCTATCTATCTATCTCAGCGTTTTCAGGTCTATCTATCTATCTCAGCGTTTTCAGGTCTATCTATCTATCTCTGCTTTTTCAGGTCTATCTATCTATCTCTGCTTTTTCAGGTCTATCTATCTCTGCTTTTTCAGGTCTATCTATCTATCTCTGCTTTTTCAGGTCTATCTATCTATCTCTGATTTTTCAGGTCTATCTATCTATCTCTGCTTTTTCAGGTCTATCTATTTATCTATCTCTGCTTTTTCAGGTCTATCTATCTCTGCTTTTTCAGGTCTATCTATCTATCTCTGCTTTTTCAGGTCTATCTATCTATCTATGCTTTTTTAGGTCTATCTATCTATCTATCTCTGCTTTTTCAGGTCTATCTATCTATCTATCTATCTCTGCTTTTTCAGGTCTATCTATCTGTCTCTCAATCTCAACTTTTTCAGGTATATCTATCCATCTCACCTTTTGCAGCTCTATCTCAACTTTTTCAGATATATCTATCTATCTATCTATCTAAGCTTTTTCAGGTCTATCTAGCTATCAATCTTAGCCTTTTCAGTTCTATCTATCTATCTCAGCCTTTTCAGTTCTATCTATTTCAGCCTTAGCAGGTCAATCTGTCTATCTATCTCAGCCTTTTCAGGTCTATCAATCAATCTATCTATCTAAGCCTTTTCAGGTCTATCTATCCATCTATCTATCTATCTAAGCCTTTTCAGGTCTATCTATCTATCTATCTAAGCCTTTTCAGGTCTATCTATCTATCTATGTATCTATCTATCTATCTAAGCCTTTTCAGGTCTATCTATCTATCTATCTATCTCAACTTTTTCAGATCTATCAATTTATCTATCTATCTCAGCTTTTTCAGGTCTATCTATCTATCTCAGCTTTTTCAGGTCTATCTATCTATCTAAGCCTTTTCAGGTCTATCTATCTATCTCTGCTTTTTCAGGTCTATCTATCTATCTATGCTTTTTCAGGTCTATCTATCTATCTCAGCGTTTTCAGGTCTATCTATCTATCTCAGCGTTTTCAGGTCTATCTATCTATCTCAGCGTTTTCAGGTCTATCTATCTCTGCTTTTTCAGGTCTATCTATATCTCAGCGTTTTCAGGTCTATCTATCTATCTCAGCGTTTTCAGGTCTATCTATCTATCTATCTCTGCTTTTTCAGGTCTATCTATCTATCTATCTCTGCTTTTTCAGGTCTATCTATCTCTGCTTTTTCTATCTATCTATCTCTCTCTTTTTCAGGTATATCTATCTATCTATCTCTGCTTTTTCAGGTCTATCTATCTATCTCTGCTTTTTCAGGTCTATCTATCTATCTCTGCTTTTTCAGGTCTATCTATCTATCTATCTCTGCTTTTTCAGGTCTATCTATCTATCTCTGCTTTTTCAGGTCTATCTATCTATCTATGCTTTTGTAGGTCTATCTATCTATCTATCTCTGCTTTTTCAGGTCTATCTATCTGTCTCTCAATCTCAACTTTTTCAGGTATATCTATCTATCTCACCTTTTGCAGCTCTATCTCAACTTTTTCAGATATATCTATCTATCTATCTATCTAAGCTTTTTCAGGTCTATCTAGCTATCAATCTTAGCCTTTTCAGTTCTATCTATCTCAGCTCATCTATCTAGCTATCAATGGTAGCTAGGTCTAGCTATCTAATCTTAGCTATCTATCTATCTATCTATCTATTAGCTATCTATCTATCTATCTATCTATCTATGTACCTTTCTATCTATCTATCTATCTATCTATCTATCTAAGCCTTTTCAGGTCTATCTATCTATCTATCCAAGCCTTTTCAGGTCTCTCTATCTAAGCCTTTTCAGGTCCGTCTCTCCATCTAAACCTTTTCATGTCTATCTATCTATCTATCTATCTAGCTTTGTCAGGTATATCCACCTATCTATCTATCTAGCTTTGTCAGGTATATCTACCTATCTATCTATCTAAGCTTTGTCAGGTCTATCTATCTATCTAAGCCTTGTCAGGTCTATCTACCTATCTAAGCCTTGTCAGGTCTTCTATCTATCTATCTATCTATCTATCTATCTATCTATCTATCTATATATCTATCCCTTTTCAGGTATATCTATCTATCTATCTATCTATATATCTATCCCTTTTCAGGTATATCTATCTATCTATCTATCTATCTATCCCTTTTCAGGTATATCTATCTATCTATCTATCTATCCCTTTTCAGGTATATCTATCTATCTATCTATCTATCTATCCCTTTTCAGGTATATCTATCTATCTATCTATCTATCTATCTATATATCTACTTATCTAAGCCTTTTCAGGTTTATCTATCTATCTATCTATCTAAGCCTTTTCAGGTTTATCTATCTATCTATCTAAGCCTTTTCAGGTATATCTATCTATCTATCTATCTATCTATCTAAGCCTTTTCAGGTATATCTATCTATTTATCTATCTATCTATCTAAGCCTTTTCAGGTATATCTATCTATCTATCTATCTATCTATCTATCTATCTATCTATCTATCTATCTAAGCCTTTTCAGGTATATCTATCTATCTATCTATCTAAGCTTTTTCAGGTCTATCTATCTATCTATCTATCTATCTATCTAAACCTTTTCAGGTATATCTATCTATCTATCTATCTATCTAAACCTTTTCAGGTATATCTATCTATCTATCTATCTATCTATCTATCTAAGCCTTTTCAGGTCAATCTATCCATCTATCTAAGCCTTTTCAGGTCAATCTATCCATCTATCTAAGCCTTTTCAGGTCAATCTATCCATCTATCTAAGCATTTTCAGGTCAATCTATCCATCTATCTAAGCCTTTTCAGGTCAATCTATCCATCTATCTATCTATCTAAGCCTTTTCAGGTCTATCTATCCATCTATCTATCTATCTAAGCCTTTTCAGGTCTATCTATCCATCTATCTATCTATCTAAGCCTTTTCAGGTCTATCTATCTATCTATCTATCTATCTATCTATCTCAGCCTTTTCAGGTCTATCTATCTATCTATCTATCTATCTCAGCCTTTTCAGGTCTATCTATCTATCTATCTATCTATCTCAGCCTTTTCAGGTCTATCTATCTATCTATCTATCTATCTATCTATCTAAGCCTTTTCAGGTCTATCTATCTATCTATCTTAGCTTTTTCAGGTCTATCTATCTATCTATCTATCTATCTCAACTTTTTCAGATCTATCTATTTATCTATCTATCTCAGCTTTTTCAGGTCTATCTCTCTATCTCAGCTTTTTCAGGTCTATCTATCTATCTATCTATCTATCTAAGCCTTTTCAGGTCTATCTATCTATCTCTGCTTTTTCAGGTCTATCTATCTATCTATGCTTTTTCAGGTCTATCTATCTATGCTTTTTCAGATCTATCTATCTATCTCAGCGTTTTCAGGTCTATCTATCTCAGCGTTTTCAGGTCTATCTATCTATCTCAGCATTTTCAGGTCTATCTATCTCAGCGTTTTCAGGTCTATCTATCTATCTCTGCTTTTTCAGGTCTATCTATCTCAGCGTTTTCAGGTCTATCGATCTATCTCAGCGTTTTCAGGTCTATCTATCTATCTCAGCGTTTTCAGGTCTATCTATCTATCTCAGCGTTTTCAGGTCTATCTATCTATCTCTGCTTTTTCAGGTCTATCTATCTATGCTTTTTCAGGTCTATCTATCTATGCTTTTTCAGGTCTATCTATCTATCTCAGCGTTTTCAGGTCTATCTATCTATCTCAGCGTTTTCAGGTCTATCTATCTATCTCAGCGTTTTCAGGTCTATCTATCTATCTCAGCGTTTTCAGGTCTATCTATCTATCTCAGCGTTTTCAGGTCTATCTATCTATCTCAGCGTTTTCAGGTCTATCTATCTATCTCTGCTTTTTCAGGTCTATCTATCTATCTCTGCTTTTTCAGGTCTATCTATCTCTGCTTTTTCAGGTCTATCTATCTATCTCTGCTTTTTCAGGTCTATCTATCTATCTCTGCTTTTTCAGGTCTATCTATCTATCTCTGCTTTTTCAGGTCTATCTATTTATCTATCTCTGCTTTTTCAGGTCTATCTATCTCTGCTTTTTCAGGTCTATCTATCTATCTCTGCTTTTTCAGGTCTATCTATCTATCTATGCTTTTTTAGGTCTATCTATCTATCTATCTCTGCTTTTTCAGGTCTATCTATCTGTCTCTCAATCTCAACTTTTTCAGGTATATCTATCTATCTCACCTTTTGCAGCTCTATCTCAACTTTTTCAGATATATCTATCTATCTATCTATCTAAGCTTTTTCAGGTCTATCTAGCTATCAATCTTAGCCTTTTCAGTTCTATCTATCTATCTCAGCCTTTTCAGGTCTATCTAGCTATCAATCTTAGCCTTTTCAGGTCTATCTATCTATCTATCTATCTATCTATCTATCTAAGCCTTTTCAGGTCTATCTATCTATCTATCTATCTATCTAAGCCTTTTCAGGTCTATCTATCTATCTATCCAAGCCTTTTCAGGTCTCTCTATCTAAGCCTTTTCAGGTCCGTCTCTCCATCTAAACCTTTTCATGTCTATCTATCTATCTATCTATCTAGCTTTGTCAGGTATATCCACCTATCTATCTATCTAGCTTTGTCAGGTATATCTACCTATCTATCTATCTAAGCTTTGTCAGGTCTAACTATCTATCTAAGCCTTGTCAGGTCTATCTACCTATCTAAGCCTTGTCAGGTCTATCTATCTATCTATCTATCTATCTATCTATCTATCTATCTATCTATATATCTATCCCTTTTCAGGTATATCTATCTATCTATCTATCTATATATCTATCCCTTTTCAGGTATATCTATCTATCTATCTATCTATCTATCCCTTTTCAGGTATATCTATCTATCTATCTATCTATCCCTTTTCAGGTATATCTATCTATCTATCTATCTATCTATCTATCCCTTTTCAGGTATATCTATCTATCTATCTATCTATCTATCTATATATCTACTTATCTAAGCCTTTTCAGGTTTATCTATCTATCTATCTATCTAAGCCTTTTCAGGTTTATCTATCTATCTATCTAAGCCTTTTCAGGTATATCTATCTATCTATCTATCTATCTATCTATCTAAGCCTTTTCAGGTATATCTATCTATTTATCTATCTATCTATCTATCTATCTAAGCCTTTTCAGGTATATCTATCTATCTATCTATCTATCTATCTATCTATCTATCTATCTATCTATCTATCTATCTATCTAAGCCTTTTCAGGTATATCTATCTATCTATCTATCTAAGCTTTTTCAGGTCTATCTATCTATCTATCTATCTATCTAAACCTTTTCAGGTATATCTATCTATCTATCTATCTATCTATCTAAACCTTTTCAGGTATATCTATCTATCTATCTATCTATCTATCTAAGCTTTTTCAGGTCAATCTATCCATCTATCTAAGCCTTTTCAGGTCAATCTATCCATCTATCTAAGCCTTTTCAGGTCAATCTATCCATCTATCTAAGCCTTTTCAGGTCAATCTATCCATCTATCTAAGCCTTTTCAGGTCAATCTATCCATCTATCTATCTATCTAAGCCTTTTCAGGTCTATCTATCCATCTATCTATCTATCTAAGCCTTTTCAGGTCTATCTATCCATCTATCTATCTATCTAAGCCTTTTCAGGTCTATCTATCTATCTATCTATCTATCTATCTATCTATCTATCTCAGCCTTTTCAGGTCTATCTATCTATCTATCTATCTATCTCAGCCTTTTCAGGTCTATCTATCTATCTATCTATCTATCTCAGCCTTTTCAGGTCTATCTATCTATCTATCTATCTATCTATCTATCTAAGCCTTTTCAGGTCTATCTATCTATCTATCTTAGCTTTTTCAGGTCTATCTATCTATCTATCTATCTATCTCAACTTTTTCAGATCTATCTATTTATCTATCTATCTCAGCTTTTTCAGGTCTATCTCTCTATCTCAGCTTTTTCAGGTCTATCTATCTATCTATCTATCTATCTAAGCCTTTTCAGGTCTATCTATCTATCTCTGCTTTTTCAGGTCTATCTATCTATCTATGCTTTTTCAGGTCTATCTATCTATGCTTTTTCAGATCTATCTATCTATCTCAGCGTTTTCAGGTCTATCTATCTATCTCAGCGTTTTCAGGTCTATCTATCTATCTCAGCGTTTTCAGGTCTATCTATCTCAGCGTTTTCAGGTCTATCTATCTATCTCTGCTTTTTCAGGTCTATCTATCTCAGCGTTTTCAGGTCTATCGATCTATCTCAGCGTTTTCAGGTCTATCTATCTATCTCAGCGTTTTCAGGTCTATCTATCTATCTCAGCGTTTTCAGGTCTATCTATCTATCTCAGCGTTTTCAGGTCTATCTATCTATCTCTGCTTTTTCAGGTCTATCTATCTATGCTTTTTCAGGTCTATCTATCTATGCTTTTTCAGGTCTATCTATCTATCTCAGCGTTTTCAGGTCTATCTATCTATCTCAGCGTTTTCAGGTCTATCTATCTATCTCAGCGTTTTCAGGTCTATCTATCTATCTCAGCGTTTTCAGGTCTATCTATCTATCTCAGCGTTTTCAGGTCTATCTATCTATCTCAGCGTTTTCAGGTCTATCTATCTATCTCTGCTTTTTCAGGTCTATCTATCTATCTCTGCTTTTTCAGGTCTATCTATCTCTGCTTTTTCAGGTCTATCTATCTATCTCTGCTTTTTCAGGTCTATCTATCTATCTCTGCTTTTTCAGGTCTATCTATCTATCTCTGCTTTTTCAGGTCTATCTATCTATCTCTGCTTTTTCAGGTCTATCTATTTATCTATCTCTGCTTTTTCAGGTCTATCTATCTCTGCTTTTTCAGGTCTATCTATCTATCTCTGCTTTTTCAGGTCTATCTATCTATCTATGCTTTTTTAGGTCTATCTATCTATCTATCTCTGCTTTTTCAGGTCTATCTATCTATCTATCTATCTCTGCTTTTTCAGGTCTATCTATCTGTCTCTCAATCTCAACTTTTTCAGGTATATCTATCTATCTCACCTTTTGCAGCTCTATCTCAACTTTTTCAGATATATCTATCTATCTATCTATCTAAGCTTTTTCAGGTCTATCTAGCTATCAATCTTAGCCTTTTCAGTTCTATCTATCTATCTCAGCCTTTTCAGTTCTATCTATTTCAGCCTTAGCAGGTCAATCTGTCTATCTATCTCAGCCTTTTCAGGTCTGTCAATCAATCTATCTATCTAAGCCTTTTCAGGTCTATCTATCTATCTATGTATCTATCTATCTATCTAAGCCTTTTCAGGTCTATCTATCTATCTAAGCCTTTTCAGGTCTATCTATCTATCTATCTATCTATCTATCTATCTCAACTTTTTCAGATCTATCAATTTATCTATCTATCTCAGCTTTTTCAGGTCTATCTATCTATCTATCTATCTAAGCCTTTTCAGGTCTATCTATCTATCTCTGCTTTTTCAGGTCTATCTATCTATCTATGCTTTTTCAGGTCTATCTATCTATCTCAGCGTTTTCAGGTCTATCTATCTCTGCTTTTTCAGGTCTATCTATATCTCAGCGTTTTCAGGTCTATCTATCTATCTCAGCGTTTTCAGGTCTATCTATCTATCTATCTCTGCTTTTTCAGGTCTATCTATCTATCTATCTCTGCTTTTTCAGGTCTATCTATCTATCTCTGCTTTTTCAGGTCTATCTATCTATCTATCTCTGCTTTTTCAGGTCTATCTATCTATCTATCTCTGCTTTTTCAGGTCTATCTATCTATCTCTGCTTTTTCAGGTCTATCTATCTATCTATGCTTTTTTAGGTCTATCTATCTATCTATCTCTGCTTTTTCAGGTCTATCTATCTGTCTCTCAATCTCAACTTTTTCAGGTATATCTATCTATCTCACCTTTTGCAGCTCTATCTCAACTTTTTCAGATATATCTATCTATCTATCTATCTAAGCTTTTTCAGGTCTATCTAGCTATCAATCTTAGCCTTTTCAGTTCTATCTATCTATCTCAGCCTTTTCAGGTCTATCTAGCTATCAATCTTAGCCTTTTCAGTTCTATCTATCTATCTCAGCCTTTTCAGTTCTATCTATTTCAGCCTTAGCAGGTCAATCTGTCTATCTATCTCAGCCTTTTCAGTTCTATCAATCAATCTATCTATCTAAGCCTTTTCAGGATCTATCTATCCATCTATCTATCTATCTAAGCCTTTTCAGGTCTATCTATCTATCTAAGCCTTTTCAGGTCTATCTATCTATCTATGTATCTATCTATCTATCTAAGCCTTTTCAGGTCTATCTATCTATCTATCTATCTATCTATCTCAACTTTTTCAGATCTATCAATTTATCTATCTATCTCAGCTTTTTCAGGTCTATCTATCTATCTCAGCTTTTTCAGGTCTATCTATCTATCTATCTATCTAAGCCTTTTCAGGTCTATCTATCTATCTCTGCTTTTTCAGGTCTATCTATCTATCTATGCTTTTTCAGGTCTATCTATCTATCTCAGCGTTTTCAGGTCTATCTATCTATCTCAGCGTTTTCAGGTCTATCTATCTCTGCTTTTTCAGGTCTATCTATATCTCAGCGTTTTCAGGTCTATCTATCTATCTCAGCGTTTTCAGGTCTATCTATCTATCTATCTCTGCTTTTTCAGGTCTATCTATCTATCTATCTCTGCTTTTTCAGGTCTATCTATCTATCTCTGCTTTTTCAGGTCTATCTATCTATCTATCTCTGCTTTTTCAGGTCTATCTATCTATCTATCTCTGCTTTTTCAGGTCTATCTATCTATCTCTGCTTTTTCAGGTCTATCTATCTATCTATGCTTTTTTAGGTCTATCTATCTATCTATGCTTTTTCAGGTCTATCTATCTGTCTCTCAATCTCAACTTTTTCAGGTATATCTATCTATCTCACCTTTTGCAGCTCTATCTCAACTTTATCTATCTATCTATCTAAGCCTTTTCAGGTCTATCTATCTATCTCTGCTTTTTCAGGTCTATCTATCTATCTATGTTTTTCAGGTCTATCTATCTATCTCAGCGTTTTCAGGTCTATCTATCTATCTCAGCGTTTTCAGGTCTATCTATCTCTGCTTTTTCAGGTCTATCTATATCTCAGCGTTTTCAGGTCTATCTATCTATCTCAGCGTTTTCAGGTCTATCTATCTATCTATCTCTGCTTTTTCAGGTCTATCTATCTATCTATCTCTGCTTTTTCAGGTCTATCTATCTCTGCTTTTTCAGGTCTATCTATCTATCTCTGCTTTTTCAGGTCTATCTATCTATCTATCTCTGCTTTTTCAGGTCTATCTATCTATCTCTGCTTTTTCAGGTCTATCTATCTATCTCTGCTTTTTCAGGTCTATCTATCTATCTATCTCTGCTTTTTCAGGTCTATCTATCTATCTCTGCTTTTTCAGGTCTATCTATCTATCTCTGCTTTTTCAGGTCTATCTATCTATCTATGCTTTTTTAGGTCTATCTATCTATCTATCTCTGCTTTTTCAGGTCTATCTATCTGTCTCTCAATCTCAACTTTTTCAGGTATATCTATCTATCTCACCTTTTGCAGCTCTATCTCAACTTTTTCAGATATATCTATCTATCTATCTATCTAAGCTTTTTCAGGTCTATCTAGCTATCAATCTTAGCCTTTTCAGTTCTATCTATCTATCTCAGCCTTTTCAGGTCTATCTAGCTATCAATCTTAGCCTTTTCAGGTCTATCTATCTATCTATCTATCTATCTATCTAAGCCTTTTCAGGTCTATCTATCTATCTATCCAAGCCTTTTCAGGTCTCTCTATCTAAGCCTTTTCAGGTCCGTCTCTCCATCTAAACCTTTTCATGTCTATCTATCTATCTATCTATCTATCTAGCTTTGTCAGGTATATCCACCTATCTATCTATCTAGCTTTGTCAGGTATATCTACCTATCTATCTATCTAAGCTTTGTCAGGTCTATCTATCTATCTAAGCCTTGTCAGGTCTATCTATCTATCTAAGCCTTGTCAGGTCTATCTATCTATCTATCTATCTATCCCTTTTCAGGTATATCTATCTATCTATCTATCTATCTATCTATCCCTTTTCAGGTATATCTATCTATCTATCTATCTATCCCTTTTCAGGTATATCTATATATCTATCTATCTATCTATCTATCTATCCCTTTTCAGGTATATCTATATATCTATCTATCTATCTATCTATCCCTTTTCAGGTATATCTATCTATCTATCTATCTATCTATCCCTTTTCAGGTATATCTATCTATCTATCTATCTCTTTTCAGGTATATCTATCTATCTATCTATCTCTTTTCAGGTCTATCTATCTATCTATCTATCTATCTATCTATATATCTACTTATCTAAGCCTTTTCAGGTTTATCTATCTATCTATCTATCTATCTATCTATCTATCTATCTAAGCCTTTTCAGGTTTATCTATCTATCTATCTATCTATCTAAGCCTTTTCAGGTATATCTATCTATCTATCTATCTATCTATCTATCTATCTATCTATCTATCTAAGCCTTTTCAGGTATATCTATCTATCTATCTATCTATCTATCTAAGCCTTTTCAGGTATATCTATCTATCTATCTATCTATCTATCTATCTATCTAAGCCTTTTCAGGTATATCTATCTATCTATCTATCTATCTATCTATCTATCTAAGCCTTTTCAGGTATATCTATCTATCTATCTATCTAAGCTTTTTCAGGTCTATCTATCTATCTATCTATCTATCTAAACCTTTTCAGGTATATCTATCTATCTATCTATCTATCTAAACCTTTTCAGGTATATCTATCTATCTATCTATCTATCTAAGCCTTTTCAGGTCAATCTATCCATCTATCTAAGCCTTTTCAGGTCAATCTATCCATCTATCTAAGTCTTTTCAGGTCAATCTATCCATCTATCTAAGCCTTTTCAGGTCAATCTATCCATCTATCTAAGCCTTTTCAGGTCAATCTATCCATCTATCTATCTATCTAAGCCTTTTCAGGTCTATCTATCCATCTATCTATCTATCTAAGCCTTTTCAGGTCTATCTATCCATCTATCTATCTATCTAAGCCTTTTCAGGTCTATCTATCTATCTATCTATCTCAGCCTTTTCAGGTCTATCTATCTATCTATCTATCTATCTCAGCCTTTTCAGGTCTATCTATCTATCTATCTATCTATCTATCTAAGCCTTTTCAGGTCTATCTATCTATCTATCTTAGCTTTTTCAGGTCTATCTATCTATCTATCTATCTATCTATCTCAACTTTTTCAGATCTATCTATTTATCTATCTCTCTCAGCTTTTTCAGGTCTATCTCTCTATCTCAGCTTTTTCAGGTCTATCTATCTATCTATCTATCTATCTATCTATCTATCTATCTATCTATCTATCTAAGCCTTTTCTTTTTAGGTCTATCTATCTATCTCTGCTTTTTCAGGTCTATCTATCTATCTATGCTTTTTCAGGTCTATCTATCTATGCTTTTTCAGGTCTATCTATCTATCTCAGCGTTTTCAGGTCTATCTATCTATCTCAGCATTTTCAGGTCTATCTATCTCAGCGTTTTCAGGTCTATCTATCTATCTCTGCTTTTTCAGGTCTATCTATCTCAGCGTTTTCAGGTCTATCTATCTATCTCAGCGTTTTCAGGTCTATCTATCCATCTCAGCGTTTTCAGGTCTATCTATCTATCTCAGCGTTTTCAGGTCTATCTATCTATCTCTGCTTTTTCAGGTCTATCTATCTATGCTTTTTCAGGTCTATCTATCTATGCTTTTTCAGGTCTATCTATCTATCTCAGCGTTTTCAGGTCTATCTATCTATCTCAGCGTTTTCAGGTCTATCTATCTATCTCAGCGTTTTCAGGTCTATCTATCTATCTCAGCGTTTTCAGGTCTATCTATCTATCTCTGCTTTTTCAGGTCTATCTATCTATCTCTGCTTTTTCAGGTCTATCTATCTATCTCTGCTTTTTCAGGTCTATCTATCTCTGCTTTTTCAGGTCTATCTATCTATCTCTGCTTTTTCAGGTCTATCTATCTATCTCTGCTTTTTCAGGTCTATCTATCTATCTCTGCTTTTTCAGGTCTATCTATTTATCTATCTCTGCTTTTTCAGGTCTATCTATCTCTGCTTTTTCAGGTCTATCTATCTATCTCTGCTTTTTCAGGTCTATCTATCTATCTATGCTTTTTTAGGTCTATCTATCTATCTATCTCTGCTTTTTCAGGTCTATCTATCTATCTATCTATCTATCTCTGCTTTTTCAGGTCTATCTATCTGTCTCTCAATCTCAACTTTTTCAGGTATATCTATCTATCTCACCTTTTGCAGCTCTATCTCAACTTTTTCAGATATATCTATCTATCTATCTATCTAAGCTTTTTCAGGTCTATCTAGCTATCAATCTTAGCCTTTTCAGTTCTATCTATCTATCTCAGCCTTTTCAGGTCTATCTAGCTATCAATCTTAGCCTTTTCAGTTCTATCTATCTATCTCAGCCTTTTCAGTTCTATCTATTTCAGCCTTAGCAGGTCAATCTGTCTATCTATCTCAGCCTTTTCAGGTCTATCAATCAATCTATCTATCTAAGCCTTTTCAGGTCTATCTATCCATCTATCTATCTATCTAAGCCTTTTCAGTTCTATCTATCTATCTATCTAAGCCTTTTCAGGTCTATCTATCTATCTATGTATCTATCTATCTATCTAAGCCTTTTCAGGTCTATCTATCTATCTATCTATCTATCTATCTATCTATCTATCTATCTATCTCAACTTTTTCAGATCTATCGATTTATCTATCTATCTCAGCTTTTTCAGGTCTATCTATCTATCTCAGCTTTTTCAGGTCTATCTATCTATCTATCTATCTAAGCCTTTTCAGGTCTGTCTATCTATCTCTGCTTTTTCAGGTCTATCTATCTATCTATGCTTTTTCAGGTCTATCTATCTATCTCAGCGTTTTCAGGTCTATCTATCTATCTCAGCGTTTTCAGGTCTATCTATCTATCTCAGCGTTTTCAGGTCTATCTATCTCTGCTTTTTCAGGTCTATCTATATCTCAGCGTTTTCAGGTCTATCTATCTATCTCAGCGTTTTCATGTCTATCTATCTATCTATCTCTGCTTTTTCAGGTCTATCTATCTATCTATCTCTGCTTTTTCAGGTCTATCTATCTATCTCTGCTTTTTCAGGTCTATCTATCTATCTATCTCTGCTTTTTCAGGTCTATCTATCTATCTATCTCTGCTTTTTCAGGTCTATCTATCTATCTATCTCTGCTTTTTCAGGTCTATCTATCTATCTCTGCTTTTTCAGGTCTATCTATCTATCTATGCTTTTTTAGGTCTATCTATCTATCTATCTCTGCTTTTTCAGGTCTATCTATCTGTCTCTCAATCTCAACTTTTTCAGGTATATCTATCTATCTCACCTTTTGCAGCTCTATCTCAACTTTTTCAGATATATCTATCTATCTATCTATCTAAGCTTTTTCAGGTCTATCTAGCTATCAATCTTAGCCTTTTCAGTTCTATCTATCTATCTCAGCCTTTTCAGGTCTATCTAGCTATCAATCTTAGCCTTTTCAGGTCTATCTATCTATCTATCTATCTATCTATCTAAGCCTTTTCAGGTCCGTCTATCTATCTATCCAAGCCTTTTCAGGTCTCTCTATCTAAGCCTTTTCAGGTCCGTCTCTCCATCTAAACCTTTTCATGTCTATCTATCTATCTATCTATCTATCTAGCTTTGTCAGGTATATCCACCTATCTATCTATCTAGCTTTGTCAGGTATATCTACCTATCTATCTATCTAAGCTTTGTCAGGTCTATCTATCTATCTAAGTCTTGTCAGGTCTATCTATCTATCTAAGCCTTGTCAGGTCTATCTATCTATCTATCTATCTATCCCTTTTCAGGTATATCTATCTATCTATCTATCTATCTATATATCTATCCCTTTTCAGGTATATCTATCTATCTATCTATCTATCCCTTTTCAGGTATATCTATCTATCTATCTATCCCTTTTCAGGTATATCTATCTATCTATCTATCTATCTCTTTTGGTATGGTATATCTATCTATCTATCTATCTATCTCTTTTCAGGTATATCTATCTATCTATCTATCTATCTATCTCTTTTCAGGTATCTATCTATCTATCTATCTATCTATCTATCTATCTATATATCTACTTATCTAAGCCTTTTCAGGTTTATCTATCTATCTATCTATCTATCTATCTATCTATCTATCTATCTATCTAAGCCTTTTCAGGTTTATCTATCTATCTATCTATCTATCTAAGCCTTTTCAGGTATATCTATCTATCTATCTATCTATCTATCTATCTATCTATCTAAGCCTTTTCAGGTATATCTATCTATCTATCTATCTATCTATCTAAGCCTTTTCAGGTATATCTATCTATCTATCTATCTATCTATCTATCTATCTATCTAAGCCTTTTCAGGTATATCTATCTATCTATCTATCTATCTATCTAAGCCTTTTCAGGTATATCTATCTATCTATCTATCTAAGCTTTTTCAGGTCTATCTATCTATCTATCTATCTATCTAAACCTAAATTTTCAGGTATATCTATCTATCTATCTAAACCTTTTCAGGTATATCTATCTATCTATCTATCTATCTAAGCCTTTTCAGGTCAATCTATCCATCTATCTAAGCCTTTTCAGGTCAATCTATCCATCTATCTAAGCCTTTTCAGGTCAATCTATCCATCTATCTAAGCCTTTTCAGGTCAATCTATCCATCTATCTAAGCCTTTTCAGGTCAATCTATCCATCTATCTAAGCCTTTTCAGGTCAATCTATCCATCTATCTATCTATCTAAGCCTTTTCAGGTCAATCTATCCATCTATCTATCTATCTAAGCCTTTTCAGGTCTATCTATCCATCTATCTATCTATCTAAGCCTTTTCAGGTCTATCTATCCATCTATCTATCTATCTAAGCCTTTTCAGGTCTATCTATCTATCTATCTATCTATCTATCTAAGCCTTTTCAGGTCTATCTATCTATCTATCTATCTATCTCAGCCTTTTCAGGTCTATCTATCTATCTATCTATCTCAGCCTTTTCAGGTCTATCTATCTATCTATCTATCTATCTCAGCCTTTTCAGGTCTATCTATCTATCTATCTATCTATCTCAGCCTTTTCAGGTCTATCTATCTATCTATCTTAGCTTTTTCAGGTCTATCTATCTATCTATCTTAGCTTTTTCAGGTCTATCTATCTATCTATCTATCTATCTATCTCAACTTTTTCAGATCTATCTATTTATCTATCTATCTCAGCTTTTTCAGGTCTATCTCTCTATCTCAGCTTTTTCAGGTCTATCTATCTATCTATCTATCTATCTAAGCCTTTTCAGGTCTATCTATCTATCTCTGCTTTTTCAGGTCTATCTATCTATCTATGCTTTTTCAGGTCTATCTATCTATGCTTTTTCAGGTCTATCTATCTATGCTTTTTCAGGTCTATCTATCTATCTCAGCGTTTTCAGGTCTATCTATCTATCTCAGCATTTTCAGGTCTATCTATCTCAGCGTTTTCAGGTCTATCTATCTATCTCTGCTTTTTCAGGTCTATCTATCTCAGCGTTTTCAGGTCTATCTATCTATCTCAGCGTTTTCAGGTCTATCTATCTATCTCAGCGTTTTCAGGTCTATCTATCTATCTCAGCGTTTTCAGGTCTATCTATCTATCTCTGCTTTTTCAGGTCTATCTATCTCTGCTTTTTCAGGTCTATCTATCTCTGCTTTTTCAGGTCTATCTATCTATCTCAGCTTTTTCAGGTCTATCTATCTATCTCTGCTTTTTCAGGTCTATCTATCTATCTATCTCTGCTTTTTCAGGTCTATCTATCTATCTCTGCTTTTTCAGGTCTATCTATCTATCTCTGCTTTTTGAGGTCTATCTATCTATCTATGCTTTTTTAGGTCTATCTATCTATCTATGCTTTTTTAGGTCTATCTATCTATCTATCTCTGCTTTTTCAGGTCTATCTATCTATCTATCTATCTCTGCTTTTTCAGGTCTATCTATCTGTCTCTCAATCTCAACTTTTTCAGGTATATCTATCTATCTCACCTTTTGCAGCTCTATCTCAACTTTTTCAGATATATCTATCTATCTATCTATCTATCTAAGCTTTTTCAGGTCTATCTAGCTATCAATCTTAGCCTTTTCAGTTCTATCTATCTATCTCAGCCTTTTCAGGTCTATCTAGCTATCAATCTTAGCCTTTTCAGTTCTATCTATCTATCTCAGCCTTTTCAGTTCTATCTATTTCAGCCTTAGCAGGTTAATCTGTCTATCTATCTATCTCAGCCTTTTCAGGTCTATCAATCAATCTATCTATCTAAGCCTTTTCAGGTCTATCTATCTATCTATCTATCTATCTATTTAAGCCTTTTCAGGTCTATCTATCTATCTATCTATCTATCTATCTATTTAAGCCTTTTCAGGTCTATCTATCTAAGCCTTTTCAGGTCCGTCTATCTATCTAAACCATTTCATGTCTATCTATCACAGACTTTTCAGGTCTATCTGACTATTTATGTATTTAAGTTTTTTTAGATCTAACTATCTATCTATCTCAACATTTTCAGGTCTATCAATCTATTTGAACTTTTTCAGCTCTATCTAAACTTTTTCAGCACTATATATCTAAACATTTTCAGCTCTATCAATCTATCTATCTCAGCCTTTTCAGTTCCATCTATCTATCTATCTATCTATCTCAGCCTTTTCAGTTCCATCTATCTATCTATCTATCCATCTATCTAAGCCTTTTCAGGTCTATCTATCTATCTATCTATCTATCTATCTAAGCCTTTCAGGTCTATCTATCTATCTATCTATCTATCTAAGCCTATCTATCTACCTAAGCCTTTTCAGGTCTATCTATCTATCTAAGCCTTTTCAGGTATATCTATCTATCTATCTATCTATCTAAGCCTTTACAGGTCTATCTATCAATCTACCTAATCCTTTTCAGGTCTATCTAAGCCTTTCAGGTCTATCTATCTATCTATAGATCTAATCTTTTCAGGTCTCTCTATCAATCTATCTAAGCCTTTTCAGTTCTATCTATCAATCTATCTAAGCCTTTTCATGTCTATCTATCTAAACATTTTCAGGCCTATCTAAACATTTTCAGGTCTATCTATCTATCTATCTATCTATCTGAACCTTTTCCGGTCTATCTATCTATTGAAGCCTTTTCAAGTCTACCTATTTCTGCATCTATCTATCTCAGCCTTTTCAGTTCTTTCTATCTATCTGTCTCTCTCAGCCTTTTCAGGTCTGTCTATCTATCTATCTATCTCAGCCTTTTCAGGTCTGTCTATCTATCTATCTCAGCCTTTTCAGGTCTGTCTATCTATCTATCTCAGCCTTTTCAGGTCTGTCTATCTATCTATCTCAACCTTTTCAGGTCTGTCTATCTATCTATCTCAGCCTTTTCAGGTCTGTCTATCTATCTATCTCAGCCTTTTCAGGTCTGTCTATCTATCTATCTCAGCCTTTTCAGGTCTGTCTATCTATCTATCCCAGCCTTTTCAGGTCTGCCTATCTATCTATCTCAGCCTTTTCTGGTCTGTCTATCTATGTATCTCAGCCTTTTCTGGTCTGTCTATCTATCTATCTCAGCCTTTTCAGGTCTGTCTATCTATCTATCTCAGCCTTTTCAGGTCTGTCTATCTATCTATCTCAGCCTTTTCAGGTCTGTCTATCTATCTATCTCAGCCTTTTCAGGTCTGTCTATCTATCTATCTCAGCCTTTTCAGATCTGTCTATCTATCTATCTCAGCCTTTTCAGATCTGTCTATCTATCTATCTCAGCCTTTTCAGGTCTGTCTATCTATCTATCTCAGCCTTTTCAGGTCTGTCTATCTATCTTTCCCAGCCCTTTTCCTTTTCAGGTCTGTCTGTCTATCTATATCAGCCTTTTCAGGTTTGTCTGTCTACCTCAGGCGTTTCAGGTCTGTCTCTCTATCTATCTCAGGCCTCTCTATCTCAGGCCTTTTCATGTCTGTCTATCAGGCTTTTCATGTCTGTCTATCAGCCTTTTCCTTTTTATGTCTGTCTATCAGCCTTTTCATGTCTGTCTATCAGCCTTTTCATGTCTATCTATCTCAGCTTTTTCATGTCTATCTATCTCAGCTTTTTCATGTCTATCTATCTCAGCTTTTTCATAGATAGACAGACATGAAAAAGCTGACATAGATAGATAGACAGACATGAAAAAGCTGACATAGATAGATAGACAGACATGAAAAAGCTGACATAGATAGATAGACAGACATGAAAAAGCTGACATAGATAGATAGACAGACATGAAAAAGCTGACATAGATAGATAGACAGACATTAAAAAGCTGACATAGACAGACAGACATGAAAAAGCTCACATAGATAGACAGACATGAAAAAGCTGACATAGATAGACAGACAGACATGAAAAAGCTGACATAGATAGATAGACAGACATGAAAAAGCTGACATAGATAGATAGACAGACATGAAAAAGCTGACATAGATAGACAGACAGACATGAAAAAGCTGACATAGATAGACAGACAGACATGAAAAAGCTGACATAGACAGACAGACATGAAAAAGCTGACATAGATAGACAGACAGACATGAAAAAGCTGACATAGATAGATAGACAGACATGAGAAAGCTGACATAGATACAGGCATGAAAAAGCTGACATAGATAGATAGACAGGCATGAAAAAGCTGACATAGATAGACAGGCATGAAAACGCTGACATAGATAGATAGACATAGATCCAGTTTGTTTTTTTTGCCTTGATGACACAGTTGACAAAAACAAAGAAAAATTAACTAGATCCATTTATCAAAAACAGAAAGGAAAATGCTGTTAGAGGAGACAATCAACAGCAAGACATGACGAATATATGATGAAAGAACTTGTGAAAGAAACTAGGAAGATATTATTTGTTTTATTTCAATTAATTTGCACAAGGGTGTATCTATCTCAGTCTCTGGCACTTAACATTTAAAAATTGACTGTGTTATATTGGATCTTTTCCAGAAGGCTGATACATTCATCAGAATGTCTTCTCCCTGATTTTTTGTGGTTTATAGTAAAAGGCAATATCTGTTAACTCTTAAAATTATAGAGAAGCACTTGGTGTCACTAGGTTGGTGATTCCAACCTTGTGGCAGCACCTTTAAAAGGTTAGGGTTGATGAATACCAATGCCAGTCTAGCAGTGGTCATGGCAACTGGGAAATTTTTGTCCATGCCCCATATGAGCACCCCTCATTAAAATAATCTTGTGCTACATCCCATGTAAATATAGGATCAATGCTTTTTTGCCCCAGCTTTCAGGTAGAAATCAATATACAGTCACATATCACTCAATAGATCTTGGGCCTGACATATAGAAAGCACCACTAATAAAAAATCCATGTTTTTTTTTATGATGTACTAACCTTTAAATGGTACGTGACAAAATTTGGACCCAATCAGATTTTGAGTTTACAAATTACAGTTAAGCTACTGTTGCAAATTTTCAAAACAATAGAAAAATTGAATTTCATGGCTTGATAAAGCATTGCTTTCTGATGGGAAAAAATACTGTTCAAGCAAAGCAATGGTTTCATAAGTGTTATTTGGACTATTCTGTCAAAAACAATCATTAAGAGGTGGTATGCTGATTTAAACACAGTCATACAGACACAAATGATGCTGAAATCTCAGGTCACCCAAAATCAGCAGTTGCCCCAGAAAACACAAAAAAATCCACAAACTCATTTTGGCTGATCATAAATTGAAGTTGCAGGAGATAGCAGAGGAGTTGAACAAATCAGAAGGCAGTCTGTTCACCATTTTGCATGAACATTTGTCAATGAGAAAGCTGTGTTCAAAGTGGGGGCCACGTTTGCTCACAGTCAATAAAAAACAATGTGTCAACGATTCAGGGTTGTTTGAAACTGTTTCAATGCAGTAATGAGTTTTTGCATAAATATGTGACAATGGATAAAAAATTGCCTCTTTATTTTGGGATGCACAAGGTATTTTGTTCATTGATTATGTAAAGGAGAAAGGAAAAACCAATTGCAAATATTATATAGCATTATTGGTGTGTCTAAAGGAGGAAATTGCCAGAAACAGCCACAAATGAAGAAGAAAAAAGTGATCTTTCACCAAGACAATACACCATATCACAAGTTGATTGCAATGATAGCAAAACTACATGAATTGCACTTTGAATTGCTTCTGCATCCACCCTATTTTCTAGATCTGGCTGTTTTCAGACCTCAAAAGAACATTCCAGGGAAAGAGATTTGGCCCCAGTGAAGAAGTTATCACAGAAACTGAGGCATATTTTGAGGTCAAGTACAAATCGTTCTACAAAAAAGGCATCAGATTGTTAGAGAAGCATTGGAATCAGTGTATCACTATTGAAGGAGACTATGTTGATGAATAAAGTTGAATTTTGCCTAAAATTTGTTGTTTTATTAGTTAGGCCTGGGATTTATTAAGTGATAAGTTATCTCTCCCCCATGAATTATACTGTTCACAGAAAAGTGTTGAGAGACACATGATTGTAAGGATTCTAACCCTGTGGTAGCATCTTTCTCATTTCTCTAAATAGAGAAGATTGATCACTATGAATGCCAGGGTAGCAGTGATCATTGGGATTGGTTAATTTTTGTTATTGGCCCATATATATATATATATTTGCTTAGCTAACCTTCCTAACACTATAAGCAGGTGGGTAGGTAGTGAATCAGAATGTAGTATTTGTACACACTGAAAAAAAAAATGTCCACATGTTAATGAAAAAGATATCTTATTGTAGGTAACACCAGTCAACCTTGCTAGCTTATATGCCTCTGAAATAAATGTTTAAATGTTAGTAGATATTATTTTGGATGAAGTTAGTATTAAAAGATAAGAAAACTGTGCTTTCATGATTTTTTGTATGTGTATCGGAAGATTGCTTAATGTGCACAGGTAAGTGACAAGGTTAAAGATAACGAGTGTTATAAAGAAAAGAAGCCATATGGTTAAGTAAAAAATGACTGTTTGGTAACATTGTTGGAAAAGTTAGAAGACCACCAAATGGATAAAATCAAAAAGCTAAAGCATGACTAAATAAGAAAAATTGGTAAGAAGGAGAGAAGATTGAAGATTGTTCCTTTCTTGTCTCCAACCCCTGAAGAAGGTTAGGTTGGTACAAGAAAGGTCAAGCAAAATAACCCCATTTCAAGCAATAGGAACTGACAGCCTTTAGAAGAAAATCACCATATACCTTTCCATTTTGGGAATCAACAGAAGTGACAGGAATGTGTTTGTGAAGCAAACTCAATTCTCTTTTCCTAATGAAGAATTTCCGGGTTTCTGAACAGTTCCTTGGAATGATTTTCTGGGTACTTAGATCTTATTTGGCTTTGTCCCAGAGCAAAAATTTCTGAGAATAGTTTTGCTTGTGCAGACATTGGTGTGAATGGGAAAAGCAAGGGTTTATAAATCATAGTGAATTTCCTGGAAGTCTATATTGAAGCTTATATTGTTACTTGGGTAACAATTGTACATACTGGGGTGAGAGGGGATTGTATGTGGATATCTATTCGAGAAAGCAGATTTTGATGGATGAAAAGTCTATGTGAAGGTGGAATTGAAGATATTCATAGAACAATGAGTTAAATAGATATATGGGATAATACTGATATCTAAGTCCGTTCATATCTATCTATCTAAATCTCTTCATATCTATCTATATATCTAAGTCTCTTCATATTTATCTATATATCTATCTATCCATATCTAAGTCTCATCATATCTATATATCTATCTATATCTGTTCATATCTGGCTAAGTCTCTTCATATCTATCTATCTATATCTGTTCATATCTGGCTAAGTCTCTTCATATCTATCTATCTATCTATCTATCTATATCTGTTCATATCTGGCTAAGTCTCTTCATATCTATCTATATCTGTTCATATCTGGCTAAGTCTCTTCATATCTATCTATCAATATCTGTTCATATCTGGCTAAGTCTCTTCATATCAATCTATCTATAACTGTTCATATCTGGCTAAGTCTCTTCATATCTATCTATCTATCTATATCTGTTCATATCTGGCTAAGTCTCTTCATATCTATCTATCTACCTATCTATATCTGTGCATATCTGGCTAAGTCTCTTCATATCTATCTATCTATCTATCTATCTATCTATATCTGTTCATATCTGGCTAAGTCTCTTCATATCTATCTATCTATCTATCTATATCTGTTCATATCTGGCTAAGTCTCTTCATATCTATCTATCTATCTATCTATCTATATCTGTTCATATATGGCTAAGTCTCTTCATATCTTTCCATCTATCTATCTATCTATCTATATCTGTTCATATCTGGCTAAGTCTCTTCATATCTTTCCATCTATCTATCTATCTATCTATCTATATCTGTTCATATCTGGCTAAGTCTCTTCATATGTTTCTATCTATCTATCTATCTATATCTGTTCATATCTGGCTAAGTCTCTTCATATGTTTCTATCTATCTATCTATCTATATCTGTTCATATATGGCTAAGTCTCTTCATATCTATCTATCTGTCTATATCTGGCTAAGTCTCTTCATATGTATCTATCTATCTATATCTGTTCATATCTGGCTAAGTCTCTTCATATCTATCTATCTATATATATCTGTTCATATCTGGCTAAGTCTCTTCATATCTATTTATCTATCTATATCTGTTCATATCTGGCTAAGTCTCTTCATATCTATCAATCTATCTATATCTGTTCATATCTGGCTAAGTCTCTTCATATCAATCTATCTATATCTGTTCATATCTGGCTAAGTCTCTTCATATCTATCAAACTATCTATATCTGTTCATATCTGGCTAATTCGCTTCATATCAATCTATCTATCTATATCTGTTCATATCTGGCTAAGTCTCTTCATTATCTATCTATCTATTTATCTATCTATATCTGTTCATATCTGGCTGTCTCTTCATATCTATCTATCTATCTGTTCATATCTGGCTAAGTCTCTTCATATCTATCTATCTATATATATCTGTTCATATCTGGCTAAGTCTCTTCATATCTATTTATCTATCTATATCTGTTCATATCTGGCTAAGTCTCTTCATATGTATCTATCTATCTATATCTGTTCATATCTAAATCTCTTTCATATCTATCTATCTATATATATCTGTCTACATCTGGCTGTCTCTTCATATCTATTTATCTATATCTGTTCATATCTGGCTAAGTCTCTTTATATCTATCAATCTATCTATATCTGTTCATATCTGGCTAAGTCTCTTCATATCAATCTATCTATCTATATCTGTTCATATCTAAGGCTAAGCTCTCTTTCATTATCTATCTATCTATCTATATCTGTTCATAACTAAGGCTAAGTCTCTTCATATCTATCTATCTATCAGTTCATATCTGGCTAAGTCTCTTCAAATCTATCTATCTATCTATCTATATCTGTTCATATCTGGCTAAGTCTCTTCATATCTATCTATCTATCTATATCTGTTCATATCTGGCTAAGTCTCTTCATATCAATCTATCTATATCTGTTCATATCTGGCTAAGTCTCTTCATATCAATCTATCTATATCTGTTCATATCTGGCTAAGTCTCTTCATATCAATCTATCTATCTATATCTGTTCATATCTGGCTAAGTCTCTTCATATCTATCTATGTATGTATCTATCTATCAATCTGTATCTGTTCATATCTGGCTAAGTCTCTTCATATCAGTCTATCTATATCTGTTCATATCTGGCAAAGTCTCTTCATATCAATCTATCTATATCTGTTCATATCTGGCAAAGTCTCTTCATATCAATCTATCTATATCTGTTCATATCTGGCTAAGTCTCTTCATATCTATCTATGTATGTATCTATCTATCAATCTATATCTGTTCATATCTGGCTAAGTCTCTTCATATCATCTATCAATCTATATCTGTTCATATCTGCCTAAGTCTCTTCAAATCTATCTATCTATATCTGTTCATATCTGGCTAAGTCTCTTTATATCTTTCATTTCTATCTATCTATCTATCTATCTCTATCTGTTCATATCTGGCTAAGTCTCTTCATATCTTTCCATCTATCTATCTATCTATCTATCTATATCTGTTCATATCTGGCTAAGTCTCTTCATATGTTTCTATCTATCTATCTATCTCTGTTCATATCTGGCTAAGTCTCTTCATATGTTTCTATCTATCTATCTATCTATATCTGTTCATATCTGGCTAAGTCTCTTCATTATCTATCTATCTATCTATCTATCTATATCTGTTCATAACTGGCTAAGTCTCTTCATATCTATCTATCTATCTATATCTGTTTGTATCTATCCGTCTGTCTGTCTATCAATCTATCTATATCTCTGTTCTTTGCTCTGGCTTAGTCTCCATTTCCTCAATCTATCTATATCTATTCATATCTTCATTAAGTCTCTTCATATCTATCAAACTATCTATATCTGTTTGTTTGTGTGTGTGTGTGTGTGTGTGTGTGTGTGTGTGTGTATTTATCTATCTATGTTTGTTTATGTATTCACAGAAATCAGTATTTCATCTAGAAATTCCTTGATCTGCATATGTGTTGTTCCATCATATCTATATCCATATCTGTTCATATCAGCTAGGATCTTTCATATCTATTTATCCATGTCTGTTCATGTCTGACTAGAATCTCTTCATGTCTATCAGTCTATCTATATCTGACCCTTTATCTGGCTTGATCGCTTCCATGTCAGTCTATCTATCTTATATCTGATTTCATGTCTGGCTGGGCCTTTCCTTCGTATCTATCTATCTATCCATCCTTTCTGTTAAACAAGTCTCCTTGTCTATCTATCCTCTGGGTTCCTCTGGCTAAGTCTCTTCCTAGGTCTATGTGTCTGTCTGTCTGATGGGTGTGTCTGAATGGGTCTCTGGTGTCTGTCTGTCTCTGTCTGTGTCTTCATTGTCTGAATGGGTCTCTGTCGGTGTCTGTGTCTGTCTCTAAATGGGTCTCTTTGCATCAGTCTGTCTGTCTGTGTCTGTTCGTCTGTTTGGACCCTTGATGTGCAATCTGTGTGTATCTGTCTGTGGGTCCATCTGGCTGGTAGCTCCATCGTCTGTGTCAGTCTGTCTGTGTCTGTGTATACATTGTCTCTTCTGTGTCAATCTTATCTATATCTGTTCATGTGTTAGTCTCTTCATTATCTAATCCTAATATATCATGCATGTCTGGCTCGTCTTCTTCCCATATCTGTGTGTGTATCCCATCATCAATCTATAATATGATTGGTAACCATAAAGTCTAACATCATCTATCCAATCTATATCTGTTCATATGCCTAAGTCTCTTTAAATCTATCCTTTATATCTGTTCATATCTAGCTAAGTATCTATCTATCTATCTATATCTGTTCATATCTGGCTAAGTCTCTTTATATCTTTCTATCTATCTATCTATCTATCTCTATCTGTTCATATCTGGCTAAGTCTCTTCATATCTTTCCATCTATCTATCTATCTATCTATCTATATCTGTTCATATCTGGCTAAGTCTCTTCATATGTTTCTATCTATCTATCTATCTATCTATCTATCTATCTATCTATCTATAGCTGTTCATATCTGGCTAAGTCTCTTCATATGTTTCTATCTATCTATCTATATCTGTTCATATCTGGCTAAGTCTCCTTCATTATCTATCTATCTATCTATCTATATCTGTTCATATCTGGCTAAGTCTCTTCATATCTATCTATCTATCTATATCTGTTCATATCTGGCTAAGTCTCTTCATATCTATCAATCTATCTATATCTGTTCATATCTGGCTAAGTCTCTTCATATCTATCAAACTATCTATATCTGTTCATATCTGGCTAATTCGTCTATATCAATCTATCTATCTATCTGTTCATATCTGGCTAAGTCTCTTCATTATCTATCTATTTATCTATCTATATCTGTTCATATCTGGCTAAGTCTCTTTCATATCTATCTATCTATCTGTCTATATCTGGCTAAGTCTCTTCATATCTATCTATCTATATATATCTGTTCATATCTGGCTAAGTCTCTTCATATCTATTTATCTATATCTGTTCATATCTGGCTAAGTCTCCTTCATATCTATCAATCTATCTATATCTGTCTATATCTGGCTAAGTCGCTTCATATCAATCTATCTATCTATATCTGTTCATATCTGGCTGCTTCCTCTCTTCATTATCTATCTATCTATCTATCTGTTCATAACTGGTTAAGTCTCTTCATATCTATCTATCTATCAGTTCATATCTGGCTAAGTCTCTTCAAATCTATCTATCTATCTATATCTGTTCATATCTGGCTAAGTCTCTACATATCTATCTATCTATCTATATCTGTTCATATCTGGCTAAGTCTCTTCATATCAATCTATCTATATCTGTTCATCTGGCTAAGTCTCTTCATCAATCTATCTATCTATCTGTTCATCTACAAGTCTCTTCATATCTATCTATGTATCTATCTATCAATCTATATCTGTTCATATCTGGCTAAGTCCTTCATATCAATCTATCTATATCTGTTCATATCTGGCAAAAGTCTCTTCATATCAATCTATCTATCTGTTCATATCTGGCAAAGTCTCTTCATATCAATCTATCTATCTGTTCATATCTGGCTAAGTCTCTTCATATCTATCTATGTATGTATCTATCTATCAATCTATATCTGTTCATATCTGGCTAAGTCTCTCTATATCATCTATCAATCTATATCTGTCTATATCTGTCAGTCTCTTCAAATCTATCTATCTATATCTGTTCATATCTGGCTAAGTATCTATCTATCTATCTATATCTGTTCATATCTGGCTAAGTCTCTTTATATCTTTCTATCTATCTATCTATCTATCTATCTCTATCTGTTCATCTGGCTAAGTCTCTTCATATCTTTCCATCTATCTATCTATCTATCTATCTATATCTGTTCATATCTGGCTGTCTCTTCATATGTTTCTATCTATCCTATCTATCTATCTATCTATCTATCTATCTATATCTGTCTATATCTGGCTAAGTCTCTTCATATGTTTCTATCTATCTATCTATATCTGTTCATATCTGGCTAAGTCTCTTCATTATCTATCTATCTATCTATCTATCTGTTCATATCTGGCTGGGTGCCTCCTTCATATCTATCTATCTATCTATATCTGTCTATATCTGGCTGTCTCTTCATATCTATCAATCTATCTATATCTGTTCATATCTGGCTAAGTCTCTTTCATATCTATCTATCTATCTGTTCATATCTGGCTAAGTCTCTTCATATCTATCTATCTATATATATCTGTTCATATCTGGCTAAGTCTCTTCATATCTATTTATCTATATCTGTTCATATCTGGCTGTTTCTCCTTCATATCTATCAATCTATCTATATCTGTTCATATCTGGCTAAGTCGCTTCATATCAATCTATCTATCTATATCTGTTCATATCTGGCTAAGCCTCTTCATTATCTATCTATCTATCTATATCTGTTCATAACTGGCTAAGTCTCTTCATATCTATCTATCTATCAGTTCATATCTGGCTAAGTCTCTTCAAATCTATCTATCTATCTATCTATATCTGTTCATATCTGGCTAAGTCTCTTCATATCTATCTATCTATCTATATCTGTTCATATCTGGCTAAGTCTCTTCATATCAATCTATCTATATCTGTTCATATCTGGCTAAGTCTCTTCATATCAATCTATCTATCTATATCTGTTCATATCTGGCTAAGTCTCTTCATATCTATCTACGTATGTATCTATCTATCAATCTATATCTGTTCATATCTGGCTGTCTCTCTCTATCAATCTATCTATCTGTTCATATCTGGCAAAGTCTCTTTCATGTATCAATCTATCTATATCTGTTCATATCTGGCAAAGTCTCTTCATATCAATCTATCTATATCTGTTCATATCTGGCTAAGTCTCTCTACATATCAATCTATCTATATCTGTTCATATCTGGCTAAGTCTCTTCATATCTATCTATGTATGTATCTATCTATCAATCTATATCTGTTCATATCTGGCTAAGTCTCTTCATATCATCTATCAATCTATATATCTGTTCATATCTGCCTAAGTCTCTTCAAATCTATCTATCTATATCTGTTCATATCTGGCTAAGTATCTATCTATCTATCTATATCTGTTCATATCTGGCTAAGTCTCTTTATATCTTTCTATCTATCTATCTATCTATCTCTATCTGTTCATATCTGGCTGTCTCTTCATATCTTTCCATCTATCTATCTATCTATCTATCTATCTATATATCTGTTCATATCTGGCTAAGTCTCTTCATATGTTTCTATCTATCTATCTATCTATCTATCTATCTATCTATCTAAATAAGTCTCTCTCATGTGTTTCATCTATCTATCTATATCTGTCTGACATTCATGTCTGTCTATCTATCTATCTATCTATCTATCTGGCTGTCTCTCCTTCATATCTATCTATCTATCTATCTGTTCATATCTGGCTGCTTCCTATTATCTATCTATCTATCTATCTGTCTGCAACTGGCTAAGTCTCTTCATATCTATCTATCTATCAGTCCTATCTATTAAGTCTCTTCAAATCTATCTATCTATCTATATCTGTCTATCTGTCTCTCTATATCTATCTATCTATCTAT
>JBBBDQ010000775.1:1520000-1805000 GCA_037127315.1 Ascarosepion bandense
CCCACTTAAGGTTATCAATACTACAATCTAAAAGGTTGTGAAAACAAAAATCTACATTCCACACATTTTATTTAGAAATTTACATTTTTATAAAATGAGGTGTTTATGCATGATCAAAATTATAAGACCAGGGGTATAAATTGTTAGATCTATGGTAATTCCAATGTTTTTAGTTCAGTTAGAGATTAGCAATCACTGCATAAAGGTGTTACCATGCCTAAAGCAAGCAAACTTACCAAAGTTGAGCGTTCTCGAATTCTAGAATTCCATAAGCCAGATTTGTCACAGCAGGCGATCGCAGCTAAGGTAAATTGCAGTAAAACTGTGATTTGCAACTTTCTAAAAAGAGTGAGAATTATGGAAAAGCAAAATCCTCTGGTAGGCCCCCCAAAATTTCTCCTGCATTGAATAAGAGAATACAATGGGTTGTTATGAATGAGGAGGACATTCTTCTAGTCAAATTAAGGCAGTTACAGATGCTGATTGCAGTCCCGTAACCATCAGACAACACTTATGACAAAAAGGCATGGTAAATAAAAAGCGTAAACAAATTCCTCGGCTGCTTCCACGTCACAAGGTGGACCGCTTAAAGTTTGGTTGTGAATACAAAACATGGGACGTTGAGAAAAAAAAAAAAAGCATCATTGATTATGGTGGGCCATCATTTGTGTGTGGATGGATGGTTATTCCAACAGAATAATGCTGCGATCCACACTGCAAGACAGACCTTGACCTTTCTACAAGAAAATGGAGTCCATCTCTTGGGACATCCTCACATGCTTACCAGACTTGAACCCAATTGAAAATGTTTGAGGATGGATGACAAGAGATGTTTATCGAAATGGCAAACAATATTCAACAAAAAATGAACTTTGTGAAGCCATCTTCAGAAGCTGGAGCAACATCCCCCACACCTTAATGGAAACGCTTATTTCTAGCATGCCTGACAGAATTTCTGAAGTCATCAAAATCAGTGGAAGTAGAACTCATTATTAAATTTGGTTGTTGAATGTTTTCATACACTTTTTGTACAATTTTGTAGAATTCTTGTCTCTGGTCCTTAATTTTGATCATGCATAAATCGCCTCATTGTATAAAAATGTAAATTTCTAAATAAAATGTTTGGAATGTAGCTTTTAGTTTCCATAACCTTTTAGATTGTAGTATTGTTAACCTTAAGTGGGAGGAGTTTAAAATTCATCCGTAAAAAAAAATATTTCTTTTTAATGATTTTTAAGTGGTCTTAAAATTTTGATTAGGAGTACATATAAGTCTTTTCATATCTAAGTCTCTTCGTATCTATATATCTATCTATTTAAGTCTCTTCGTATCTATATATCTATCTATTTAAGTCTCTTCGTATCTATATATCTATCTATTTAAGTCTCTTCGTATCTATATATCTATCTATTTAAGTCTCTTCGTATCTATATATCTATCTATTTAAGTCTCTTCGTATCTATATATCTATCTATTTAAGTCTCTTCGTATCTATATATCTATCTATTTAAGTCTCTTCGTATCTATATATCTATCTATTTAAGTCTCTTCGTATCTATATATCTATCTATTTAAGTCTCTTCGTATCTATATATCTATCTATTTAAGTCTCTTCGTATCTATATATCTATCTATTTGTCTTTAATTGTATCTATATATCTATCTATTTAAGTCTCTTCGTATCTATATATCTATCTATTTAAGTCTCTTCGTATCTATATATCTATCTATTTAAGTTTGTATCTATATATCTATCTCTTCGTATCTATATATCTATCTAAGTCTCTTCATATCTATATATCTATCTATTTAAGTCTCTTCATATCTATATATCTATCTATTTAAGTCTCTTCATATCTATATATCTATCTATTTAAGTCTCTTCATATCTATATATCTATCTAAGTCTCTTCATATCTATCTATATATCTATCTATCTATATCTGTTCATATCGAAGTCTCTTCATATCCATCAATCTATCGAAGTCTCTTCATATCCATCAATCTATCGAAGTCTGCTCACATCTGTTTATCTATCGAAGCCTGCTCACATCTGTTTATCTATCGAAGCCTGCTCACATCTGTTTATCTATCAAAGCCTGCTCACATCTTTTTATCTATCGAAGCCTGCTCACATCTGTTTATCTATCAAAGTCTGCTCACATCTGTTTATCTATCGAAGTCTGCTCACATCTGTTTATCTATCTAAGTTTGTTCATATCTATTTATCATCAGTTTTTCACATCAAGATAGATACTGATGACACACCTGTCTTGATAGTAAGTCCTGATAATGTAAAACAGGAAACTGATCTCTAAAATGACCTTCAGTTTTTTGTTAGCTCAGGCAAAAAATAGCTTGTAAACTTTAATGCTTCCAAAATGAACCTACTGTCTTTTAAACTTTTTCAAAAAAGAAAAAAAAAAAGAAAAAGTCTATTGCCTTAAAGAAACATTTCATCTTCCATCAGCATATGGTTAATGCTAACCTCCAGGAAAGTAAATTCATTGTATTTTTTTGGTCTCACATTTTCTGCTGACATGTAATAGAATAATTTTATTGAATCAATTACAAGATATGCTGCTAAGAAATTTGGTTCACTGTACAATATTAGACAACATTTCTTGATAAATTTTGTCTAGCACATAAAAAATCTACTATTCTTTTGTATCTCGAATATTTCTATCTCTGCTGTGTGTCTACGGAATCTTGACAAAATCGAAAAATGAATCTGCAATGTTGTCTGAAATGACCTGGCATCTTGGCTTTGTTCACTTTCCCACTTTAACGTAGCTTCCTTTTACCTTTTCTATAAATATTTTTGTGGTAAATATTCTGATGAGCTTTCCTCATAGGTAAATTTTCACAAATTTAAATGCAGTACTAGATTGACAGTTAGGCTTCATAAAATCACTGTTAAAAATGCTAGTTGTAACCGGAAGTTCTATGCTAATAGTTTATTCTCTCACACTTATCAAACTCTTTTCTGAATTTTGTGTCCATTATGATTTTCAAAAATTTAAATGCTATTCCAGCTATCATCTTCTGTCTCCTTGAATTCTGTTCTTTTATTGTCCTCTGTTTATTTCAATTTCTGTAAACCCTTGACTCCCAGTGTTTTTTATTGCCTTCCTTAGAGTGAAATGAAAAAAAGAATAATTTAATATTTATATTAAAACTAAAACAGTTTTTTCATAGTTGTATTTTTGGCTCATCAGGGTATTAGTTGTGACTGATATGCTGCAGGACTTGCTTTGGCACACAGTGGCTTGGCATGTCAGTGGTTTGGGAAGGTCGTTCCAACTTACACATGTTTGATATACATGCTGGTTTCTCATGGTAGTAGTTACAGCTGCTGCTAGTACCCAAACGACAATATTAGTCTCAAAGGACACACAATACAAAAGGAAAGGAAGATATTTTGAAATTCTGTACATGAAATAACAAATAAATTTCTTTATTCCCCTTATGAAAAGTATATATTAACCTTTGGTGAATTTACTGACAGGCATGCCGAACATCTCATGGTAGAACAAGGGTTTGCTCTTGCAGCAGTTTATATCAGTTACTGACTGATTTATCAACTAATACAATAAAGAATAAAAGACTTGGCTTACGGACATATCACGTTCGATCACTGAAGTTAAGCAACGTTGAGCCTGGTCAGTACTTAGATGGGTGACCGCTTGCGAACACCAGGTGCTGTAAGCGTTTATTGACGAATGTGCATTGTGATGCAGTGGATATCAGCTTGGAAAGAGTACCCTTGGGAAAGGTATTAATCCGTCCCTTTCTTCCAGTTATGAGTTAAATAACAGGGTAGGACTTGGGACCCTGCCCTTAAACAAATTCCAATGAAACTTTCTCCGTCAGGGAGGAAGCTGGCTCATGTGGGTCTTTCTTTTGCAATGAACACATGCAGTTAGTAACTTCTGAAGCTGTTTTGTTTATTTTGTTGTTATCCCTTTTCAAATCCTTTTTTTTTTCTGAGGTGTGTCACTTGATAATTTTTGCTCTACTTCATGGCAGATTTATTTATAGACTATGATTTTGGTCAAGAAGAGAAAGGTGAAAGTATTTTTGTGCACCCATGTTTTTTATATGCCTCTCTATCTAAATTTGTTCTTTTGTTTACTATTTACAACGTTTTTCTTCTAAGTACTATGTCCCTTTGAGACATTGGTGATCATGGCTCTCCACAATTTCTATGTCTTCTAAACTCTCTTTCCTCATAATATTCCCTGGAAATTTCAACTGCCTTTTTCTGATGTTAAATCTTCTACAAATATTTTCACGGCTTCTGCTCCATCGAACTTAGCTCACTGGTGACTCCCATATATGAATTTACTCGAGCCACAAAATTAGCAACTAGGCCCCACCCTTTTACTGTGAAACCAATAAAATGTAAACCAAATTCTACTCCACCAGCATCTTTTCTCGCACTTCTCGCCTGTGGAATTCCCTTCCGTTTACTTGCTTCCTCGACAACTACAATCTCGAAGAATTTAAATGTGAAGTCAGTAGCCATCTCTTAACTCACTAACCTGCATCCTCTCTCTCATACTCCTTTCTCCGTCCACTCCACTCTCATCAGTATTCTCATCCTTCTCTTACCCACTTCCTGACACCCCCTATAACCTGTCACTCTTTCTCATAACTTTCTCTCATGCTCCTTTCTCCGTCCACTCCACTCTCATCAGTATTCTCATCCTTCTCTTACGCACTTCCTGACACCTCCTATAACCTGTCACTGTTTCTCATAATTTTCCTCCTATGTAACCCCCTGCAAAACAGTGGCAGTAAAATGCCTTGCTTGAGCAATATGATTATAAAAAAACCAAAAAAAAACCCAAAACACGATTTTTATCAGTGGATATCATCCAATTCTGTTAATAATTAGAAAAAAATTAAATAAATGCTTAAATGATTATTATATCTAGTGTCAGATGCATTTAACATTCATAGTTAAAACCTGCTATACAATATCCACTGTAGCAAACCACACCATTTTCTTCATAATCCATACATGAAGTATAACTTCCACTCTAGCAACTTCTTCCTAGGAACTGTTGCTTTGTGAAACGGACTACAATCTTAACCTGTCCACATCTAGGGTTAACCATTGTCCTCTTCCCATATCCATGCTTCATGCTCTCTAATCAGCTACCTTGAGTGTCTCTTGGGTCTTGTACAGGGTAAGCATTAATGTAAAGAAAAAATCAAAATCAATAATGGTTCTCAGTAGCAAGTGGGGTAGATACTTCAGCACCTTCCCGCCTCTGAAATAACTTGAATTAAAAAAACACACAGGATGTATCTACCCCTGTCAATGTTATTGTTAGGAAAGTCATTTGCAAGGGAGGTAACTATAGAAATTCATCCCTTACCCTCCCTTGTTTTTATCACTTATCAACCTTCTTTCTTTTTAAACTTTGACAAGGAGATGGGGCATTTGTACAATAACTAAAACTCTAGGGCATACTTTCAATTTTAATAAAGAAAAATTAATCATGAAATTCGAAAATAGGAAAATAATTAAGTTGTTTGAAATAAGCATTTATTTTTAATATTTTGAATACTCAGTCATACAATTTTCCTTTCAAATTTGATATTATTTTTTAGAGATTTTAAATTCCTTTAGAAAGACAAAGAAGAAAGGATTATCTACTCCTTATTAAAGATTAAGGAATTTAGTATCCATTTCAAAATTTGAAAGGACAAAAACATGAATTAGTCATGAAAGCCATGTGTTTGGTATTTCTAGCTTTTCAAAAATAACGATTATTTTTTAAATATACAAATAATTCATAAATGACTTTTCTCTTAGCTTAGGGTGCACCTGGTTACCTTTCAGGGCATTTTAGTGCATCTGGGAGCACTGGTTGAGAATCGCTGATATATTCTATCCACTAAACATACTTCCACCAAATTTCACAGAAATCCATTAAGAGCTTTTTCTTGTGTTGTGAACAGATAACCACATAAAACAACTGACTTGTAAAATACAATAAAGTTAAAACAAAACTAGTAGCATTCTATCAACACAAAGCAGAACCTGAACTTTCACCCATTATAATGGATGGCTATTCTCCCAAGAATACTCCTTGCCTTGAACATCTTTTTGAACTCAAACTCTCCTCAAACCAAACAGAACTCATATATCCAGTTCATTGCCTCACTCCATTAAGAAGCTCACTCCCTCTACAATACTCCAACTTTATAGGAGCCAAATCAGACCTGAAATAGAGTATTGCTGCCAAAGCTTGGTGTGGTGGGCGTTAAAATCACCAAACACAAATATATGGGCAGATGGGTGAGAAGAAATGGCCCTGTCGATGTTAGTAGAGATGCAATCAAATAACGTACAGTCAGAGGAGGAGGGGGAGCGGTAGAGGAAGAAGAGATAGCTAACCGAGCTTAGAAGTGAGAGACGGAAGCACATGAAGGAATGATCAAGGGATTCAAGAGATGTGACCCTGGCTAGGGGGAGTTGTTCGCTGACATATACACCAAGCCCATGCATATGGACATTGGAGTCCTTCCTGAAGAGAGGAAGGTAACCAGGAACAAACAGCTCTGAAGAGGGGATAGAAGGTTCAAGGTTAGTCTCACATATAGCTAAAATATCTGGTGAGTTAGTTAGAAGGAAAGACTCTACACTATTAAAGTTACTGCGAATACCTCGTATATTTGTGAAGGTAACGCAGATAGGTTTGGGCGATTTACGACTAGCTGGTTTAGGCTTGCTATTTTGTTTGTTTAATTTCATGCTGGTTATAGTTGTGGATAGAGAGAGGTCTAGAGTAGGGTCAGATGGTGGTTAATTGCAGCAGGTGAAGGATGGTGAATGGCGCCGCCTGCAGCATAATGTGGCCTCGGGGTTGCCCATCGGAAATTCATGCAGGGACGCCCGTCCATGCGCGAAATGGCACTACAGGAATCCCGATATTATTCAACTGTTGATCAGAGCAGCCTCTCGAGACGCTACGCAAGAGTTCGGGCTCCTAACTACCAGTCGGAAGCAGCAACCAGGAAACTGCCAACCCGGTACCCTCAGAATGAAGAGACATTGCCACCATACTCACCAACTACAAAAAGCTTCCAGCCGAACCGACAAAGACCGAAAAAGAGAGAGATGAACCGGGAACCCCTTCCTAAACAAGAAACAAGGTGATCACCTCTACTGCTGTCCAAAAGAAGGGGGTGGAGTGTGAGACCGGGCAATAGAAGGTACTATCTACTCCAATTAAAAAAAAAAGAAAAAAAGAATAAATGTGTGACTGAAGTAATTAAGTTTTAAGTTAGTATAAGTCAAACCTAAATTTGATAATTAAGAACAATTTACACAAAAATTAGGCAGAAAAGATATTCATCTTATATGGAATAAATGTGTTACATTTGTGATTTTATATGAAAAAAAAAATGAAAATTTAAAAATTAAAAATTTAATTTGTTAGATTCATACTACTATATGAGAAACAGATCATTTGTTGTGTACATGGAAAAAGACAATGGCAAAACTGTACTTGAGTTTTGTTATGGAAAAAATAATACCCCCTTGGTAGTCTAGATGCTTTAAATAAAAACTCCAAGTGAGTAAAAGAAGCAAGTAATGAAAGAGTGAGCAAAAAAAGCACTACAAAAATTCTAAAGAGTATACTGGATAACATCAAATCTCAATAAACCATCAGGTATGTTGCTAGTAGAATTGATGTTTACAAGAAAAATTAAATCATCATTTGACAAGTTGTTACCAAGTCAAAAAAAGGATAAGAACAGACAACAAAAAGGACATCAAATTTTTCTAAATTAGAAAAAAAAAAGTGCTTTTTTAGAGTGTATAAAAATAGAAGAGAAATGTTGGAAGACAATGTAATAGTTGAATTGGAAAGATGATATATATGGTAAAAGGAAAAAATGGGAACACAAAAGACATTACAATCAGTTAAAGAAAGGATTTACTGAAGAAAGACCCACAAGGAAAGAAGAATTTATGCAAGTACTGTATAATACTTTTGATGTACCAAACCCTAAGAATTTGTTGAATGTACTGGTAAGATTAACATAGAAAGAAAACTTATGGAAATATTAGAGGTTAACTGAAAACAAAAAAATACAAAGTTAGGTATATTGGTGAACTTGTCAGAAAGAGAAGTGAATGAATACTAATAAATAGAATAAAATATGTCATAAAAAACAATCTCAAAAGTGGGGATGTTGTGGAGCAGATAATGCACTCTTAATAACACGAACAAACTTATCTAGATACATTAAATAACGAACACCAAGTGAATAAAAAACGTTTGTCGGAGTCAATCAACAGTATTTGTAACAGACGTTACAGTGTCTAGCCTAAGCAAAACTTATTGTAACTGCTAATAATTAGTTATAGCAAATTTACAAATAGCATATTTTAACAAAGAAATAAAAATTTATGATCTAACTAAGGATTATACTAGAAAATAATTTTATTTTAGTTGTATGTCAGTAAACATATAGCCAACCTGGAATTTACCCAGAGTTGGCTTGTAGTGATAACGACCGAGCAAAAGCAAGACTGGAAGTTTGCTCTATAACAACCAGAAAGCGAATGAATAAAAATCATTTCCACGCAGGTGGATTTGCACAGATGTTCCAGTTGAAAAATAAAAATTAATCAAATTTCAAATTTCCATTTTGCGAGCCTACGCAAATTTTATTTCCCAGCAAATGGGAAGCCCAGAATCAAATACAAGCATGAAATTCAAAACGAGCTTTTGATCCAAAAAGCAGATATAAAAAGGGGAGACAAAAAGCATCATCAGACAGAAGGATTCACAGGCTAGAGTTACCAGTGCCTCCCCTTGACTTAATTCGAGCAGCTACTATACTGACCTCTTTCCTTCTCCCTGTCTCAAAACTACTTACTGACCTCAGGAGTGACCTCTTCAAAGACATTCCACACAAACCAACTTACTGACTTACTGACCTTAGAAGTGGCAACTTCAAAATGAACATTCATCACATTCCTAAGCCTTTTATCTTTTTCAGCATTATATTTTACATGAACATTCTAACCTCCGTTGGACCTTTATTTCAAGTATTGCTTTAATTGTAAAAACATTAATTGAAATGTGTATATATAAATGTTATTTTATACTCAAATTGCCTTTCTTGATTTTATAATCATTTTATGAATTATAGTGGGCTATCTTCCACAAGGCCAAATTCCGTTAACCTGCAACGGTATACAGTTACCTTTCACTAGAATGGAATCCTACTACAACTAGAAAAAGAATAAATAAGATATACCCGCTATAGACTCAGAAAGACCAGCTAGAAAAAAACAAACACAAAACTTAAGAATGATACACCAAGAACGTTTGCTTGTTTATGTGACATGACTATGTTCTTTACACATTTATATGACAATTCAGTAATCTTGAGTTGTAACTCAGTTTTCTTTATTTTTTCTTTTAGGAGGATCATAAAACAGGTCATTTTAAATTAAATTCAAGTTAATTCTAAAAAAATATTTTATATTACCTGACCTACTTTTCATTACATCTGAGCTAATTTTTATTTTAAAAAATATTGCTGAAAAATATTTCATCTGAAGCTAAGTGAATTGCTTAATCCAATTGAAAACTTTGCACAACACCACAAACCTTTAGTATTATGCTACTGAAAATACATCAATTCATTTACCAAAATTGCAGATATTCGATATATCTCTTTCATTATTAAATATTATCAAGTCACTATCAATGTTCAGTCAAAAACTTTTTCAAGTTCATGAGAAGTAATTTAAATTTACTAAAAAATCTTTCACAACTGGCAACAGAAAGTCCCGTTATCAACAAAATCTGTAAAGTTATTCTAAAATTTAAGAAAACATCTTTATCACATCCATATGAAGTCATAAATATGATATTATTTGTAGCCTTTGGTTAAGGAAAATCTGTCTGTAAACATTTTCTTATCAAGGTCTTATATTCTTTAAGTTCTCTGTATAATTCTGATCCATCAGTCAATCACCTGGATATCTATTTTCTAAGCCAGAGAATTTTCCTTGCAATTTTCTGTCTGTGAAATATTCATTAATCTTTATTTTTGGAAACAAAAGATAACAAAAAGAACTTAGAATTCAGAAGCTACTTTGCATTTTGCTTTCTGGCTAATGGCTTTTTTCTTTACTTTAAGAATCAACTATTCTTTGGTGCATTTTTGCCAAGCAGCTGATACTATATGGTCTAACTCTTTCAAAATTTTGGTTGAAATTTTTTGAAAAACATGGAAAAAATGTTTTAATGTGTCACAAGATAAGACAAATAGGCACCATTTCAATTTTCCATTAGTCAATTCTCTGGTGAACATCAGGTCAATAAAATTTTGGGATTTCTTTTGTATCCTTTGGATAAGATGCCTTCTAAAAACTAAACATAGTATTAAGAAAGAGAATATTTTCATTAAAAACAAAAAAAAAGGTTAGTGCTGAACTGTGATGTAATATAAATTCTTCTGTAACGCAGTGAAATCTGGACAAATTCCTCAGAAGTAAACAGAAGATTGGAAGCAACAGAAATGTGGATTTACAAAAGAATGGTGAAATTATCATGGGTGGAATATGTAAGCAAAGAAGTCTTAAAGAAAATGAAAGCAAGAAGGATAGTAATAGAATCATAAAGAAATATCAAATTTTGAAGACATGGGAAGAAAAGCTTAGAGAATTTAACACTCAGCAGACATATGGAAAGCAAAATGAACAAGTGGGAGTAATGGGATACAAATCTAAACTTATTTATAAATGGAACTTTGTGTGTGTGTGTCCGTTGCCTATAGACTCTGAAATAGCTGAACCGATTTTCTTGAAAATTTACACGGTTGTACTATAAGCATCTGCGAGTGTTCTTAGCTCAGTTTTGTGTTGAGGTACCCCCGATAAATATCGAAAATCAATAATCGAAAAAATCCGTTTATAGAAGGAGTGGTCTGATTTTAATCAAATTTGATACACTCATAAACAAAGACATAAGAAACGATATTCAGAAGTTTCACGGTTGCAGTTCTTACAATAGTGCAGAAAATTTGATATTGATACCAGGAAATCAAAATTTGAATTACATCCATTCATTTTTCTTTCAGTCTACGATTTCGCTTTAACTGGAAACAACTATTGCTTTTTAGTCTTTCGCGCCAACGTCCAAAGTCTGAGCTCCAGGACCATGGATTAGTTTTAAAGTTTTCATTACACCCGAGCAACGCTGGGCTATACTGCTAGTCTACCATGAATGGATGGTAGAACAAGAAGTAGAAAGAAGAGTAAAAAGCTATATATTACTAATAGTGACAAAGGATTGGATGTTGGGGAGAACCATGATCCCCCATGTCCTGAAATAACTTGATGCATAAAAGATTTTGAATTATAAAGCTTGTTTCATTAAGTATTATGACAGAATGCATCCCATTTTAAAAGCTTGTGATAAAGCAATGGGTTATCTACCTGGAAAGCTTGTATAAAAGGATAACTGAACAGGAGCTGCAAGGCAGCGGCAATTCCACTGGGGGCCAGAAGGGGCCAAGCCCACCACTCAAATTTTGGCTGGCCCCTTGGTTGCCCCCATCACTTGTATAAGCTTTAAAAATTTATGAAACTAATCAGTTTCTGATTTTGATAAGATTTGATCATCAGCACTTTCTTCTCTGTGTTTTCTTTTTCATTTAGCTTTTGAAGGACACATACAGAGACAAGTTTGAAAGAAAAACAAATAAAATAAAACAACCAGATAGATAGAAACAGACATATTGTTAGGGAGGGTCAGAGATTTAATAGTCCTATTTTCATATCTGAAGGAAGATGTTAATTAGAAATAATGTCCCCAACTAGATATGTAGATACATATGCAGTCAGGGATTTATGGCCAAGTGAAAGAATTATTCAGTAATTAAGATGCTTGAGTTTGCACCCCCACCCTTCTCTAAAAAATCTTGGCCCCTAAGTCCCTCCCCTCTTTTAGAGTTCCACAATTGCCACTGCTGGGAGGGAAGACATAAAAATAGAAAGTTACAAGAAATAAGAAATTAGGGAGAGCACTGATCAACCACACTCTGAAGAGATATGGCACACAGAAAAAGTTGTTCACATCCTAATTTCAAAGGCTACAAATCCTTTATCAAGAATATAATTTGGTCACAAAACTCCCAAGTTTCCTATGATGGCTAGAAAGACAGGGGTAAAGTTTTGAATCACAACAAAAACTCACAAAAGGTTTGGGAAAATCAAAAGTGAGAAGGTTAGCTAAAGTGAAAAACAGAGTTCAAAAATTCTTTTGTGACCACACCTCAATTCAATTACCTTTCTTACCATGTCCCTGCTACTATAAGTACTCACATTTCAAAACAAAATTATTTTGACTGTTCTCATTGTTTTATTAATTTCCTATCTTTTTATTTGCAACCAACAAGTTTGACTGTCTCAGCTTCTCCCAGATACTAAACACCCTTGACTTGTGTCAGTGTTACCGACATGAAAGGCCATATTTTTTCCCATTTCACACGTGCATCTGAAAACATTTCACTGGCCTCACCACTCTTGTTACACCAATACTATTTAGATAATTGAATCTAAACTAGATTATATTTTAGATGCCAAAATCATGCAAATCTAAAAATGTAAATATACAGGAAAAGTTTCAACAGTGGATGGAAAATGAAGCATCGAAATCTGAAGGTGCATCAGGATCGCAAAAGTTACCTTTTAAAACCTAAGCAAAATATTAAGAAACAGAAAAATCTTATTAGAAACAAAGAAAGGCCGGTTTTCTCTTTTCCAATCTTTTCACTACTATGTAGCCCCCTGCACATCAGTGGCGTTACCGCCTTGCTCGGGTGATATGATTAGAAAAAAAAAGTTAAACTGTTATGTAATACTGGTTATTCTATATGGCAGTGAATGCTGGACAATCTCATCAAAGATAAAGAAGCAACTTTAGGCAAACAAAATGTGGTTCTACAGAGAAGGATGCTGAGAAGATCATGGACTGAACATGTGAGCAATAACAAAATTTTAGAGAAAATGGAAAGAAAAAGGACACTAATACTTAGCATCAGAAAGAGTCAAAATTTCTGAGTGAGGAAAGATGGCTTAGAAAATTTGACACTGACAAAACATTCATTTCATTTCTAAGGCTTATCAACTATATTATTTAAAGCTAGAAAATATTTTTACAGTTGAAGAATTTTTTTGGACATAATGAGTTATCAATAAAAGTCTTACTAATTAATCTGAGGGGGATTCATACCTTTCTCAAGGGTATTTGTGTGTAAGTGAATAAAATGAATCCAACTGGAATGAGAACTTTGCTCTCTGACTAACAATCCCAAGACATTATCCATTACACCATCCAAGTTTACAGCACCTGGTAAATATTTCCAAATGGTCACCCATCAAGATACTGACCAGGATCAACAGTGCTTAAATTTGATGATATATTGGGAACTAATGTTTTAATGTGATGTGGGCTTAAGTTCACAGGACATAAAAGTGAGACAGAGAAAGACAGCACACAACCAACCTAACGAGCAAGTGTTCCTAAAAGAGGAATTAGGGGATAAAGATATCGACTTGGAACGAGAAGCCGGGGAGCCGAGTTCGAATTCCAGTCGAATCCATTGTATTCACTTATGCGCAAATACCCTTGGGAAAGGTATTAATCCATCTCTTCCTTCCAGTTATGGGTTAAATAACAGGACAGATTGGGTTCTATAGCCTTGTTCGGCAACCAGTCTACCGCAGAAAGCAATGGCAACCTACTGCGGGATAATCTTCTGCCCAGTAAGTCATGTCTCTTTCAAGACATGATCGCCCAAGCGTGTATCACGTATGGCACTTAACTGACTGATTAAAAAAAAAAATATACTGAGTTATGAAGAACAGGAAATTGTGGAGATCCATGATTGCCGAAGTTCTGAAGGGACGCGGCATATTACAAGAAGATGTTACCAAGAAAACAGCAATAAAAATTTCGAGAAAAAAAAGAAGTACTGTTAAAAAGAGGATTGAATTCAAAACAGACAATCCCATCGTTGTAAGGCGTACGCGTTAGAAATTCTTACTTTACAGTTTACTGTAACGAACATACAGACATACACACAACCAGGATCCATTACGGTAAAAGTCTCACGTTGTAAGGGAAGCAACTCTGTAAGAATTAAGAATTTTTCACTGCGTAGATAAATTTAACATTTACGATTATACATAAAAAAAAATATTTTAAAATAATTTATTGACTGCATAAAAAAAACAGTTTGATTTTTTTTATACAAAGTTTATTATTATCTCTAATTTCACTAATTGGCTGCTTAATACAACCCTTTACCAACTCTTTTAGCCGAGATATGAGGCAAAGGAGGGGTTTTCTTTCAAAGTTATTGAACATATGAGATTAAATGATTGTTGCATTTTTGCCTTTTCTTTGTGTAGTACGAGTTACCCCTAAGTCTTAACTACAGACATAAAGAGAAAACTTTTTTTTTTACTATCAGAAGATACAAACAGATGAAGAGACTAACAATCAGAGAGAAGAAATATGGAATTGAGGTCAATGTATTGCAAGAGAAATCTGAATTATTTTTCAGTGCAAATGATATTAAAGTTTTATTTTGGTCAATTCAGAAAATATGTAGGATCAAGTTTTCAGTTTTAAGAATATAGAAAAAAAAGAATGCAAATTAAGAAGTTATAAAAAAATCAATTGTTGTATTTTTGTTTTAATTATTTCTTTTCAAATCCTGCACATATCTGTAAATATACACACACGACAATCACGTGATAATCTTGCTTTCTCACCTTTTCACAGGATGTATAAATAGCAGACACATGCTACACACAGCTGTTGGCAGCATTTCCAGATTGAACATCAAGCAAAGCAGTGACAGTCACAGCTGCCTGCGGTAGCACCATGCTATCGTGGGGTTGCGTTCTTCAATATCAAGTAATTCTCTCACACACAAGCACTAACTGCAAGATGCAATTAGATTTCTTTTATTTCTTTAAATAACACATGTACAAATTATTACAGTTGGCAACTACATTTCTTACGCTCACATTGGAGTAGATAGACTAAACTATCGCCCGGTTCACACTCCACCCATGTCTCTTGAACAAGTGAAGAGGCTCATCCCTTGTTCCCTGTTTAAGATGTGGTTTCCGGCTTTCTCTTTTCCAATCTTTTCACTCTTTTCTTTTTTTTTTTTCAATTGGAGTAGATAGACTAAACTATTGCCTGGTTCACACTCCACTTACGACTATTGATGTCAGATTATACGAGCCTTAAGCCCAACTCACTTTCTCATACAAATTCATTCTTTGTACAACTAAAAAAATGAACATTATTCATGAACTCTCAGATCCGAACAATTCTTCTGATCAACAATTTTCCTTACACAAATTTCTTATCACACTGATAAATCTTACAACAACAATGAACATTCCAACTTATGTTAAAAACTCTCACAGAAATTTTCATGCAGTCTATGGAAGACAAATTCAAACAAACAATTTCACATTATATTCACCTTCTATATAATCTATGTGTTCTTGTTATTATTTGTTAAATACACTGTATCATTGCAAATTGATATTTTGTCAACTTCATTTTACTTTGTATTTGCTTGTTTAATGAATGATTTTCAACGCTTATAAAAATAATGGTGGTTTTTAAGGATTTGGGCAGGAACTTCCTTTGGAAAGTCGCATTGTGCCATGTGAAATCCAACAGAGAAATTAATCCAAATTAACCTTGCAGTGAAGCCCCCACATATCTATAAATCATCATGGCTTCTTAAGACCCTTCTGATTATTGGGTAATCCATCAAATTGATCAACTTATCTTTTGTTTTTCTTCCAATATTTATTAACCCGTTGCTGATTATTTAAAGTCATGACATATTTAGTTTGCAAGAATTTTTTGGTTGAGATAATGATTTAGTTTTGGGATACAAAAGACGCTTATCTCCCTCTGGTCGAGGTAAGTCACATGACAGTTTTATTGTGACGTCATGTTAAACAGTGACCCAAGCGCTAATCATTTAGTCAGTTTGTAAACAGCAACCAAATGAGAAGGTTGTTTTCTTTCACCTAGGCGAACCAAGGCTAAATCTGCCTATGCCATAAAAAAATTTTGCCATATCTCACTGGGACAAACAATTTACTAGCACATGGTGCTTTATCTCACTGAGATATATCAAAGATGAATCCGACCATGATCCGCTGGGACGTAAAATGAATCCGGCTCTTTAAATCTGGAGTCATCCAGAAGTAACTTCAAACAATAAGACCTTTCCTTTTGTTCCTCCCTATACTTTGCTTTGTGTTAGATATATGGAATATGTATTTCTTCATGTGTGGACACTTGTATAATTCTGACATAGTATATAAAAGTCTCTCTGAGAACAACATTCATTCATTTTCCTTTTCAGCCATTTCATTCAGTTCTGTCTCTGAGCTTGGTGTTATATCACTGATATGACAAGGCCCATTTAGAGGAGAAAAGTTGGGGGAGAATTTATATGTCTCCCTTCCAGCCTTCTCGTTACACAAGTCTTACTAATTAACCCATAGCTGGTGTCATGACTAGACAACACTGAAGATCAAATTTTGAAGCTTTATTCTACTAAACTGTTAATAATTAAACAGCCTTTTATACAGAATGGTTAGTATTGGAATAAGCAGGATGGGATATGTTCATTATTATCACAGATGGAAGGAGAATTGGTGGATTCTTACCTTTCCCAAGGGTTTTTGCACATAAACAAATATAATAAACCTAACTAGAATTGGAATTCAGTTCTCTAATTAACAATTCTAAGCCATTATCCATTGCACCAACAACATATCTAAGTTCATAGCACCTGGTATTCCGAAGTGGTCACTCATCTAGGTACTGACCAAACTTGACATTGCTTAATTTCAGGGATCATAGGAACAGGTGTTTCAACATGATATGGCTGTAAGTCTAATCCATCAGAGTGGCACAAAAAATGAAATTCATGGATTACCTAATGACATGCCTCAATCAAACTGCAGAGGTTAGGCAAAGAAGCAGCAAAAAAAATTTCATACTCCAATCAGTCAACAATTCTGCTCTAACACCTACTTAAGAAAAACAAAATCTTTCTCATCTGAAGCCTCCACCTCATCAACAAGTCAGTCAGTTAAGTGACATATGCTACAGATGCTTGGGCAATCATCTTTCTTTTGATCCATGATTGACTAGGCAGAATATTTCCCTCCAGTAGGAAGCAATTTCTTTTGGCAGGAGATTGGTTACCAACCAACACTATAGAACCCAATCTATCCTGCTATATAATCCATAGTTGGAAGAAGAAAAGATGGATTCATGCCTTTCCCAAGGGTATTTGTGCATAAGTGAATGCAACAAAGTCAAGTGAAATCTGAACTCAGTTCCCTGATTTCTCATTCTGAGCTGATATCGACTGCACCACAATACAGATCCTAATCCACAAGGTAAGGTTTTGATAATTATATATATATATATATATATATATATATATATATATATATATATGTGTGTGTGTGTGTGTGTGTGTGTGTGTCTCTACGGCTATATCATGTTGAATACACAGGTTCCTGCCCAATCACCGAAGTTAAGCAACATAAGCAACATCGAGCCTGGCCAATACTTAAATGGGTGACCATTTGGGAATACCAGGTGCTGTAAATGTAAGGACCAAGAGTTTCCCTCTGGTCCTCCATGTTTGGGAGTTGGGTGCAAGGCTAACAACTTTGTCCCATAAAAAACAGTTTGTTACAGGAACAGCAACAAAAAGTTGCTGCCCTATGCACCATTGGGTGTGATATATAAATGATTATATATATATATATATATATATATATATATTGTAATTTTGTTATTACAATGGTTTAGGAAAACGTAATATCACTGCACAAAAATGTTCATGTTTCAGAACAATACTGTCCTTTTTCAGGTGATACATTAAAATAAAGAGTGAAAATGATTTATCTTTAGAATATAAGATGAATTCATGGTTATTTGGAAAATTAGGGAGTGGTAGTTGGAGAAAATGCTTTAGGTGTGTCAGTATTGTTCCATCAAAAATGAGAATTATGTAACCATGGAAATTTAATATTTATGGACAGTGGCTAGGGTGGGTTTTGAGTGTCAAGTAGCTCAGTTCTTACAACCCAACAGCCTGCACATCAAATTTGATTATAGTGGTAAACTTTTGGAAAATTGAAAAATTTGAGGAATGTTCAAGTTAACTTATGACCTCAAATGGAACCACTATATTGAATCTATAGCAAAATCTACTGTTAAGAAGGTTGGGTCACTATGTCGATCCAGGATGTTTTTCCCACCTGAATCCATCCTGCATATATACAAGTCAACCATCCATCCGTGCATGGAGTACTGCTGCCATTTATGGTCAGGTGCCCCTGCCGTTCTCCTCGGTGTTCTTGACAGGCTCCAAAGGAAAGTCTGTAATGTGATAGGTACTGATCTGGCAGCTCGACTGCAGCCACTTCCCCATCGTTGAAATGTGGCCTCCCTTTGTCTGTTCTATAAATACTTTCATGGCTTCTGCTCGGACGAACTTAAGTCACTGATGCCTCCTCAACAGGTGTTTACTCGTGCAACCAGACTGGCAACTGGGTCCCACCCATTCACAGTCAGGTTAGACAAATGCAGACGACAATTCTACTCCTGCAGCTTCTTCTCTCGCACTTCCCGCCTGTGGAACTCGCTCTCGTATTCTTGCTTTCCTGACGGCTACAACCTCCAGAAATTTAAATGCAAAGTCAATACTCATCTACTAACCACTGGACTCTAGCTCTCTCCCCACCCCCGTATAACCTTCCCTTTCTCTCCACCTATGTATCTGTCATCGCACCTGCTTTCTCAAATTTCTATTGTTCCTTTCTAACTAGTTTGTACTCCTCACTCTTTTCTAATTAATCTTTTTACATTTATGTAGCCCCCTGCACATCAGTGGCGTTTCTGCCTTGCTCGTGGTGAAATGATAAAAAAAAAAAAAAATAACTGATATACTTAGAATGGTGACAAAAAGATAAAACTATGAGTTCAACCCTGTTCCAGGAAGTGTATACTCAGTGAGCAATAACCGATCAGTACTAAAAATAAGAACTAGAAATATCCTTAGACATGGGCAAGTGAATGAGAACAGTTTACCTCCATAGATTAAGCAAAGGGTTCAGTTTGGAATTTTCTGTAGGTTACCCAACTTGGATGTGCATTGTGGTGCAGTGGATATCAACTCAGAATGAGAAATTGGGGAGCCAATTTCAAATTTCAGTTGAATTCCTTGCATTCACTTCTACGCAAATACCCTTGGGAAAAGTATTAATCCATCTCTTCCCTCCAGTTATGGGTTGAATAACCAGTCTACTGCAGAAAGTAATGGCAACTTACTGCAGGATAATCTTCTGCCCAGTCAGTCATGACTCTTTTGAGACATGATCGCCCAAGTGTGTATCACGTATCGCACTTAACTGATTGGCCTAACTTGAGTCAAGCCAGTGTATGTAATAGCTTGTATACTTAGAATGGGGACAAAAATACAAACTTTGAACCTGGATGCCTTGAAAATTTGAGGATAAATTAAGATTACAAACCACGGCAGAACTGGGATCCAGGGCCGTAGCTGATGCTAAAAAAACACCGGGCACAGAGAAAATTGCCAGGATTTATTAGTTGACAATGTGATGACGTCATCAGTGTCATCTGTTTCCAGAAAGTATGATTTTTGCGGATTTTTTCAGCTATTCCAATGAAAATTAAACACAGAACATGAACAAAAGCAGGAAATCGGGTTCAAACTTTCTGAGTATAACCAGTCTTTTCTCCCAAAATTATCATAAAAGAATAGCTGAATGGAAAAAAATGACAAACATGCTTAGTTCGCAGAGTTTTATAATGCTATGTCATACACATGCCTGCCCCCCCCATATATATATATATATAAACCAATATACATTAATGTGCTATATCCCACAAAGAGAAATTATAACATATATGCAACAACAAGCAGTGTGTAAAAAAGAGAAACCTTACTTGTAATATTTTCCAAATAGATAACTGGAGTTATGTTACTTTCTCTATGAACATGGTTGAGACATGTGTTTTTTTTTTCTGTAAAACCAACTTCTTCTCCAGGCTCTACATCACAACTCTAGTCACAGCTATCTCAAAAGAACGGAGACAGATTACCATCATTTATATGCCTATACCATTTTTTACATAAAGGGACATTGCATTATTAAAAAAAAAATAGAGAAACTTTATAGTAATGATAATGCTTATGTTTTATCTTAGTTGTTACATAAGCATTCCATACACTAAATCTAACATTTATAGGTCTTATTAAGAATTATTATGATAATTACTATTATAGTAATGAAGAGCTTTGTTCCTCTAAGGCAAGATAATCAAATTTCAATTCTAAATTGCATGTCCATTTAAAAGGTTACATTTATCAGAATTTCAGTTTCTTTTCTAACACTTCTCACTTGTGAAACTCCCTTTCAACTATGCTTTTCAGTCAACTGAAATCTTCAAAAAATTTAATTCAGTGTCAATCACTGTCTACTGCTCTCCTGTTCTCACTCCTTAGTAATGTTTCTTTTTCTTTTACTTTCATACCCAATAATCTATTGTATCTTAATGGCTTTTATGCCGTGCTTAGGTTAAAATCAATTAAAAAATTCATGTCGGACACAAAAATCATCTCCAAAATATCAGAAAATCATTGTTATCTCCAAAGAATTCTTACAATGTAAAATATTTCCTGGGTTTAAATAATTATGGTACCAAGACTTAACGAATTTAGGTTTAGTACTAAATTGGCAACAAGGTCTCATCAATTTACAGTTGAATTGGTTAAATTTGATTGTAATTTTTATGCTAACAGTTTCTTCTTTTGCACATCTTGCTTATGAAACTCTCTTCCAGCATGCTGTTTTCCAGACAAGTTTGATCTTCAAAAATTAAAATGCAATGTCAATTGTTATCTACTATCTTCCTGATTACTCTTCTTTTGTTCTTGCTAAGTGTTCTCACAAAAGACGGAAAGTGTGACAGAGATCCGAAGGTGAATTGGCATGGTGAAGGACGCATTCCAGAAGTTGAGTTAGGTATTAAGAAACAGGACAATTTTGCTAGAAAAAAAGAAAAGAGTACTTGATTGCTATGTGATGTCAGTTCTTCAATATGGCAGTAAATGCTAAACAATCTCATCAAAGATAAAGGAAAAACTTGAAGCAATTGAAATGTGGTTCTACAGAAGGATGCTGCAGATATCATGGATTAAGCATGTGAGCAATAATGAGGTTTTGGAAAGGATGGAAACAAAAATGAAATTAATACTGAGCATCAGGAAGAGACAGCTAAAGTTCCTGGGACATGCAATGACGAAGGAGGGCTTGGAGAACCTGATACTAACAGGCCTGATAGAGAGAAAAGGAGACAAGGGAAAGCAGCAAATAACATATTTAAAGGGCCTGATCAGGTGGATGAAAAAACGAGAGTTGTGTGGTGTAACAGTAGGAAGCATGCTAAGAGCCATGGAAAGCCATGATCACCTATGTCCTGAAAGGACAGGGCACATAGAAGAAGTCTTAGTCATATTTCTGTTTCCCAATTCTTTTACACTTGATAATTCCTTGTCTCTTTATTGCTTTACTGCCTTGCTTGGGACAAACTTGATGAAGAAACATTTTTTCAGTTTAAATACAGAATGAGTCATAAAAATGACTTTGAAGCGACATTTTGGCTTGTACACTTTTCCTGTTAGTCACAAGCTGTTATCAGAAATAAAAAAAAATCGTGACACAAAGGTTTATTTTAATTTAATTCAAATTAACTATGTACATTTGTGTGTGTATGCCTATATTTTAATTCACAAACCTAAAAATATCTCTACAAATTAAACAAAATCAAAATCTTTAAAAAATAATTCTATTTAGTCATTAATAATTTCTGAAAATTTTAAAAAATCTTACAATTTTTTTCATTTTTTAAGGTTTAAAAAGTCATAATAGTTTTTATCGCCAACTTTCTAATTTTATTGTTCAGTTGAAAGGTAGGGCTATCCAGATTAAGTAAGAGAAGACTATTATATTGTTCTACTGTTATTCTTATTTCAAACCCAGTATGGCTTCTGCTCCGATGAACTTAGCTCACTGGTACCCACTATATATGAATTTCCTCAAGCCACAAGATTAGCAACTTTTACTGTGAAACTGATAAATTGTAAATGCAAATTCTACTCCATCAGTTTCTTTTCTCACACTTCCTGCCTGTGAAATTCCCTTCTGCATACTTGCTTTCCCAACAGCTACAATCTTCAAGAATTCAAATGTAAAGTCAATAGTCACCACCTGTCTCACTAACTTACATACTCTCTCTCATGCTTTTTCTCCATCCACCCCACTTCATCAGTATTCTCATCCTTCTCATACTCTTTTCCTGACACCCTCTGTAGCCTGTCACTCTTTCTCATAACATTCCTCCTATGTAACCCCCTGAACAACAGTGGCAGTAAAATGCCTTGCTTGGGGCCACACAATGATAAAAAAAAAAATTGTGTGCATCTGTGTATGGCACAAGCACACATAAGCCTCTTACATACAACACAATTATATACATATACAAAGCCACATACAGACAGTGCATGAAAAATGAGCCCTACTGTTAAAATATAAATAATTATTATTTTAGCTATGCTATTAAAACAGGATGGCAATTTTTAATTACCTGGTACTTGTAAACTATGAAATACTAGCAGTATAGCCTGGCATTGCTCGGGTATAATGAAAGCTTTAAAACTAATCCATGGTCCTGGAGCTCAGACTCAGCCTAAGGAATATTTGTGTGAAGTTTGGTGAGAATTGGATAAAAATTGTGGATTTGTATAAAGGACATACAGACAGATAAACAGACACACACAAACATCTTGCCTTTTATATATCTATAGTATTGATTTTCTGCACTATTGTAAGAACTGCAACCTTGAAACTTCTGAATATCATTTCTTATGTCTTTGTCTATGAGTGTATCAAATTTGATTAAAATCGGAACACACCGATTTTTTCGATTATCGATATTTATCGGGAGTACCTTGACACAAAACCTAGCTAAGAACACTCACAGACGCTTATAGTACAACTGTGTAAATTTTCAAGAAAATCGGTTCAGCCGTTTCGGAGTCTATAGACACACAGACAGACACAGACAAAGTTCTATTTATAAATAAATTTAGATTTTCTTGCAATATCTTGCTCATGGGCACCATTTCCAGAATATCGAAATAAAGAACATTCTATTCAACTTTTGGTAATTATAATTCCTATGTCAGCAGAAAAGTAGCAATGAGAAATTGTGGCATAGAAAGTGTTATGTTAAAAAAAAGGTGTTCATTTCTTATTAGTTTAAACATTATTTTTAGTGGGTTTAAGGTGCTATTTGTCTTTCTTTTATTTCACTGTTTAACAAAATAAAAAAAAATAACAAGGATAGCACATCAAACACATGTACCCACTAAAAATGAGTGCGAGTTAAAGATCAAATGCAGATGAAATATGGATTGGAATCTGACAGGATGATAAAATAAAAACACAAATATTAAACATATCAGCATCTAACATTTTCTCTGTTATTAAAGCTTCAAAAGAAACTGAGAGAAAACAAAGAGACAGAAACTCTGGTATATTTCAATTTTGTTTGGGTCAGTTCTCATTGGTCAGACATTAAAACCACAGATAATTCTATATGTATAAACATTTGTGAGGGTTCTTGCATGTTTAAGTGGGAATTGGAGGGTAATGCATATTCATAACTGTGTATATGTGCCTATCTAGTAGCAGTTCTAATGTCTTCACCTTTATGTAGTCAGGTGTTAAAACCATAGATAATTCTCTATGTATATTGAGGCAGCAAATAATTTTCTAAACATATACTGTTAAATATAAGAGACAATGAATGTCTGCTATGTTTAATCATGAGCCGTTCTAAACATCGTATTTTGGCTTTAATTTCAGTTGAAAATAAAGATAAAAATTCTCCAACATTTGGATAATCTTTTATTAAGTTGGTTCTAAGCTTTTGGCTCACATGAGCCATCTTCATTTGATGTTTAATGAGGTTACATTGAAATTTCTTGGTGTTAGGATCATTTAATGCTACGGCATTATGTAACTTAAATTTAGTGTATCGAGGCACCAAATAATTTTCTAAACATATACTGTTAAATTCATTCATTGTCCCTTATATTTAACAGTATATGTTTAGAAAATTCTCTATGTACGAACATTTGTGAGGGTTCTTGTATGTCTAAGTGGGCATTGGAGAGTAATGCATATTCATAATTGTGTACATGTGCCTATCTAGCAGCAGTTTTAATGTCTTCACCTTTGTGCAGTCAGGTGTTATATATATATATATATATATATATATATATATATATATATATATATATATATATATGTATGATAAAAATATAGTTTTATGCAATACTATATTAATAGGTGAAAGTGTTTAATATCAGGGATAGAATGTATGTAAATATGAAAGTCAATACCAAGTGCTGACATGCCATTTTATGATTAAACACAATCTTCAAACCATGTGTGTTGTGTTTAGGATCTACTATTTATATATGCTAGACAATGGTGCATTATGAGTAGCAAAGTCTATTTTATTATCCTAATGGCTACTGAGTAGAATGTAATTTTGTTTCAAATTATTCTAGAGAAAGATTCTCTTGACTTTTTTTTATCTCATAGTACATTTGAATGCATATTTAAAATCGCACGACACATTTAAATTATGTTAAAAGTAAAAAAAAGAAAAAAAGAACATACGTTTATGATTTATTAACACAAACAAAACAATTATAGTTTGTAATAAAGAAATAATTAAAATTCTTAAAATAACTTAAATTTATTTTTAAAATTTGAATCTTCAGTGTTATAAACAAGCGTATAGTTGCAAGAAGAATTATGACAAATACGGATGTAAATTTATCTTGTTTATTGTATGAGTGGTTTACAAATTCGGTTGTCCTTAATTGTCCTGATGAGTGGTTTACGAATTCGGTTGTCCTTAATTGTCCTGATGAGTGGTTTACGACCAAGGTCCTTAATTGTCCTGATGAGTGGCTGGCTTAATTCGGTTGTCCTTAATTGTCCTGATGAGTGGTTTACGAATTCGGTTGTCCTTAATTGTCCTGATGAGTGGTTTACGAATTCGGTTGTCCTTACCTGTCCTGATGAGTGGTTTACGAATTCGGTTGTCCTTAATTGTCCTGATGAGTGGTTTACGAATTCGGTTGTCCTTAATTGTCCTGATGAGTGGTTTACGAATTCGGTTGTCCTTAATTGTCCTGATGAGTGGTTTACGAATTCGGTTGTCCTTAATTGTCCTGATGAGTGGTTTACGAATTCGGTCTTTAATTGTCCTGATGAGCGGTTTACGAATTCGGTTGTCCTTAATTGTCCTGATGAGTGGTTTACGAATTCGGTTGTCCTTAATTGTCCTGATGAGTGGTTTACGAATTCGGTTGTCCTTAATTGTCCTGATGAGTGGTTTACGAATTCGGTTGTCCTTAATTGTCCTGATGAGTGGTTTACGAATTCGGTTCCTAATTGTCCTGATGAGTGGTTTACGAATTCGGTTGTCCTTAATTGTCCTGATGAGTGGTTTACGAATTCGGTTGTCCTTAATTGTCCTGATGAGTGGTTTACGAATTCGGTTGTCCTTAATTGTCCTGATGAGTGGTTTACGAATTCGGTTGTCCTTAATTGTCCTGATGAGTGGTTTACGAATTCGGTTGTCCTTAATTGTCCTGATGAGTGGTTTACGAATTCGGTTGTCCTTAATTGTCCTGATGAGTGGTTTACGACCGGTTGTCCTTAATTGTCCTGATGAGTGGTTTACGAATTCGGTTGTCCTTAATTGTCCTGATGAGGTTTAACACCCGGTTGTCCTTAATTGTCCTGATGAGTGGTTTACGAATTCGGTTGTCCTTAATTGTCCTGATGAGTGGTTTACGAATTCGGGTTGTCCTTAATTGTCCTGATGAGTGGTTTACGAATTCGGTTGTCCTTAATTGTCCTGATGAGTGGTTTACGACCCGGTTGTCCTTAATTGTCCTGATGAGTGGTTTACGAATTCGGTTGTCCTTAATTGTCCTGATGAGTGGTTTACGAATTCGGTTGTCCTTAATTGTCCTGATGAGTGGTTTACGAATTCGGTTGTCCTTAATTGTCCTGATGAGTGGTTTACGAATTCGGTTGTCCTTAATTGTCCTGATGAGTGGTTTACGAATTCGGTTGTCCTTAATTGTCCTGATGAGTGGTTTACGACCTCGTTGTCCTTAATTGTCCTGATGAGTGGTTTACGAATTCGGTTGTCCTTAATTGTCCTGATGAGTGGTTTTACGAATTCGGTTGTCCTTAATTGTCCTGATGAGTGGTTTACGAATTCGGTTGTCCTTAATTGTCCTGATGAGTGGTTTACGAATTCGGTTGTCCTTAATTGTCCTGATGAGTGGTTTACGAATTCGGTTGTCCTTAATTGTCCTGATGAGTGGTTTACGAATTTGGTTGTCCTTAATTGTCCTGATGAGAGTGGCTTACGACCCGGTTGTCCTTAATTGTCCTGATGAGGTTTACGAATTCGGTTGTCCTTAATTGTCCTGATGAGTGGTTTACGAATTCGGTTGTCCTTAATTGTCCTGATGAGTGGTTTACGAATTCGGTTGTCCTTAATTGTCCTGATGAGTGGTTTACGAATTCGGTTGTCCTTAATTGTCCTGATGAGTGGTTTACGAATTTGGTTGTCCTTAATTGTCCTGATGAGTGGTTTACGAATTCGGTTGTCCTTAATTGTCCTGATGAGTGGTTTACAAATTTGGTTGTCCGTTGTATGTTTTTCAGGGTTCTCATTTGCTGATTAATATTTTCGCATACATGTGTGAGGAAAGAAGAAATTTGTTTTGTTAGTGGAACTCAGAGACTTTTTTAATGAATTTCTTAGACAGAATATAAAAATACAATTCAAAGCCGGAATTGTATGTGTGCTATGCAGATTTTAGTGTTTTCAGTAAATGACTATAAAATCAGAAGAGATATGACATTCAGTTTTATTAAAACAGCAAACATCCAAACTTACCATAACACAAGTCGAAAAATCAATGTTTAAGAGGCTTTTGAGCAGGAACAATTATGCATCTAGATGCAGTTACCTGGATCTATTTTATAATGTTGTTTTTTAATTAATTACTATTTATTGGCTACTTAATTATTTGTTGTCATTTATTATTACATTTGTGTTTATGTATGCGTACAAATTGAATTTAATACACCAAGTCAAATTTTATTATACAAATCAATTTTTTTTTTACAATAATACTGATAATAAAAATGATATAAACCAAATGAGGTTGATAAAACTTTGAAGATATATTTTTAAGTTAAATATGCCCAATGCATTTTAACCTGTAATATCTATTTTTCTACAATAACTTATTTTACACACTTTTTATTGAATATGACAGACAAGGAATACTTTCTAAGATTTATTTTTATCAAAGTCTGAGAACAACAACAATTAAGAGGCGGTTCCACACTCTTCAATGGCACCAATTCCTCAATCAGAGATCTTGCTGAAGAATGTAATTCATCGTGATACCCAGGATTGTGCTTCAATCATTGAAATGATCTTAACCTCTTCAAGTCTAGAGGTCAACCATTACCAATTTTATATATCCTCCTAATCTGCACCTCTTACTTTCTCCTTTTATACCATACGACAATTTGATTAAGTCAAACTCTGCCTTAAGTGGTTCTTGGGCCTTATATTGAGTAAACGATTGGATGAAAACATCTATCCTTTGGTTGTTAGTCATATAAAATGAAAAATTATTTTTAAAATTAAATTTTATTTGGTATTGTGTCAGTCAACAAAAATTGCTCCAAATATATTTTTAATTTTGTTAACACCCAAGTGGTAACACTCATTCCTGTTGAAAACAGTCAATACCATTAAATGATGTTTCTGAAATAAATGGCTTTCATCTTTATGTATCAGTTTCATTTCGTGGAAAAATGCTTTAGTCTCAAGTAGACAGACAAGATACTCTTAATTTGCTTTCTGATTCTTGATTGAAGAATTTCCCTTTACTAGTTATTTTTTTTTTATTATTCTTTCTGAAAAGTGTTTAAATCTTTTTATCTCATTGTTTCTAGCAGAACCATTCTTACTGAAAAAAATACAAACGTATATATAAATAGCGTAGTACTTACGTGTGTCACATTCTAGAAAGAGATATGAACACACAGACACAAGATTAAACATAGGTACATTGGACAGCGTACACACAAATACATATCATAAATGAAAGAAAACGTTGAACAGGAAATATAAAATAAAAAGAGAATTACTGTAAAACTAGCAGTGTAGCCTGGCGTTGCTTGGGTGTAATGAAAGCTTTAAAACTAATCCATGGTCCTGGAGCTCAGACTCTTTGGACATTGGCACGAAAGACTAAAAAGCAATAGTTGCTTCCAGTTAAAGCAAAATCGTAGATGGAAAAATGAGTGGATGTAAGTCAAATTTTGATTTCCTGGTATCGATATCAAATAAATTTTTCCGTCATTAACTGAATTTTGAAGGCTAAATAAGTCCTCTGAGTAAATAGTATCATGGCTGAGACTAAGAACTACAATTATACCTACTTAGAGCCAAACCTGAAGCAAAAACTAAAATAAAAGGGCTGAAAAAAATACAGACATACAGGCAGATAAACAGACACACACACACACACAAACATCTTGCCTTTTGTATATATATATATATATATAGTCGATTTTCTGCACTATTGTAAGAACTGCAACCTTGAAACTTCTGAATATCGTTTCTTATGTCTTTCTCTATGAGTGTATCAAATTTGATTAAAATTGGACTACTTTTTCTATAACCTGATTTTTTTGATTATCAATTTTCAATATTTATCAGGGGTATCTTGACACAAAACATAGCTAAGAACACTTGCAGACTCTTATACTACAACTGTGTAAATTTTCAAGAAAATCAGTTCAGCCATTTCGGAGTCTATAGGTAACAGATACACACACTTAGAGAAAGTTTCATTTATAAATAAGTTTAGATAGATATATATTATCTGTTATAAATGTTGTATCCTTGAGAAACAACAAATTGTGCACCCAAGTGGTAAACTACCAAATCCAGACATCGTAGAACAAATCAGATTATTCTGTATGAGAATGTAACTGAGAGATTAGTCTACTGCAATATACACTACCATATATACTTCTCATTAATTAGTAGCTATGACTCGCATATAACAGACAGACTTATCCATCCTACTGTACCAGAAGAGGAGCAGGATATGTCACTGAAACATTCTGTAAAAGGACAAACATGTTTTCCTTCCTCTTGCTCCAAGATGTAGCAATACACAGATGAAGACATCTCCTCTGGGAGACATCTTTTACTTGACAGACAGTTGCAGGAAGTAAAATCTGTACCTTGGTCATTCCAATTTATCTTAACTTACTTCTGAACCAGAAAAGGAAACTCTCTTCCCAACTATTGCTTTTTAGTTAATCGTGCCTACATCCAAAGAGTCTGAGCTCTAGGACCATGGATTAGTTTTAAAGCTTTCATTACACCTGAGCAACACCGGGTTATGCTGCTAGTAAAGAATAAAAGAAAGAAATACATTTGTCTATAATGCTAGTAATAAAAGAACCAGAAAGAGTTTTGGTCATCTGCACTATTTTATTACCCCACTTAGCTTTGCCAACACCTGTTAAATGGTACTGTTTCAGTTCTATGTTGTATCCTTGAGAAAGGTACAATAACGAATTGTGCACCCAAGTGGTAAACTACCAAATACAGATGTTGTAGAGCAAACTGGATTATTCTATATGAGAGTGTCACTGAGTGATTAGTCTACTGCAATATACACTACCATATACACTTCTCACTAATTAGTAGCTATGACTCGCATATAACAGACAGACTTATCCATCCTACTGTACCAGAAGGGTAGCAGGGTATTCCATAACAACAATAAAAAGAGACAATGTATGAATGTACTTGGAGTATTTTTGTTCTTTAAATAATAATTTCAAGTCTTTCTTTTTCTTTTTAATCATTTCACCCCAAGCAAGGCATTAACACCACTGATGTACACAGGGTTACATAAGAGAGTTGAAATATTAGGCAGGAGGAGAGTGAAGTCAAAGAGCAAAAGAAGGATGTGAACACAGGAGTGAAGACAGTTGCGAAGGTAGAGAGAAAGAAAATGGAACAAGGTACATGGGGTGATGTAGAAAGGGCTGGAGTTAAGTGGATAAGAGATGGGAATTGACTTTGCATTTAAATTCCTGGAGTTTATAGCTGACAGGAAAGCAAGTATTTGGAAGGGAGTTCCACAGGGAAGAAAGTGCGAGCAAAGCTGTCTTCATCTTGATTCTCCTTCAACTCAGAAAAATACTTTTCAGCTGTTCATTTTTATTTATTTTATCCAATCAGTCCTCGCTGTGAGCAACATAGCAAGTCGTAGTCTTTATATTATAATACAGTAATTGTAATACCTACCAAGGCACCTACATGTGTCACACATTTGCTGTAATGAATAAAAGTAAATGTATTTTGTAAATGCATTATATTTCCAGAGAACATCATTGTAATGAAAGAAAGAATAAGACAATAAAAAGAGTCAACATAGAAAAAGTACAGAAGAAGACGAGAACAATTAAAAGCAGAATAGAGACAAGCAATCAGTAAACATAACAGAGAATGAGTTTAATCAAGGAGAAATGATATGAACAAAAAAGAGAGAGATCTTTATATTTATGATTATTATGGCAATCAGTCAGTTAAGTGCCATACGTGAAATACGCTTGGGCGATCATGTCTCGAAAGAGGCATGACTGACTGGGCAGAAGATTATCCCGCAGTAGGTTGCCATTGCTTTCTGCGGTAGACTGGTTGCCAGCCAAGGCTATAGAACCCAATCTGTCCTGTTATTTAACCCATAACTGGAAGGCAGAGATGGATTAATACCTTTACCAAGGGTATTTGCGCGTAAGTGAATGCAATGAATTCAACTGGAATTCGAACTTTATGGCAATACTTTGTTAAAATTGTTAAGTTCAAATATTAAATGATGCAATAGAGGAATTTCTACGAATATTTTATTGTCATAGAATTTCCCAAGTGCTTATTCAATCATTATCTGCAGAATTAAGATTTATCAGAATATTAAGATAAAAAAAAACCCTGAAATTTTCACAGGTTAAAACTAGTGAAATTTTGATAAATGTATAGGTTTTAATGAGATTCTCATTAGACACAAATTACCGATTCTCATAGGCAATCTCTGGCAAACAGACTATCAAATCTGTAATGAACAAAGCAGTGTTTGCATCTAGCATCTTCTTGCAAAGGTGACTTTCTTATAACTCATTTCATTCTGCATGTTGGCATTCTCCATTATTTTAATTACTAGTGGGCCTGTGCTGCCAAAAGTTTATATTGATATGTCATCTTCAATGACGGCAACATAAATCCTGATATATCTATTACTGTGCATCTTACATTAAGACTAGAAAAAAAATACTATTAATTCAAACACCTGACCATGAAAGGCAGGATATATAAATATTGAGCTGTTGCCCTAGATATTTCCAAAGTATTTGGCATGCTGGTGTTCTATGCAAGTTACAGGGCTACGGTATAACTGGACTATTTGTTTGATCTAATCCAGTCGTTCTCTTCAATGAATGAGTATTGAATAGACATGCTTCCAGATCCTATTTTACAAATACCGGTGTCCCTCAAGGCTCTAGTCTAGGTCCTATGCTTTTTCTGATCTTCATCAATGATTTCTCTGATGTAATCAGATCCCAAGTAGGCATCTACTCTGACAGCATCACCATTTACTCCCATCTCAATAAGAAATCTACCCAGGCTGACAAAGTTAACCTCACTACTGATCTTGAAAAAAACCTCCAATCTGTGGTGAGCTTGGGTAAGACATGGCTTGTAAATTTTAATGTTTCCATTTTCTCACTACTCACCTCTTACATAACCCTCTGTGCACCAGTGGCAGTACTACCTTGCAGTACTACCTTGCTTGCGGTGAAATGATATTATATATATATATCTACACACCCTACTATAATAAAGATTGTTGCATATTTATATATCTAATTTTTTTTTACATTTTTAATATTCCAGGTAATAATTTTGTTCTTGTTTTTTAATTTACAACAATGTATGGATAAAGCAGTACGTTTACTGTAGTTACTGTTATTTAAAGACAGCATGTGGTTATTAAATCTTATCTTCCACTTGTTAGAAGTGCTTCCAAAGTAAAATTTAACATCATTACCATCTGAGTGAATTCAAGCTCTATAAACAATACTTTCGAATATACATTGGCCATTAATTGGGCAGGTTTTATTTTTTTGGCAGTTGCAATTATTTTTAAAAGGGTCATTGTTGCTATTAGTTGGGTGACAGATATTGTTAATTTGGCCAAATTTTTATTTGATATTATGTTTATTGAGCAAGTTTGGTTTTGGGAATTTGATAATTTGTAAAAACTGAACGTACTCAATAAACGTAACGAAGTAACTTCCATTTGTCATCAGTGTCTAAAATATGCCCTAAAGTATAGTTACTTTTTCCTAATATAATCTATACAGCTATAATCTATGTCATAGCATATATTGATTGATTCTCCCATCTTCTGATAATTAATTTGTCACGGCTTAATGGATAGATCACCCACTAAGTCAACTACATATGTTTGACGTGCAGTGTATTTAAAAAAAAACAAAAAACTCTCCCGTCTTTGTCTCTTGTCAACTAATTTTAGCTAAATAACAACTTAGAGAAAATCCTGTAACTGTTTCATGCTGACACACGATAATTTTTCAGACTTGCTACATATGTATCATTCAATTTATTTTATCACTGGCAGAGAAAATGTCTGAGTTTCAAGTCATTTCAAGTCTCTACCCACCTTTATGCTTACAATCAAATTTCTCCTATCCATCATGACCTGACTTTCTATGGTTTACTGAGACAAGCCCTCTGAAAATACCCTCAACTTTATTGTATGGATTTGGTAAAAATTGTGTTGTTTTCAAGCTTCTATATATAAATGATTCCTAAAAGAAAAATATTTCACTGCCTGATGAGATGTTAATAAGATAGTACCAAAACAACAGTTCTTGTGTTGCAGTAAATTATGTTTATAAGAAAGAGGTGTAACAAAAATATTACTATACTAGCAGTATAGCCTGGTGTTGCTCGAGTGTAATGAAATCTTTAAAACTAATCCATGGTCCTGGAGCTCAGACTCTTTGGACATTGGCATGAAAGACTAAAAAGCAATAGTTGTTTCCAGTTAAAGCGAAAATGTAGACTGAAAGAAAAATGAATGGATGTAAGTCAAATTTTGATTTCCTGATATCGATACCAAATAAGTTTTTTTCATCATAAACTGAATTTTGAAGGCTAAGTCCTCTGAGTAAATGGTATTATGGAGGAGACTAAGAACTACAATTATACCTACTTAGAGCCAAACCTGAAGCAAAAACTAAAATAAAAGGGCTGAAAAAAATACAGACATACAGGCAGATAAACAGACACACGCACAAACATCTTGCCTTTTATATACATATATATATTATCGATTTTCTGAACTGCAACCTTGAAACTTCTGAATATCGTTTCTTATGTCTTTGAGCGTATCAAATTTGATTAAAATCGGACCACTCCTTCTGTAACTCAATTTTTTCGATTATCAATTTTCGATATTTATCGAGGGTACCTTGACACAAAACCTAGCTAAGAACACTCGAGACACTTATAGTACAACTGTGTAAATTTTCAAGAAAATCAGTTCAGCCTTTTTGGAGTCTATAGGTAACGGATACACACACACAGAGGCAAAGTTCTATTTATAAATAAGTTTATATATAATTCCAAGTGAAGAGGACTCAAGGTTTTTTTTTCTATTTTGAGTGCTCTGGGATTTATTTTATTATAAACAGTGCTCAATATAATGAGTATTATAGAGCTTAATATAATATAATATAATTATATGGTTATGTCAATTTTACATTGCGACATGGAAATTTCTATGTTTCGAGATCCATTCTCATCATCAGGCAATGTTGGTGTGGTTGTGCAGACGATTTACATTTAAAACGTTTTAAATGTAAATCGTCTGCACAACCACACCAACATTGCCTGATGATGAGAATGGATCTCGAAACATAGAAATTTCCATGTCGCAATGTAAAATTGACATAACTATATAATTATAAGTATCTATATATATATATATATATATATATACACACACACACACACATTTTAATTTTTATAAAAATAACATCATACAGACATAAAAATTCATTTATGCAATGCGTTAATTTAAGTAAACCTTTAGCTGATTTAATTTTAGTATACAAAAAGAAAAGAGCACTGATCCATTATATAACATCAGTCCCCCTATAAGGCTGTGATTGCTAGACAGCAACCTCAAAGATAAAGAACAGACATGAAACAACAGAACAGTGTTGCTACAGAAGGATACTGAGGATATCATGTGCCAAACATGAGAGCCACAATGAAGTTTTAGAGAAAATGGAAAAAAACAAAAAAAACCTATACTTAAACTGAGGAAGAGTTGAAATTTCTAGCAAAAAGACCAGATTCATTAAGAGCTATGAAAGACAGGAAATTGTGAGGAGCCAGGGTTGTTGATGTTCTGAAAAGAAACGACATACAGAGAAAAAGACAGAAATTCATACAACTGCACTATTTACATGTAGATTATTGTCTTCACCTTTGTTGTTATGTTTTGGCTATTGCACTCACCAGCTTTCATCAGGTGGATGTTGTTCCAGACAGGGAATTCAGAACAAAACCCTTCATTTAAGCAAGTAGACTATTCTTGTTCCACTTCTCATGTTTACGGATATCTTATCTAGTTCTTATTTTTAGAACTGCTCAGTTATTGCTCACCCACTTTTCCACTGAGTCTCAGTATATACTGCTCAAACCATGGTTTAAAAATTCAATTACTAGGGTTACCTAGTCTAGTTCTCATTTTTAGTACTGCTCAGCTATTGCTCACCTTTTTTTTCCATTGGGTCTAACTATACACTGCCCAGCTGGGGGATTGAAATCTCAATTACTAAGGTTACCTTGTCTAGTTCTTATTTTTAGTACTGCTCATTTATTGCTCACCATTTTTCCATTGAGTCTCAGTATACCCTGGCCAAGGGATTGAACTCACAATTGCTATGTCACCAAATTCACAAACCAGTGCTTTAGGTTATACAGATTTACATATGCATGATGGCTGATAAAGTGAGATGCAAAAAGAAAAAACAGAGAGGCAGACAATAGTCTGCATGTAAATAACATAAATGATGCTAATTCTTCATCCATGATATTCAGGCAGAAATTTAGATTTTCATTTACCATTCACAAATGAAATAGATTTCTGGCCAATTTCTGGCCAGAGGAAATGTCTGAACTGCTACCTTAAAAGATCTGATTTGGCACAATGTGCAGACTGATTAACTTTTATTAATATATTTATGCTATTTACATTGTTCAAACTGTTGTCCTCATCTTTGTCATATTCACAATGTTTCAGCCTTTGTACACTCCAGCCTTCTTCAGATCATACATGTTGGACCAATTACTTTATTTAGTCCATGAAGGATAGACTGTTCTAGTTCCACATACCATTTCTTGGATATCTTAGTCTCAGTTAATTCTCTTCAATACAATGGCCAAAATGTGAATATGACAATTGTTATGGTGGCCTCCTAAGAGGAATGAACTCTTCCTCTTACTATATATATAATGACCTGCGTGACTTTCAGTTGGCAACTAACTGCAGTTTAGTTGACAGCAGTTAAGTACACAGTTAAAGCCAACTACAATTCAGGCAATATGCAGTGTAACTGTACTTATTTCGATTTACTTATTGTACATATGTTCTTGTTATACTAATACTCTGTTTTGAACCTTCTACCTTCTTGTTTCCATGTCTTGCTCCCAGCTCAAACCAGTCTCTACAACTTTGCACCGAAGTTTCGCAACAGCAACTCCTCAACAAATGGGCAACAAAGATCCCCAACAGTAATAAAGAGAGGACAACAGTTTGAACAATGTAAATAGTGTAGTTAAAATACCTCATCTCAGAAATATAGGTAGATTTGAAAATCTTTTATTTATTTGATAAAGTTCTGTAATTTTCTTGAAGCACTGTGTATATCAGATGTATGGTTAGGTCTTCAAGGCTGTCACAATGCATTTAGTAAATTAAAGGAAGGTAAAGAAGTTTTTGGGTATCACCTATTTATTATACATTAATATTTCGAGATCAAAATCTCATCTTCAGAATGGCAGAGGAGTGTGTGTCTGTCCGAGTGAGTCCGTGCCTCATGGAGCGTGTGTCCGAGTCATGGACTCACTCAAACAGACACATGCTCCTCTGCTATACTGAAGATGAGATTTTGATATCGAAATATTAATGTATAATAAATAAATAGCAGCCAAAAACTTCTTTACCTTCCTTTATTTTATTAAATTTTATTTATTTTTTTATAAAAGTCTGGTACATTAAAATGAAATCCACCCCTTTGAGAGCACTTTGACATGAAATAATGGTGTATGAGCATATGTTATTAAATAATACTGCTGCAGGTGCAGTGTCTTAATTAATCAATCATGCACCTTGCTATCTATTAGGGTCCTAGGCACACCAGATGTACTGCAGCTACTGCGAATTGACCTGATAGAGACAATCTCCCTTCAGATTGGCTTTGGACCCAGAGTTGTCATACTTTTAGATTTATTTCTACTCAATCAATTCTACTCGACTATTTAACACATAGCTTAGGAGAAGTGGAAAAAGATGGAATGCCAACAAACTAGCTTGTAATTTATACTCTACTCACAAATTCTAATTTCTGAACTATCTGTATCTTTCGTTTTGTGAGGATGTGTGTTGTAGTGCAGTGGATATCGATTCAGAATGACAAATCGAGATGCCGAGTTCGAATTCCAGTTGGATTCCTAGAATTCACTTACACACAAATACCCTTGGGAAAGGTATTAATCCGTTTCTTTCCTCCAGTTATGGGTTAAATAATAAAACAGATTGGGTTCTATAGCCTTGGCTGGCAACCTGTCTACTGCTGAAAGCAATGGTAACCTACGGTGAGATAATTTTCTGCCCAGTCACTCATGTCTTTTCGAGACATAATCGCCCAAAGCGTGTATTGCATATGGCACTAAACTGACTATTTTGTGTATCAACTTTTATTAAAATCTTTTCTCTTACATTTGCCATATACTTTAATATGGTAGAAGCCCTTGTGAACTACAGTGCTGCTGAATAATGGTTTGTGAGATGTACCCTCAAAAGTTTTTAATAAAAGCTGAGACATGACATCTGAATGTTTATTGAAATCTTTTGTTTTACATAAGCCAGGGACAATAACTAGGAAACTGCCCTTGGGGAGAAACCTTGCCATGAACTAATGCTTTGTTGGATGTGCTTCAAAACTAATGCTACTGTATCAATTTTAATCCTCAACATGTATTACTCTATTTTAGTGACCTTATGCCAGAATAACTTAAGCTTAATAAATATCCATAACCACTTTAATTGGTCATGGAACCTATTAAAGACTTTGTTATTGTGCCTGTCTGGTCCTTACATGTTATCACATTAAATATCATACATATGTTGAATTATACTTTTTGCTTCCTGCTTTTTTTTAACACATCCAGCAAGTTTAAGCACCTAAGAGATGCAAAAAAAAGAGCAACATCTCATCATTTTACAGTTGAAATCATACCAGGATAGAAACATGCTACACCTTGGCCTCACATTTTCCACTGACATGAAGTGGACTGAATATATTGCTACACCTGCTACATGGAAGATTGGTTTACCGTGTCGTCCCAAAAAATATTTTTCTTGTCTGAATCCATCTTGCATATTCTTAAATCTACCATTCAATCTGTGTATTGAATACTGTTGCCATATTTGGTCTGGTACTTCTTCTGTACTGCTTGAGGTTCATGACAAATCCAGAGAACTGTCTGCAATGCAATCAATCCTAACCAGGCATCTCATCTCCAGTCAGTTCTCATCAATATGACATGGTTTTCCTCCATTTTTTTTCACAAATATTTTTATTGCCAGTGCTCTGATGAGCTTTATTTTTTCTGGAATTTAAGCATGTTACTAGATTGGCAATTAGATCCCACTTTTTTTTTGCTGAACTAGCTAGATTCAAATGCCACTTCTAAGCTAACAGTTTTTTGCTTCTCACCTTTCCCATCTGTGAACTCCCTTCTAACTTATTTTTTTTAATCATTTCACCTCAAGCAAGGCAGTTTACTGCCACTGTTGTGCCGGGGTTTATATAGGGGAAAGTGATGAGAAAGAGGGGTTAGTTACAGGAAATGTAAGGAGGAGGGTAATAGACGGATAAGAATACTGGTGTAATGGGGGTGGAGTTGATGGAGTAAAGAACTGGATGCGAGTTAGTAGATGTCTGTTGACCTTATATTTAAATTCTTGGAGATTGTAGTTGTCGGGGAAGTATGTAGAAGGGAAGGAAGTGTGAGAAAAGAAGCTGTTAGAGTAGAAATTGCGGTTACATTTTATTGGTTTCACTGTAAAAGGGTGGGATCTAGTTGCTAGTCTAGTAGACTGTGTAAATTCATACATAGGGGGCACCAATGAGCTAAGTTCATTGGAGCAGAAGCCATGAAAGTATTTGTAGAAGAGGCACAAGGAAGCCACGTCACACCAGTACGAGAGTGACTGCAGCCAAGCTAGTATCGATCATATTACAGATTCTCTGTTGGACTTTGTCAAGAGACCCAAGGTGACTAGCAGGGGCACCCAACCAGATGTGGCAGCAGCATTCAATATGGTGGATGGTAGATTTATATATGTGCAGGATGGACTCAGACAGGAAAAACTTTGTGGCCTTGCACAGTGAACCGACCTTCATAGCAGTGGATTTAGCTAGGGATTTGATATAGTCATTCCACTTGAGGTCCACTGAAAGTGTTAGGCCAAAGAGGCGTAGTGTTTTGCTCTCATGGAGGCTAGCCTGATCCATGCTGATGATGGGGTAGGAATGATTGTCTCTGATAGTTAATAAATAGCAGCTTCGTTTTGGAAGCATTAAAATTTATGAGCCATTTCTTACCCCAGTCCACCATGGATTGGAGGTCCTTCTCAAGCTTGGCAGCAAGGTTTGCTTCATCAACCTCAGCAGATCTTTGATTGAGGTGAGAGTAAACAATGGCATCATCAGCGTATATGCCTACTTGGAATCTTATTACATCAGGGAGATTATTAATGTATTGCTTTCCTGAAAATAGCTACTTTTAAAATTTTAAATACAATGCCAATCTTCATCTTTTGTTTTCTTGAACTCTGTCAGATAATATTTGTTTTTTTTTTTTTGCCAGTTGATTTATCACTGTAATGTCTCTTCCACTACGTTACGCAAACCTACGTCAGTTAGTGTGAAAGGTTATATGTGAAGGTTCAGAAAGAAAAAAAAAACCCTTTGATCTCATGTGTGCACATAACAAATTTGGGCATTTGACTTGAAACTGTTTAACCTCATATAATGAAATAACCTCTCCTCAATTCTAGATACAAATTTGTGTACAGAGGGAATACTTAAACATGGGATAAGGTAAGTTAGGCCAGCAGACAGTTATTAGAATTTAGAGAGTTTGATCCTCGTTAAGCACTCTGAAGTTATGGGGTACCCAATGAGGATCTTCACTAATATATATATCTGTGTATATGTCATATACCATCACTGCTGCTACTGCTGGAAACAATTATTGCTTTGACCAACAATTGATGAATGCAGAACACATCTATATAAAAAAAAAACTTATACTTTTATTCTTCTTTGGTGACAGTTGTGTGGGGAGTGGTAGTCAGAGGGAATCCCACACAGATGTGGGAGTTGTTGGGAGTTGTCTTCTTCCCTGTGCTCTTTCTGAATCCTCTTGTTGTTCTGCAGTGTTTTCCTTTTTACCCAAAAAACCCCACTCTTATATAAGCTGAAATTTCCTCAAATTCCACTTAATTGCATCATCTATGGCTTTGCCTATCTATTCATCATTTTTTCAGATTATTTTCTTTGAAACCAGCATCTTTTGACATCATCACATTCCTGTTTGTCATTGTTTCTGATGCCAATCATATTTCTGTTGGGTTATCAAAATACAATACATTCCTTTATGTTGGCTGCCCTTGACATAAACACATCTTTCTTTGTCCTGTTTAGATTCCTGACTTTAAGTGAAAACATTTCTGTGGGTCACCGGAATATATTACATATATACATTCATATTTATCAACTTTATAGAAGATGGCAATAAGAAAGCCATAATAAACTTTTCTTTCAACTATGATCGTTGAAAGAAATCTTGGCTGCAGTTAGCTATGTACCACTTGGAAGATACAGCACACATTTAAGAGATGCTCTGGTCATACAATACTAAAATTAATGCATAACACTATGTGTGGCAAAAACCTAACACTAGATATCCCACAGAGCACGTCCTCCACTCTGTAGAACATAGTGGTGACATCCTGTTATGAAAATGCTTTTCTTCAGTGGGGACATGAAAACTGGTTAGAGTTGAAGGGAAGATGATTAGAATCAAATCAAGACAATCCTCATAGAAAAGCTTTTCCAGAAGGAAAATGGCCATACAGCTAGAGTTACAATGCAATGGTTCAGATTAAAGCATATTATTGCATGAAAACAGCCCAGTAAAAGCTCAGACCTAAATCCAATTGAAAATCTATGGCAAAATTTAAAAACTGGTATTCACAGATGCTTTCCGTCCAAACTGACAGATATTTTGCAAAGAAGAACGGGCAATATTTCAGTCTCTAAATGTGCAGTACTGGTAACAACATACTCCCAAAGAATTGCAAAAGAATAATTATGCATTCAAGAGATGACAAAAAATGTACTTTGATGATCAAATGTTATAATTTGAATTCCAGTTGCTAAGTCTACAAGATGTACAAAGGTCAAGTTGAAGGTAATGCTTACACAAGGCATGGTATATATATTGTTTACATTTGCAACATGTTTTTTTTTTTTTTTAATCATGTCACCCCAAGCAAGGCGGTAACGTCACTGATGTGCAGGGGGCTATGAAGATTGGAAAAGAGAAAACTGGAAACCGCATCCTAAACAGGAAACAAGGGATGAGCCTCTTCACCTGTTCAATAGATGTGGGTGGAGTGTGAACCAGGCAATAGTTTAGTCTATCTACTCCAATTGATGTATGAGAAAAAAGTGTTTCATATTAGAAAAAGAGTATTTGTATGAATAAACAATGTGGGTAGACATTAACACTAATTGTGAGTGTCAATTTCATAACTTAAGTAAACTCAAACATCCACAGTTTATTGCTACTTAAAACTGAAAGTGTGAAAGTGACAGTCATCATGCAATGTTGATTATTAAAACCAAACTATTTAACTGTCTCCATCTCATGTATATATATATATATATATATATATATATACACACACTCAATTGTAATGATTCGCTTGAAGCAAGCTTGTTAACCATTACACCACATCAAGATGCTTAGAGTTAGATGGAAGAGTTGATCATATATAAAACGGAGTTACTTTTCAATTACTCTGCATATAAGTGAACATTGAAGTCAACACCTGCTGGATGTTGACTTCTGTGTTCACTTTTATATTCAAAAACAGTTTATCTCTGATATTGAGTACTTTAACACATAAATATTGCATACCATAAAATTAGATATATATATATATATATATATATATATATATATATATACACACAGTACTGTACAGAAGTATTAGGACAAGAACTATTTTATCAGTCATATTGACAGAAAATAAACAATTTAATTAAAGTAATTTTATTTGATTTACCCAACAAATGCTTTAACAAGAAAAAATACTTGTTACAAAATAAATTTAATATTTAGTATAATAGCCTTTTGCTTTGATCACAGCCTTCATTCTGTCAGGCATTGACACCACAAGCTTCTTCAATGTATCTAATGGTATCTCCTGCCAAGCAGCTTGTATTTGTTCTGAAAGTGTGTCTTGCAAAGTAACATTAGATTTATCAATTCAAGAATGGGGAATAAGAAAAAAGTCAGTCATATCCAAGGATAATAGAATAATGAGTAGTTTCAAAATAACTTAATAGAAAATAAAAAAAAATTAAATATAACTTCTTTGTAATACATTTCTTTTACACCTAATTTTAAATAATCAATACTCATTAACAATTTACTTGGCTTTTCACCCTGTGTTTGAATTTCAGTGAGGTTTTTAGGAAAATCACCACTGTCCTAATACTTTTGCACACTACCAGTAGTATGTAAAAGAGTTAGGACAGGGGTGATTTTAAACTTTATTTTGTTGCCTCATAAAAGATAAATAGTTCTTGTCTTAATACTTTTGCACAGTACTGTATATGTGTGTGTGTGTATTTTATATTATTCCTACAAGAGGAGATTTTGGAAGCAAAACATGAAATTAATTTATAATTTTACGTTCTCCAAATAAATTAATATTGCAGAGAATAAAAATAAGAGAAAGATTTAAAAAATATACACAAAGAAGTAAAAATGAAATTGTTTTTGATTAGGAGCCAGTTGGAATTGAACCAGCAACTCTAGCTTGCCAAGTAAACTGGGATTCTATATTTCATGGGTTTTCAAACTTATCTATAGGTCAGGCTTTTTAATTTTATTTTCTACATTTCTTTTAGGCAATATCAGTTACAGGTGTGCATATATATATATGTGTGTGTGTGTGTGTGTCTGTGTATATATATATATATATATATATATATATATATATTGACGTCAAAGGCAACAGTGTGTTTCATGCTATGCAATCATCAGCCCATATATACCCCTGTGCAAATTACTTAAAGCAAAATGAATAATGTCTTTCTAGAATCTTCAACACTCTCTGATAATGCATTTGTTATCTATTGGTGATATTTTCCTCTTCTGGCCAAATTTTTTTTTACGTTTTGGAGTGCTGGATCTAGTTTTTTCTTTGCCTTGATAACATGACTGACAGTTGAAAGGTTGACACCAGCAATATTCGCAACCTCTCTGTAAGGCTTGCCAGTGTGTTTGTGCAGTGTTACAATTTTAGTACACTTCCTTAGAGTAATGTCCATTGCAGTCAAGACAGTAGTGTCAGCACGTGATAAAAATCTGATGCAATCCTGGATGACACAATATTTTACAAGGCCAAACAAATTTCATCATCCACCTCAAAAATAGATTCATATTACTGCACACCACTGCAAATAACCTAATCGAAGGAAAAAATAGAAATCAATGACAGTCTGTAGCTCTAGTGGATTGAAAACTGAGCATATGATAAAAGAAAGGAAACTAAAGCAATTGTTTCAATTAATTTGCACAAGGGTGTATATATATATATATATATATATATATATAAAACACACACAAACATCTACATTCATACACATATACATGCAGAAACACATCTACACACACACATACATGCAGAAACACATCTACACACACATACATACATGTAAACACAAATCTACACTCACACACACGCTCATATACATGAAGACAGGCACTTATATATATATATATATATATATATATATATATATATATTATGTATATACACACACAAACACGCACACACATTTAGACACATCTATACACTCACGGATTTGTACATGTAGACAAACATATAAACTCACATATTTATACATGTAAACAGATAATATACTTAAATATATAAATATAGATATGTAAACATATATATATATATATATATATATATATATATATATATTCTACTGCCCGCCCCCATATTTATTCTGTTACTATTTTAAGTATCGTTGTCGACTCAACTATATAGGTAGAATGATACAGTGTCTGGATATTAGGATTAAACAGCATGTACCTGCTAAAATACTCAATAAGAATTTTTTTCTGGTGATACCATTCAAGATACATATTGGTCTTTTATTGTGGATCATTTGATAAATAGCCCGAGTCTTGCTGCAGATTTAGCATTTTCTATTTTGGCGAAAGCACACTTGTTGTGCCATCTGAAGATGTTGGAGATGCTGTTTATCAGGTCCATGCATCCTTCTCCTTGTAAACAAAAGGACTTTTGTTTGGGCTCTGCTGGGTCTGTAACATCTTCAGATGTTAGAGCTTTTATTTTTCCTCTTCCATTCATTCATGTCATTCATGACAGATTTTCTTTTCATAATTTTTTCCCATTTACAGTTCTGATGAGAAGGGATGAAACTGGTTGACTGGTGTGTTTGTTTTAAAATCTATCATGGCCTATTATAGTAAAAAAAATTATTGTCTTCAATGCCATAATATGATTTTGTACCATCAAAAAATAGATTTAAATATATACAGATATAGATAGATACATACATATATATAAGAAAAAATTTAGGCAGACATGTTATTTCATGGTAAATAATTGCGTACCTCTGGTTTTAAAAATTACCATATTTTCTTAAGAGCTGGTAATTGCAAACCAATTTTTGATTATTCTAAAAAAGCAATAAAGATAGTTTACTTAATGTTGTATCCTTGAGAAAGGTACAATAATAAATTTTGCATCCAAGTGGTAAACTACCAAATACGGACATTGTAGAGCCAAACAGATTATTCTGTATGAGAATTTCACTGAGAGATTAATCTACTGCAATATACACTAGAATATACACTCCTCGTTAATCAGTAGCTATGAATCTTATATCACAGATGGACTTATCCATGCTACTGTACCAGAAGGGTAGCAGGATATTCCATTACAACAAATAACTCTTATCAAAAATAAAACTGCAAATAAGAGAATCATGGTGCTATTAGATAAGTAGACTCCTGAAAACAAGTTTCTTCTTCTATGTGCCCTGTTTTTTCAGGACGTAGGCGATCATGTTTCTCCACGTCTACCTATCTCTGGTGGCTCTTAGCATGCTTTCTCCTGTTACACCTCATAACCCCCATTCCATCATCCACCTGATCAGGCCCCTCAAATATGTTATCTGCTGCCTTCCTCTGTCTCTCTTTTCTTCTATCTGGCCTGTCAGTATCAAGTTCTCCAAGCCCTCTTTCCTCACTGCATGTCCCAGGAACTTCAGTTGTCTCTTCCTGATGCTCAGTATTAGTTTTCTTTTTGTTGCCATTCTTTCCAACACCTTATCATTGCACACATGCTCGGTCTATAATATCCACAGCATCCTTCTGTAGAACCACATTTCTGCTGCTTCAAGTTTTTTCCTCATCTTCGACGATATTGTCCAACATTCACTGCAATATTGAAGAACTGACATCACATAGCAATCTAACACTCTCTTTTTTGTTTCTCGTGAAATTTTTCTGTGTCTTAGTACTTTACTCAGTTTCTGGAATGCATCTTTGCCATGCCAATTCACCTTCGAATCTCTGTGTTGCACTTTCCATCTCCTGTTAGAACACTTCCTAGGTATTTAAATTTTTGTACTTGAAGGGATAGCTTCCAACATTCATAAATTTTGATTAATCTGTGAAAATACAATAATTTTCAATTTTTGAAATATTCTTTAAACACTGTTAATCTGTCATTGCATTTATAATTAAAATAAACTTACGTTTTTTCATTTTATTCCATTTATAAAGAAGATTCTATTACTTTTTTTTCAAAATTTATGGTAATTGTTTTTAAAAGCTTCAATAAATTATCTGAAGTATGCAATTATCCAAGGATGCTTTTGTCTAGGGATGCAAATGTCCAGTACACAATTGTCCTAATACTTGAATAAAGTGAGAGTATATATTGGTTTACTGACAGCCATATCACATCAAAACACCAGTTCTTATTTGTTCATCGGTGACTGATTGTGAATACCAGGTGCTGTAAGCTTAGATGAGCATGTGGTGTGATGGATAATGGCTCAGAATGAGAAATCAGAGAGCCAAGTTCAAATTCAGATGGAGTTTGCTACATTTATTTATGTGCAAATAGCCTTTGGAAGGTAGGAATCCAGCTCTTTTCCCCAGCTATGAGTTAAACATTAAGGCCAACTGGCTCCTATAGCCTTGTTTGGTGACCACTCTACTACAGAAAGGAATGGAAGCTTACTCCAGAAATTCTTCTATCAAGTCAACCATGAATCAAAAAAAAGAAAATTCACCCAAGTATACATAGCACATAAAGATGGATACATTGTTTTTACATGAACAATTTTATATATACATATTTGAATGCATGAGTATGTTGCTATCCCAGTGTATACACATGTGAGGCTGTATGTGTGCATATCTATAGCAGTATTTGTTTTAGAATGTAGTTATAATTCATATATGTTTGTGTATGCAATTATGAATGAACACTTGCATGCATGTGTATTTATGTTATTGATTGCATGAGGAAAACAATGAAAAACTACTCCACTATCTTTCCCAAGATGGCATAGCAATTAACAAATAAAGAAAAGGAATTTATGCACATCCATAAACATCCTGAAGGCTTAAGGCATTTTCAAAATAAGAAAAGAGTTTAGTCATCATCAAGCAATCACTTATTATTCGACAATTTGCACAGAAATGCATATTTACCAGAATAAAACAAAAAAATAAAAGACAAAGGAAAAGATTTGAAAAGTATATATATATATATATATATATATATATATATATGTACGAGACAATGCTAAAAAAAACATCAGTATTATTTGCTATTCGGGTTTCACTTTTATTTATTTTTATCACATGACCTCTATCATGTTCCTTTCACCTCCCCCAGCTTCTTTCCCAATTATTCCCTCTTCTTTTCTCACCAATCTATTATGGTAGCACAGTATTGCCAAAACTCCCTTCATAGCTATACCAAACCCAGTATATCAAAGAAAAAAAATGTACTGGTGTATATATATATATATATATATATATATATGTGTGTGTAAGAAAAAAAGACTAATCTAAATTAAAGTTAACTAGCTAAGAAAGAAGATATCAAAGATAAGAACTATGACTCACTACTTTTACCACGTATCACATTATGAACACACTTTTATTTAAAATTTTTGGAACAGGATCCTTCTGCAGCTTAGCAAAATGTATCAGTAGCATTGACTAATAACTTAAAATTCTAACACTAAAAGAAATGAAAATGTTTAAAAAAGTCTTAGCTGTGTGGATAACCTAATGGTTAGCAGCACATAAAGTAAAATTGAGGAGCTGAGTTCAAACCCCTGCCTAGTCTGTTGCATTCACTTTTGCTTTTGGGACAAAGCAGGAATCCATTTCTCCTCCACCTTTTTGTTAAAGAGCAGGTAGACTTGACTGAATTTCAAACCATAGAGAAGCAAAAGGGGTGAACTGCTCCACTATCTTTCATAAGAATTCATGGGAATTCACAGATTTAATATATATATATATATATGTAAAACAGAGAACAATGAAAGCCTGGAGAGCCATTATGGCTCACAGCCGGATGGGACATGTCATCAAAAATATGAAGACTATTAGTACACCAATGAGGCTGAGGTAACTTTTTTCAGATATCTATTTTAGTAGCGACTGATTGTTCAAAATTCCTGTGTTCACTTTTGCTCTTGAAAAAGGCATTGATCCATTCCTTAACCTCCCAGCTATGGATTAAAAAGCAGGATAGACAGGGCCCTCTAGCTTTGGATAGCAATCATTCTAGAATAACAATACTGAACTTAATACTGTAGAAAATGCAATGAGGAGCCACTTAATTATTTTCCCCAAGAATCCATCGCCATTCACATATAATAAAGAAAAGAAAGCAGTGGAGAGCTATGATCATCTATGTTCTGGTATGTAAAACAAGAATGATAAGATAAGAGGACATGGCATGAAAATGAAAAATATAATTAAAAATGGCTCAAGGTTAAAAACCTGTGAAAAATTTCAAAATTTAAGTCAAATCCCAAGATGTAAATTAAGAATTAGAAATGCTAGAATCAAACGAGTACCAAAATTAAAATATCTGATTGAACAGAGGACAGAAAACAGAAAATATGACAGCAAAAGATACCTTCTAAAAGCTAAGCAAAGTATAAACAAACAAGACAATTTCATGAGGAAAAAAAGAGTGCTAAAATGTTATTTAATATCAGTTCCCCTAAAGTAAGGATAATTTCTTCACAGATGAAGAAGAAACTGGAGGCAACAGAAATGTGGTTCTACAGAAGGATGCTGAGAATACCACAAACCGAACACATATGTAACAAGGAGCTTTTTTTTAGAGAAAATGTGAACATAAAGTATGCTTGTACTTTGAATCACAAAAAGACAGTTGAAATTTCTCAGGCAAGTAATGAGGACAGAGAGATTGGAGAATTTGACGCTCAAAGAACATAATTGTTGCAATGCTAAAGAATTTCTGCATGAGTAATCACTAAAACAGATGTTGGAAATAATAATATAACAACAAGTTTTGCACGCTGTGTGTAGCAGATACACTGCCACTGAACTATTAGTCAGTATTAATCACTATTCCCAATAGTGTTCATGTATTTAAGACGATTGGAACATTTTCATGTGCCGTGTTCCTTCAGGGCATAGACAGTCATGGACTTCTTAGTTTTGTCTCTTGTCACTCTCAAAATTCTTCCTCTTGGTATCTCTCCCAAACTCCACTTTGCCATCCTATCAAGTTGCTTTCCCCTGTCTCTCTATCCCTCCTGTGAGTATTAAATTTTCCAGGCCCTCCTTCCTCATTACGTATCCCAGAAATCTCATCTGTCTCTTCCTTATATTAAGCATGAGTTTTTTTCCTAGTTTCCATCCTCTCCAACACCATGTCATAAGTCATGTGCTCAGTCCCAAAAGATGCCTTAAATAAATGTCAAAATTTTAATACAAGAAAAAAGAGAGGTAAATATCCAAAGAACTATCCTCAGCATCCTTCTGTAAAACCACATTTCTGCTGCCTCAAGACTCTCCTTCATCCTTGAGGAGATCGTCCAACATTCACTGTCATACAGAAGAACAGTTGGTTGGTTGTTTTGTTTTGTTTTTATGGCAAATCAACCTTGGCAGGTCATTTATTGCCAACTAATCTTTTTATTTATTGCTGGTAATACCTTTTTCTTTCAACAATTTATTGTTGTTTTTTATATAAGTTTTGTGTCTAGTAATACATTTTTCTTTTCGAGTATCAAGATTCATTAGGATTTGTTTTTAAGGGCAGGGTCCCCAAGTCCTACCCTTGTTATTTAACCCATAACTGGAGGGAAGGGACAGGTTAATACCTTTCCCAAGGATACCAGTGCTTAAGTGAATGCAGAGTATTCAACTGGAATTCGAACTTGGCTTGCCAATTTCTCTTTCCGAGCTGATATCCACCGCACCACAATGCCCATCCGTCACTAAATGCTTACAGCATCTGGTATGGTACTCCCAAGTGGTCACCCATCTAACTACTGACCAGGTTCAATGTTGCTTAACTTCAGTGATCAAGTGAGAACCGGTGTATTCAATGTGATATGACAGAAAAACAGATATCACATAGCAATCCTGCACTCTTCTTTGTTTCCAATGAAATTTTCCTGTCTTTCAGTACTCTGTTTAGTTTTTGAAATGGGTTCTTGGCAATGCCAATGCATCTTTGGATATCAGTATCATACTTTCCATCCTCTGTCCTCATGATTTCCCAGGGAGTTAAATTTCTTTGTTTTATTTTAGTTTCCCCCGACCTGTATTTGGCATTTTGTGGTCTTCTTTTCGCTCATGATCATACATTCAGTTTTCTTGAAGCTTATGCTTAGTCCTTTCTTCTTGCTTTAGAAAGATACCATTCCTGTATATAGACAGGCATACTACAATAATGAAGGCAAGAATGAGAGAGAGAAATACTAAGTAAATAGTAAATAATAGTAAATAGTAAGTAAACTACCAAACAAGCTTTTGTAAATGAATGACGGAACAAGGACTGGGAGTGATGTTGAAAAGATAAACATTACTCAGGGTTACAAAGAACAGGAAGTTGTGGCAAGTCATGATTGTCCATGCCCTGCAGAGACATGAGACATGACACATAGATTAGTTTCAGTTTTGTTTAACAGCATATCAACCTCTGTGGGTCATTTAATGCCAAAAAGGTGAGGTTTTAAGTTATTTTTTTAAATGTTCAGTTATATTGAGAAGGTTGATTTAGTCTCATTTTAATGAAAATTTTTGCTTTTATTCTTTTTATTTTGAAAACTAAAAATGTCTTTTAGTTTTGTATTCAAAAATGTTTTGCTGAGAAGAATTTTTTTTTCCTTCAAAAATGTGTTATGGCAATAATTTTTCTTTTAAAATGTATATTTTTCGAGAAAAGTCTATTTTTATGTTTATGTTTCTTTGAAAGTCTAGTTTTATACTTTCATAGTTTTTTGACTCCAGTTTGGGGATTAATTCTTTGCCCATAGCTGGGACCCTAACACGTGCAACCCCTCCAGGTCAGAGTGGACCTGAGAACAACAGCAATTAAGAGGGGGTTCCATGCTTCTCACAATCTCTCAATCAGAGGCCTTACTGCCGGATGCAGTTTACCGTCATGCCCAGGACCATATGACACATAGAAGAGAAAGTCGAATTCTGCCTGTGCAGAGAACTTACTTTAAATAGCTTTTAAGCATATTTACATTTTTTTAAAAATGTAAGATACAAGGCCAAGCGATATCTCAAGATAGAAGGTTACATTAGAAAGCAGTTTGTACAGATAGGAAGAGAAGATAATGGTTAATGTTAGACTTAAACAGGTTAAGATTGTAGTGATCAGGGAAGCATCCTCTTAGGAGTTAGTTTCACAGAGCAGTGGTTCATGGGCAGAAGCTGTTTGAGTGGAACTTATTTCTCTCTGATGGAATATGAATAGAATATATGGCAATGTATGTGGCATGGCTTGCTCTGGCCGTGTCGCTTAGAACTGGGAGAACCAAGGAATATTGTTTGTTCAAGTACTTTCCACAAAATTAGTGATAAACAAACGAGATTCATAGTTTGATACCACTGACAAGTCAGTCATTCTACTTAATTTTGAATAAACCATAAATTCTGGAAAAGTTTTTATAAAAGTGTTAGTTGCAATATGATTCTCAGTAATAAAAGAACTTGCCTACTGGGAATAGTTGAAAATATCTTTTTTTTTTTCTTTTTTTTTACTGCAATGTGATTCAAAGTAACAAACTCACACTGATGTCTATTTTCAGTATTTAGCTGGCGAGGTCTTTCTACTTGATCTAATACTCAGTTAGGATGCAGACGGACTCAGACTGTTGGTGGTTGGGGATAGAGCTCTTGCGGTTGGAGGGTTTCTTTTATTGGTGGAAGTGGGGAATGTCTTACAGAGGTTTTGGATATCAGGTGGAAAGTAAAAGGTGCCAAAATACTGTGGTTGTTTTGAAAGCAAGTCAGGAACGACTGTGACAGCTTCTAATTTGGGGAAGTGTCAGGCTGGTCTGTGTGAAATTAACAACTTTTATCCTTGGAAAAAGAATAACTTTCATTTCACCCTGGCAAAAATGGACCTTGGCTTAAAAGTTTGTGTAAGAACTTTCATGCAGGGCATCAGTTAAAAAGTGACAATTAACAAAATTGTCCTGTAGACTTTTTGTACATGGAAAATTTTGAATTAGATTCTGGGTGTTCATTTTTTATATGCAATGAGCTGAATATATGAAAGTTTACTGTGAATGTATCTTCTCATATTTTTCCTTGTTCCTTGCAATCCTTTTCCAGGACTATTATGTTCTTTTAAAAATGTCCAAATATTTTCTAATTTCATTTTCTATATTTAATCATTTAACTATTAAGAAAGAATTTTATTACATCACAATGCTTATGCTTCTATCTTTTCAGAATTTTGCTCATTGTATTTTCATATTATACCAGTAAGCCAGTTTATGTCTTTTTCTCTCTCCCTCATACACACACACACACACATAAATGTGTGTGTGTGTGTGTGTGTGTGTGTGTATTTACAAAGAAGGATATGATAGTGTAAAATTCATTATTGCCTTAAATAAATGCCAAGATTTTAATACAAAAAAAAGAGGGGTAAATATAAAAGGAACTTGTCAGCCAATAGCTGGTTAGTTTATCAATTTTATTCGTTTTCATAAATCTCTATATATATAAGGCAATCTGTGAGTCTGTGTGACTGTTCCCTATGCACACCTACATTTTTTAAGCTATACCATTCAAACTTTCTAGGGCATATATCTACAGGGAAGCCAGGTTGACACATACTTTTTGAGTTTAAGTTCAGCAATTTTCCCTTTCGCACTTTTTGGCCAATGGAGCCGATTATTTACATTTGCTCCTTAAAACATCTAAGATGGTTAATTAAATTATGTCACAGAAATCAAATCCCATGTGTCAAACATGCCTAAAATATTTTTTATTATAAAAAAAAAAAAAATGAGCCTTTATATATATTTGTTATTCCAACATTTTAAAAATTCATTTGGTCAACAAAAAAATGTGAATATTTTTCCCTGTAATTTTGAAACAAAAGAAATATTTAAAAAAAAATAAAAAAATAAACGTGTTTGACAAACAAAAACAAAATATATAAAAAGAAAGATATATATATTTTAGACATGTCACATGAAATAATTTGCAAACATTGTGTCTGCTTATTTCTAATAAAATCTTTTCATACACATGGACAATCTTTCATGTATTATCAGCGAAAGATGTTAGAAATGAGCTGTAACATTGACAGATGTTATCATCATTATTAGAATTCTGAAGGTACTCACATACTTTCAATTTCTTTCCGAGATCACCTTCAGGAATGTGAGTTATGATAACAAAAATAACCGCAAAACATTTTTTGCTTCAAATATAACGGTTGACAAATTGTTAGTGTTCATTAGAAAGTGAAAATTATCCAAAATGGAATTTTTATATGTTGTAATGCCATGGTCATGCATATGTTAAAGCATGAAAAAACTTTATTTAATGTGACATGTCGAAAAGGAAATTTGCTGCTTAAACACACATACACACACACACATATATATATATATATATATATATATATATATAAGTAATATTTAGACAACATATATTCATCTGAAGTTTTATTAAATTTAGATGAAAATTTTTTGTCCTATTTTTTATAATTTTCAAACATGTGTATCAAGATCAAAACTGTGTACAGACTTTCTCAAGTTTATGCATGTTGTTTCTTTTGTCCAAATTCTTTCAATCAACTCAGTCATTATCAAGAACGATGTGTCATATGTGTGGTAGACAAGATCCTACAGAGGTTATATTATAGGAGCTGAAAGTTTAAATTTGTCTGAAGTAATGTCATGTGCAATGGTTAATAGAAAGAATACATCAAATATTAAATGTTATTTTTATTTTTGCACATATTTAATATTTTATATACATTTGACAGAGACAAGTCAACCTACAGGAGGGTGTGGTATATATGTAGTCAATGTAAATGTTAACTGCTGTTTTTAGTTGTTGATATTAGCGATTCAATCTGTCAGATAGTATGAGAATTCATAAACAATATTAATTTTATATATAGGGGATTCTGAAGTCTCACACTATTGATATCTATATATATTAGAATGTCACAAAAATAATCGCCACTTAAAGTGTTGTATTTTGAAAAGCCATTTTTACACTTTGTTGCATATTGTTGCATATTGGTTACAATTGTAACCAAAGAATTAAAATAGTACTCATTTGGCAGGAGTTTGGTTGTTCTGAATGCATTGGTTAGTGGCTGCTATGTTGCACTGCTCCATGACCATTTTTAAACATTTATAGTCCCCATCTACCTAACTGATAATGATGAGTTATTCCAGTAGAATAATACACTATGTCATCAGTTGCCTAAGTTCCCTAGAATTGTTTTCCAGAGCAGTCTGGTAACTTCCATTGCACTTTTCCACAATGAGTCCAATCAAAAATTTATAGGATTTAGTGGAGAAATCTATTTGTATGCAAGAACCTGCAGTTGGTTTATCAGTCTTCCCCTCTCATAAATATTATATAGAATTAATAAAAATATAAAATTTGTCACTTAGCTGATTGATGCTATTTTTAGTATCTTAACTCTAGAGTTTTATAGAGAGACACTTTAGCAATTGCTCTGTCCATTCTTCTAGAGATTATTAATATCTCCTGTTGAGTGGATGGCACAATCTCTGAAGTCAAGATGCAGAAAATAGCATCAATCAGCTAAGTGATGAATTTCATATTCTTATTAATTCTATTAAAGCTCCATCTCTAATATTGAGCAAATAATTTGATAGACTGCAAGCCTTAAATATCTTTCCTTGCAATATCCTACTGGGACAACAATGCTGCCTTCACATGATCATTGTTATCACTATATATATATCTGCAAACATATGTTTTACAGTATCACAGCTCATCAGTATGGTTAGACATTCAATTAATTTTACCCAGGATTGAGACCCGACTGAATTGCATCAGTCGGTGATTCTACCTCTGAGGTATGGGTGCTCGGTAGAAGGAGTCATATTTTTAGTATGTGATATATCATGTATACATACGCCAGTAGTTAGAGTGTTCTAATTTATAACTGAATGTACGATGTGTAGATGCTAGAGTAGCTCCTGTTTTTTTTTAAGTATACATATATATATATATCAAATGGTATATATATATATATATATATATATATATATATATATATATATATCAAATGGTCCGAAATATGGCACGGTGACTCCAGATTAAAATTTCTGATTCGGGCAGTATATGACACCCTGCCAAGCCCCACAAACTTACAATTATGGTATAAAACCCAGTCGCCAAATTGTCATCTTTGTGGGCGCAAAAGTAAAACATGTCCTGAGTAGCTGTAAATATCCTTAAAACATATTCTGAGTAGCTGTAAATCTGCACAAGCTGATGGGCGCTACAGGTGGTGCCATGACGAAATCCTAAAAGAGATCGTGAAAATAGTTCAAAATGCTATCAAAGAGAATGTTTACAACCCAGACACAAGGCAGATAAAATTTATTAAAGCGGGCGCGAAAATCCCACGAAATAGAAAGGTAAATCCAAACCTGCTATCTCCTGCAACAGACTGGGAACTAAAGGCCAATATAGGCTCAAGATTGAAATTCCCAGAGCAAATAGCCATCACAAAACTTTGCCCAGATATAGTTTTCTTCTCACATAATTTGAAGAAGATAGTCTTGTGGGAACTGACGGTCCCCTGAGAAGAAAACGCAGAGGAAGCTCATGAAAGGATGAGGTTAAAATATGATGAACTGCTGGTGAGTTGCAGGGTTAAAGGCTGGAGGGCCAGCTGCACTTCTATAGAAGTGGGGACTAGGGGATTTGCAGCAAGGTCCTTATGCAAAACCTTAACAGATATTGGGATAGTGGGAGTAAAAAAATGGAAAGCACTCAAGTTCATAACCGAAACAGCAGATAGAACAGCTAATTGTTTATGGATCAAAAGAGAGAGTGCCTGGATTCCAAATTGTTAGCTATAATTCCCTGCAATTCTGCGTCTAAGTTAATGTTTTGGATGAGCTCATGTACAGTTCACCTCTAAATGGAAAGTGACTCTGACTGTCGCCAATCAGAAGCATTTGCAAGGTTTCGTACCGGGCCTAAATGTAATTTTCCAGTGTCTGAAAGTGCTTATCGAGGGTGGGCCAGAAAGTGATCATCTCTGGTCGGGTCAGCGCGGTGAGTGGGGTATGATGTTGAAAGACCCGAAACCCACTAGTGATCCTCGCGATGACATCACTGACGACATCCTCTATCGCCCCCATTACGGTGCGTATGTTTGAAATGAAATATATATATATATATATATATATATATATATATACACTTAAAAAAACCAGTACATATATTGGTTTTAATACAACCACGCTCTCCCATAGACTTACATGTCACCTTTCTGATCAGAGTACAATTAAACAACATTTCTCAGAAAAACATAAACATGTAGGTAATATCAGACAGATTTTAGTCAACAATACAATAATCCTTACTCATACACACAGTAAAAAGAACCTTCAGATATTAGAGGCCATGTACATTAAATCCAAACAACCCACACTTAATAAAATTAGGTTTAAATCTGGTCATAACACATTACATTACATTTTAATACATGCTTCTGTTGTCATTTCACACTATCACATGGTGTGATGTCATAGAACTGCATTGCAAATTTGAAAACTGTGTTTGTTATTTTTGGTAACTATATATATATATGAAATTAGAAAAATAACCTTGCTACCATGGTTTTTATCAATTTTATACCATCAGGCAGTCAATTTTGGTTAATAATGCAAATTTGTAGGCAGCACAAAAGTTGTTTTTTTTTTAATTTTAAATATCTTAAATTGCTCCACAATACCATTTTGTACATGATATTGAGTAATTTTAAAATAATTTAACCATTGCTTGATAAATATTGATTGCTTTCGTCAAAAGTTCAATTTTTTGTATTGAATTATGTGTGTGTATGTGCATGAAAGAGAGATCTTTTGTATCATATTTTAATAAGAGTAGATTTTCAAGCTAAATATTAAATTTATTTTGAATTTTAATCTCTTCTTATAAAATTACATTTTGGAGAATAAAAATAAGAGAAAGACTTAAAAATGTATATAAATAAAATATTGAAATGTTTCTGATAAGGAGCCAGCTGGAATTGAACCAAGAATTCTAGCTTGCCAAGTAAACAGGTTTTCTATGTCTTGCGGGTCTTCTTCCTTATCTGTTGGTCAGGCCATTTAATTTTATTTTCTAAGTCTCTCTTAATCAATATCACTTACATCTACATGCCTGTGTGAGTGTGTGTGTGTGTGTGCGCGTGTATATATATATATATATGTGTGTATATATATATATATATATATATATATATATATATATATATATCCTGCATGATATGTGATACCTATCTCAGGACTTTTGGCAAGTTAGTAAATATATTTAATGATTATAGTGAATGAAAGTTTTCATATATTCCTTCGGTAAATAGTACATATGATATCATCTATTGCATCAACTGTCAGCAATTTATTGATTGGAATATAAGTTATATATTTACAATGTCAGTTACTTTTGATTTCTTCCCCAAACAGAAACAGTTATTCTTTATTTTAGAAAATTGCTTTTTCTTGTATGATATAGCTAAAACTACATACATATTGTCTAAACTTTGTTATGTATAAAGAGGAAGAGTGTTCAGTATTGGGAAGACAGAGCTATATATATATATATATATATATATAGAGAGAGAGAGAGAGAGAGAGAGAGAGAGAGACAGACATTGTGTATATAGGAATCAACACCGCGTAGTAGCTATCAGTTTCAGAGGTATTGTTGGAAGCTAGTTCTGTTTTCTATGTTATTTGAATAAAATAATAAATAAGCAATGGTCACCAACTGAAATTAATCCTAACCTGTTTTCTTAATGCTTCTTCCAGCTACCCAACCAGAATAAATGCATGATGTCATGAACATAAATAAATCTTAGGGTTAACCCTAAAAAAGAAGAAATGGGATGGGTGGATATTCACCTTTCATCACTTCTGTCAATTCCTCTATGTCCCAGAAGTGGATATGTCTAGCCACACTGATGAGCTGTGATACAGCGAAATGGGCTTGTATGTGGATGACTCATATGTCAACACAAAATAAAATCGTCGGTGATGGTGGACTTTATAATATTTCAGTTTAAACTACCTCTCTGAAGATGGCTCATGTGAGCCGAAAGCTTAGAAGAAAACCAATAAATAATTATCCAAATGTTGGAGAATTTTTATCTTTATTTTCAACAGAAATTAAAGCAAAAATACGATGTTTAGAACGGCTCATGATTAAGCATAATAGACATTCATTGTCTCTTATATTTAATAGCATATGTCTAGAAAATATATATATATATATATATATATATAGAGAGAGAGAGAGAGAGAGAGAGAGAGAGAGAGAGCCTACTAAAGGATTAATGGCAATCAGCATAAAATATTACAAAAATACTTAACAAGCAGTTTGGTCTGGACTTATTACCAGCTTTGCACAAATCTGATTATCAAGTTTTTAACCTTAAGGTGTGAAACTGATAGTCATCTTGCAGTGTTGATTTCAATATCTGCACTGTATATATCTACAAACAAACAAAAACCCTTCCAGAGTACCTTCTTGCTGTAGAAGTAGTTTTTGAAGAACAGGCAGAATGTTTTGAGAAATTTTTTTTTCTTACTTTTTATAATGAATATATACAAATAAAAATAAAACTGTTGAAGAAATGGTGAGTTCCAAATAAAGAAGCATTCTGGTCATTCAGTTAAGAATGGATAACAGTTATCATTATCATTCAACTCTTATAACCATTCACTATTAAGAAACAAGCCACTGGAATTTTTCATCTAAGAATTAACCAAATTGTAAACTTTCATAAAAGTATCATTGGTCATTATTTACATTATTTATATTTGGACAATTGTCCTCATCTTTTTTGTTGTTATCACTATATTTCAGCCATAGGTGATAGGACAATAACCTAGTCCATTAAAGTATCATTTTGTGAATTTATTGATTGTAGCTTTAGTCCCTGGGCTGGGCAGTATGTACTTGGACTCAGTGGAAATGGGCAAGTAATAACTGATCAATATTAAAAATAAGAACTAGACAATATCCTTTGACATGTACAGTGGAACAAAAACAGTCTATCTCTGTAAATTAAAAAGAGTTCAGTTTAGAGTGAATATCCTTAGGAAAACATGAATCCATCTCTTCTGGAAGCATCATTGAAAAAAAAAAAAAGAAAGAATTATTACAATTCAAAATGCTTCAGCTTTAAATAACACAAAAGGGTTGATAAGTTCTAAAACAAAAAAACAAAACAAATCCATCCATCAGCTTGAAGAACACTGAAATAAAACCATAGTCTCATGTAATCTCCTCAATCAATGAATTCAACAATCTGACCCAAATACCGTGACTATCGAAGGTCACGCAAATACCTTGAAACAATATCTGATCAGATGAGACAGTGAGATGTTTCTCTATTGTTTAATAGCATTTTTCTCTAGTCCAGATGAGGCACAGTAACAGATGACATGATATCAATAATAATGCACTTGTTTGTTGATGAATACAAAACCTTGTAGAATGGAGTGTATGCTGATTGGTTAAGTAGTAGTTAAGTTTTGAATTGGAATGGAACTTGGTGCAATGTTCTATCTTCACACTCAACTATGGGTTAATTAATGGAACTTGTATCTGTTATTCTCAAAAGAATTGTTTATGTAATAATATTCACTTCAAAACAAAAAAATACAAGATATATTTTGACTTCAAATATACCACAAAGGATTAATAAGCTCTAAAAAAAAAAAAGAAAAAAGAAGCCAGAAAAGGTGAGGCTAGGTGAACTAATTAGTACAATACTGATTTTAAAAGAACAAACGGAAGTGACTAGGGTAAAAATATTAATATTGTCAAGAGAATCAAAAGGAACCTTTAACAGAAAATACTAATATTTCTTGTAAATTCTTAAAATATTACAAAAATACTTAAGCAGTTTGGTCTGGACTTATTACCAGCTTTGCACAAATCTGATTATCAAGTTTTTAACCTTAAAGATCATTGTTATTTTTTAAGTGTGACTGTGGATTGAACCTGAGTGGGCTTTTGGATTTATGGACAAATAGAGATTTTCATAAACTTAAAACTAAATTCTGATAAAATACAGTATTGCAGAATTACCCCACTTGTCTGACAAAGAAATTCTTCTAACAACTGGTAAATGACTTTGCCAAATTAGTAGATTAGAGTACAAAAATCTCCTCTTCTTTTGCTTTTTTCACATGAAGCATTTAGAGATAAAATGTGTTGAGCTGAATAAAATACAGCATAGTACCCAGCATAGAAATGGCCCATGGTTAGCAGATAATGAACAGTTAATTGATTGATTGTTTATTGCTTATCAATGCTTTAAAGCTAGAAAATATTTTGTTTGTTTATGGTTTGTCAATACTTTACAGGTTGTTTAAAGTCAGTAAATATTTTATATTTTAAGAATTCTTTGAAGATAATGAGTTTCTGACAGTTTTACTAATTAACCCAAAACTGAAGGGAGGACTGTATTCATAACTTTCTTAAGTTTATTTGTGCATAAGTGAATAGAACATACCTAAGTGGAATTGGAACTTAGCTCTTCAGTCTCCAATTCTGAGCTGCTTTTACACTACCAGATATAACGAAAGACATGACTTACCTCGGTATTTGAAACGAGCATGAATGTGTCTTGCCAGCAAAGTGAGGACAAAAACAAAATATGGCCGCTATTGAAGACTCAATTTATACTCGCCTATCTCATCCAAAATGAGACAATATTCGCACATATGCAAATTTTGGCCGTCTTGGTATAGCATAAAAAGCGGGGTGCTAGCAGCACTGGGGAGATGAGAAATCATTTGGTGGACTGCGTGTGTCAGAGTTGGACGTACAGATTGACAGACAGTCAGACTAACAAAGAGGTTGTTGGCTGGTTGGTTGTTTTTGTAGCAAATCAACCTCAGCAGGTCATTTATTGCCAACTAATCTTTTTATTTATTGCTGGTAATACCTTTTTCTTTCAACAATTTATTGTTTTTTTTTATATAAGTTTTGTGTCTAATGATACTTTTTTTCTTTTCGAGTATCAAGATTCATTGGAATTTGTTTTTAAGAGCAGGATCCCCAATCCTACCCTTGTTATTTAACCCATAACTGGAGGGAAGGGATTAATACCTTTCCCAAGGGTACCAGTGCTTAAGTTAATGCAGGGTATTCAACTGGGATTCGAACTCGGCTCACCGATTTCTCTTTTCGAGCCAAAATCCACTGCACCACAACGCACATCCATCACTAAACACTTACAGCACCTGGTATTACCAAGCGATCACCCATCTAAGTACTGACCAGGCTTAACGTTGCTTAACTTCAGTGATCGAGCAAGAACCGGTGTATTCAATGTAATAGGTCGTAAGCCAATAAACGTTTACAGCACCTGGTATTCCCAAGTGATCACCCATCTAAGTACTGACCAGGCTCAATGTTGCTTAACTTTGGTGATTGAGCGAGAGCCGGTGTATTCAACGTAATAGGTCGTAAGCCAATAAACACTTACAGCACCTGGTATTACCAAGCGATCACCCATCTAAGTACTGATCAGGATCAATGTTGCTTAACTTTGGTGATTGAGTGAGAGCTGGTGTATTTAACGTAATAGGTCGTAAGCCAATAAACGTTTACAGCACCTGGTATTCCCAAGCGATCACCCATCTAAGTACTGACCCGGCTCAACGTTGCTTAATTTAAGTGATTGAGCGAGAGCCAGTGTATTCAACATAATAGGTCGTAAGCCCTAACAAAGAGGAAGTGGAAGTTTAAGTAGGCATGGCTTAGTTGGTGTCTGTTTCAAAAATGCCCAGTGTAACGGCTGAGAAAGGGAGCCATGTAATCAACCTGCTGGCGAGCATCGCACTGCACTTTTTAACCCCCCCTCATCATTTATTTTTTCCTACACCAGCATATCAAAGTTTACATCACCTGATATTGATAAGTGGTCATCCATCTAGGTAGTGACCAGACTTGACATTGCTTAACTTTGGTGATTATATGAGAAATTATGTTTCGATATGATATGGCTGTAAGACTGCATTGAACAAAACGTAAAAGTGTTGAGTTGGTTGAGAAAACAGACAAATCAGAGAGAGAAGCAAAACTAGATAGAAATATTTATTCCATTTTTCTGTCTTGAGATAATTTCAAGAAATGTTTTTTATTGTTCTTTCTCCTCACTAAAGTCTTCTCATTCTTCTCCTCTTCTATTCCCAGTAACTCCTTGAATCTTAGTGGCATTATCAGTCAGTTAAGTGCCATATGTGATAAACACTTTGGTTGATCATGTCTTGCAAGATACATGACTGACTGGGTAGAAGATTATCCCGCAGTAGGTTGCCATAACTTTCTGCAGTAAGTTGCCAGCCAAGGCTATAGAACCCAATCTGTCCAAATATTCAACCTATAACTGGATCGAAGAAATGGATTAATACCTTTCCCAAGAGTATTTGAGCGTAAGTGAATGCAAGGAATTCAACTGGAATTTTAACTTGGTACCACAATTTGTTGTTTTGAGTTGCTATCCACTGTGCCACAATGCACAAGTGGCATTATCACTTTGTTTGAATTAGAATGATTGCAAAAAAGCATTAAGAAAAAAAAAAAAACAAACAAAAAATTATATTGTCCTACTGTAAACATTTCATTTTGATTTCAAATACAAATCTTTTTTTTTGCTTTTTGCTTTTTTATAGAATTTTCTGCATATAAGACTTCTGTGAAAGTTTTAGTAGCTAATATTTTAAAAACAAAAAAGAAACAAAGTTTTCTTATTTAAGTTTAATGACTCACGATTTCAGACAAATGATACACCATATGTGTGTTGTGGTGCAATGGATATCAGCTCAGAATGCAAAATCAGGGAACCAAGTTCAAATTCCATTTGAATTTGTTGCATTCACTTATATGCAAATACCCTTGGAAAAGGTATAAATCCATCTCTTCCCTCCAGAAGAGGGAGACGGAGGACAAATTTAGTCATGTTTAGTCTTCGGTTCCAGCAAAAAGTGAATACATTCTTACTCTCTTGATTGAAGAAATACTAATAATCATCAACTTATATTGCTATGCATCCTATCATCAAAAAATATAATCGTTCAACAATTTGTAATTCTGCAAAGTTATTCAATAGAGTTTTGTTTTGATCTGTAGAACTATGTCATCTTGTTTTCCAGTGATCACTGCTTAACACTCACTAGATGGCATGGTATGAAAAGAAAGGACATACACTTTCTCTCTTTTTGCTTTCCCACCCAGAGGATGGTGTGACTTGCTTGTCTTCATCGGGGAGGGGGCTGATTTTTCCCTGGGGAAACTGACTTCTTAATTTCCCAGAGGCATGTGGCACATTCTTTTTTTCTCTTTCTCACACACATATGTGCACATTTCTTGCTTTTGTGAGATATACACAAAATTGTATTTCTCCCCTTTTCATCAATGACATTTTATCATTTAAAAATTATTTTGAGTAGATACACATATTTGAGCAGTTGTTCTGTTTATTTATGAAATGTATTTATTTATTTTCATCTACTGACCTGAATATTTGAAAAATCTTATAAAAGAAAATATGCACCCTCTGCTAAGATTCAAACCTGCTTTCCCCATAGCAAGAGAAACTGTTGTTAGAACTCATGTGATTATGCAGACTCAGCCATGAGAAACATTTGCTGATGAAGCATGGCTGAGTAGTGTCTTTCATCTTTATCCTACAGTATGTGACATCATTTGCTGTGCAAAAAACTTATCCTGCTACTGAAGATTTCATAGTTTTGTTGTTATATCCTGCTATGGTAACAGAAAAGACCTTTGAGTGAAATTAGCAATAAGGACACTGCAATTATGAGGCCTTGAAAAAAAAGTCATAGAAAGGTAAGTAATATCAAAAGGTAAGTAATATCAAAAGTGCGAAAATTAAGTGAAACACTTATAAATTCTTGGTATTTCACACCTGCTCAGTTTAACCATTTAATGAGAAAACAGAGCATCTACTCAAATATGAGTATCCACTAAAAATAATGTTTAATTGATAAAATGTCTCAGATTAATAAATAAAAAGTGTTTATTTCTATATCTATATCTATATCTATCTATCTATCTATCTATATATATATATATATTTGGGCAGCAATCTTTCTTTTAAAATATTTTCTTAAATATGGCAGGCAAAGAAAATTTAATTTTTATTTGATTTTTCCAGTGTTTTTTTCATTTGTTGAGAATAATTAAGTGCAAAGATTGTTCATATTGTCCCAATTATATATATATATATATATATATATATATATGTGTGTGTGTGTGTGTGTTTTTGTGTGTTCTTCAAATATTGATTTCATTTATTTTCAAACTTCTCAACTGTATGACTTTACTATTAGTAACACCTGAGTATTACAGGTTCAAACCAGTTACCCTGTCCTATGAATTTTAATTAACACTGAACAATTTACTGCTGTGTTTATAAAAAAGAAAGAAAGAAAAACTCTTTACAGTCTACTGTGAAGAATTAAGTAATTTGGTAAACTTTTCCATTCATGTAACTTTTTTTTTTCTTTTTAATGTCAGATCACTATATAACTGCTACTGGTATTTTGTAACCCAATACTACCTGCCACATAGTCTGGTCATCAATGACTAAACTGGGTATTCTATGGTAGGGGTATCTATTCTTTTCCTGTTTGTAGTGGGAGTCCATTCTAGTGAAGAGTAGTTGTATATTGTTGAAGATTGATGGAATTTGGCCTTGTTGTAGATAGCCCACTATAAGTCATAAAATGATTATAAAATCAAGAAAAGCAAACTGAGTTGAAAAATAACATTTTATATATACACATATCAATTAATGTTTTTACAATTGAAGTAATACTTGAAATATAGGTCCAACGGAGGTTGAAATGTTCATGGCAATAAAATGCTGAAAGAGATTTAATGCTTAGGAATGTGGGGAGCGCTATGAGTAAGGAATGTCTTTGATGTAGTCACTCCTTAGGTCAGTAAGCAATTTTAAGGTAGGGAAGAAGGAAATAGGTAAGGGAGGCGAGCGTAGTAAGCTGCTTGACTTCGGTCAAGGGAGATACTAATTACTCTCTTCTCCTCGAGTCGATCTGCCTGTTGAATGCTCTCTGTATCCGCTTTTTATATCTTCTTTTTGGATCACAGCAGATCATTTGGGATTTCACACTTGTATTTGGTTCTGGGCTTCCCATGAGCTGATAAATAAAATTTGCATAGGCTCGCAAACTGGAAATGAAATATTTAATTAATTTTTAGTTTTCAACCGGAACCTCTGCATGAAGCTGGCGGTGCATGGATGACTTTTGGTCATTTGCTTTTTGGTCGTGAAAGCGCAAACATCCGGTCCATCACTTTTGCTTGGTATCACCACAATTCTACCAGAATTTTCTGGTAAGAAGAATAATTAGATATCTAGCAGGATAAAAAAAAACCTGTCAAAGGGTGGCTGAGTTGTTGTTGGATAAACTATCACCAAGCACAATAGGGTAGACTGCATTGTGTATGATCCAGTATGATGATATGCTATCTCTAGGCAGAAGGCTTCTTAATAGAAGCAGAGTGGCACAATGGATAGTGGCTCAGACTGAGGAATTGAAGAGCTGAGCTTGAATTCAAGTCGAATCCATTACATTCTCATTTGGGAAAGATAGCAATCCATCTCTTCTCCCCCAGGCTATGAATAAATAGCAGGGCAGACTGGGTTCTCTAGTCTAGGTTGACAACCAGTCTACTGCAGAAAGAATTTGCAACTTACTGCAAGAAAATTTTCATGCCACATGTAGTTGGGGACTGCTTGAGAAGCCTGAAAAATTCCCATGAAATTTCTAGTGAAGAAGCCAGCTCAATTGAATGTTACCACAAGTAAGTAAGGTTTCCTTGACTTAAGTCTGTGGCCAAAGTAGACAGTTCCTCATCCCCAATGGAATTAAGAGCCATGTGTCTGGCCAAAGTGAGCCATCAATTAGGATGACAACAGCTTTGGTTTGACCCGGAGAGGAATGGGCTCCACCAGGTCTACTTATTCAAGACATGTTGTACATGAATGATTACTGCTGCAATTTTCAACCCAGACATGTGGAAGGACCTGGTTAAGTACTCAGCTGTGCAGTGAACCTTCAGCCACACCCAGTTATGGCACTGATGATGATAAAATTGTTTTTTTTATATTTAATTTTTTTCTTTCTTTCTAATTTTCATTTTGTCAATAAATATGTCATTTTCTTTCATTCTTTCTATCTTTCTCTTTTTTCTTTTTCTTCCTTCCTTTCATTTACCCTGTTCTTTAATGTATGACTTAATAAAACTAAACACTTACCTTGTTCTCCTGGGATTGACAGAACATATGAATTAATTATCTGAAAAACAATAAAAAGAAGTATTTGTTTATTGTTTGCATCCAGGGAATTTCTACTTGACAAGTTTTATTGTCTTTCAATCAATTTAATAAATTAATTCAGACCTCTCACTGACTGAGCGAAAATATTGAACGGTTAAGCTGTTCTTGAGATATAAACAATTATCACATGCGATGTTTCAGTGATAAAGTAAAATGTTTAAAACAAAGTTTATCTTGTTATCAAGGTTTTAAATTTGTATAAATAGAATAGATTAGGTTCTATATCATTGGTTGGCAACCAGTCTACCGCAAAAACAAATGGCAACCTACTGAAGGAAATTCTAGTCAGTCATGGATTGAAAGAGACAAGATCACCCAGTCATATATCAGGTAAGGCAAATAACTGACTGATATTCATGCTGATTATTTAAGGAAAGTTCTTGTAATTTGTGTTGCCATTTTGAAAACAGGAATGGTAGGATGTTCATTGTGGTGCAGTGGATATTGAATTAGAATGAGAAATTGGAGAGCCGAGTTTGAATTCTGGTTGAATTTGCTGCATTCACTTATGCACAAATACTCTTCGGAAAGGCATTAATCCATCTCTTCTCCCTCAAGGTATGGTTTAAATCACAGGACAGATTGGGTTCTATAGCCTTGGTTGGCAACCAGTCTACCACAGAAAGTAATGGCAACTTACAAGAAAATTTTCTGTCTAGTCAGATTAAAAGAGACCTCATCAAAAAAGTGTGTAATTGCAGATGGTCCTTAACTAACTTATGTTCATGCTGATTATTTAAGAATAGTTGTTTTGTGATTTGTGTATGCATAATGAAACTAAAATAAAAAGGGGAACCCTCCTGACTGAAAAAGAAAGAACTTTGGCAGGCAGGATATCTTGGAAGTGTTGGCAATGTAGCTCATATAAATAATAGCAGTTCCATATGCTAATTACATATATATGATGTACATATGTATGACATCTTCACAATAAAAGCAAAAAAGAATTTAAGAGTTGATACATATATAAACACAAATGCCATAAGATATACATGCAATGTTGTTATGAGGACTTACCCATATGACATGTGAACTCGTCCAAACTATATATAAGTAGCAGTGCTTTGAGGGAGGGAGAAAGGAATCTATTCCAGCTTAACTTAGACAGTCGTGCTAATAATCATTTATTGATATATGTTTGTACTATAGTTACTATTGTCTTAGTAATATATTTGTTTAACATTATTCCATCTTTGTGTCTTAATTTTTAACCCCAACGAACCACAATAACTTGGTGATGAGGATTCTTACAGATGACCAGGATTCTTGTGATTCTCTGAGTGAGTAAGAATTCAAAGTTATTCACTTGCAATTAATTGTTACTTTCATTTTACTGAGTGAGTGAGTGAGTGAGTGAGAAACTGAAGATTTTTTTTGTTATTCAAAGAAAAGAAAAGTCTTTACTTGGATTTAATTTGTATTTGGGTATCTTTAAAAAAAAAAAGAAGACATATAAACATGGATGAATTTAAATCCAACATGCTTGATTTTCTTAACTTCCAACTTGAACAGGAAAACCAATAGGAGCTTAAATGGCAAGAAAAGCAACTTGAAATTCAAAATCAAACTGTTGAAATTCAAAAGCAAGCTGAAAAAGAGCGGCTAGAATTTCAAAAACAAATTGAAATCAGATGTCAGAAACTCAAAGAAATTCTGCCTCAAACTGGGGACAAGTTAGTGAAAATGAAAATACTTTCTCACAAAACATGATTTGGGACAACAGACACTTTTACATATTCTTTACCTTCTATTTTAAAAGATTTGAGGATTATATGCCACAGATTGCATAAATTCATCAGACTCTAAGAAAGTTTGCCTTATTCTCTGAAAAGTGGGCACCACAGAGCACACCAAATTTGTAAATTATATTTTAACTGTAAAACAAGCAAATTGACATTCACTGAAGTGATTAAACTTTTTACAGAACTTTTTAGTCCTAAAATGTCACTCTTTCCTAAGAGGTGGAAATCTATGAATTTAACCAGGAAACCTAGTGAAGGTTTTTCTATGTTAGCCTTGGTTATGAACAAGTATTGCGACAATTTCAAACTTTCAGAATTGAATGCAAATAATTTCAAATGTCTGATATTTGTTCAGGGACTTGTTTTAGCTAAAGACATTGAAATTAGATGCAGAGATTTAAATAAATTGGAAAATGAGCCAAACCTTACTCTTCAACAAATAGCAAAGGACTGTCAGAGATTCGTAAGCATACACCATGATTAAAAAATATCAAGGAATCTGGCATAGCTCACATAAGAAAAGTATGCCAAAAGAAAAATCAAATTGATTCTCTCCCTAGATCATACCAATAACAAAAAAATTTGCTCCCTAACCTGTGTTTTGTTTGTGGATTATTACATTGGTATAAAGACTGCCCTTACCAGAATAAAAAAAAATGCCTAAAGTGTAGCTGTATTGAGCACAAGAGCTCACATTGTAGAGCAAGGAAAAAAGGTTAACAGCTACATAAAAAAAACAACCGCAAAAGCAGATGAACAAGATGAGTTGAACATTAGGAAGTATGTACAAGTATAAATCCTAAATAAAAATATTAAAATGCAGATGGATTCTGGTTCAGATTTAATAATCATAAATCTACACACTTCAAAAAAGTTGGGCAAACCAACCTTGCCAAGAACTAATAAAATGGCCAGGTCCAAGATAGAGGAGGAAGTCGAGTTTATGAATGTAACATTTTAAGGAAGGATGTTAAAATTAAAAACATTTGTCTTAAAAAATACAGAAAATGTATTTGGCACCAACTGGATGGATAAATTTAAATTGTGGGATATGTCAATTAATTCATTTTGCCATAAACTCAAAAACCTCACTACCAAGGTAAATAATTTAATAAAAAAACTTAAAAGAAACTTTTTCGGAAGTTTTTTCTGAGGACCTTGGTCGGGGTAACAAGATGACGGCAAAATTCAAGTTAAAAGAGGACGTCCAGCCAGTGTTTAAGAAAAAAAACATCATGTTTCTTTTGTTTCTTTTGCCTCTTTACCAAAAATAAATGCAGAACTTGATAGACAAGAAAGAACTGGTATTTAAACGGAAATGGTGTAAAGTCGATGGGTTTTACCAACTGTCTATGTGAAGAAGTCAAACAAGACCTGGATCTGCACAGATTTCTCAACAAGACTTAATGCAGCATTCAAAGACTATCATGATTCTTTACCTTTGCCATTTGAGGAAAGTGATGGACTTCATCCTCATAAATACATAAAAAATTAAGACTCCTTGTAAAGTTAATACTTCGAAGTGGATGTTATAGGAACTTACCCACATGACACATGAATTTGTCCAAACTATATATATAAGTAGCAGAACTGATTCTTAAAGTGAGAGAGAGAGAAAGAAAGAAAGAGAGTAGAATCTATTCCAGCAGAACTCTGATAGCTGCACTAATAATCATTTATTGGTATACTAGCAGTATAGCCCGGCGTTGCTTGGGTTTAATGAAAACCTTTGTGTATATATATATATATATATATATATATTATCGATTGTCTGCACTATTGTAAGACCTGCAACTTTGAAACTTCTTAATATCATTTCTTATGTCTTTGTCTATGAGTGTATCAAATTTGATTAAAATCGGACCACTCATTCTATAACCCAATTTTTTCGATTATCGATTTTTGATATTTATCGGGGGTACCTTGACACAAAACCAAGCTAAGAACACTTGCAGATGCTTATAGTACAACTGTGTAAATTTTCAAGAAAATCGGTTCAGGCGTTTCAGAGTCTATAGGTAATGGACACACAAACACACACATACAAAGTTCCATTTATAAATAAATTTAGATGTTTGTGCTACTGTCTTTGTAATATTTTTGTTTAACAATATTATGTCTTTATTTCTGGCCCCAACGGACTACAATAAGTTGGTGACAAGGTCACAACAAATGTTCACACTACAATCTTAATCTATTCAAGTTCTGGGTAAGTCATTATCCTTCCCTACATAAACTGTGCCTCTTACTTTGTAAACCTCTACCTCATGAATCCATGGCCTTGTACAGGATGAACATCAATGCAAAAACAAAAAACAGCCAATAAAAATAAAATCAGATAAAATTTAAAAACTGAAATATAATGCCATATTATTTCACTTCCAAAAATTGTCTGTCAATAAATAATTAAATATGTTATATTTCATGGCTTCTGCTCAGACAAACTTAAGTCACTGGTACCTCCTCAACAGGTGTTTACTCATGCAACCAGACTGGCAACTGGGTCCCACCCATTCACAGTCAGGTTAGCCAAATGCAGACGACAATTCTACTCCTGCTGATTCTTCTCTGGCACTTCCTGCCTGTGGAATTCGCTCCCATATTCTTGCTTTCCTGATGGCTACAACCTCCAGAAATTTAAATGCAATGCCAATACTCATCTATTAACCACTGGACTCTAGCTCTCTCCCCACCCCCGTATATCCTTCTCTTTCTCTCCACCTATGTATCTGGTATCGCACCTGCATTCTCAGCTTTCTATTGCTCCTTTCTAACTAGTTTGTACTCCTCACTCTTTTCTAATTAATCTTTTTACAGTTATGTAGCCCCCTGCTCATCAGTGGCATTTCTGCCTTGCTTGGGGTGAAATGATTAAAAAAAAAAATTTATAAAGAATTTCCTTCTTCAGGACATGTGTGTGTGTGTGTGTGTGTGTGTATTTATGTATGGAAACAATTTCTGATTCGCAATGCTTTAAGAATATTTAAATTGATTTATATACATTTCCATCAGTCTATTGTGCTATGAAAAAACAAATTCATCATGTGCAGGAAGAATCTAGACTTACTCACAAGACTGGAGTAACCTTATGAAAAAGTACCAGTTGACTTATCTGTAAGCATGAGTAGACTGGAGAAAGCACTTATGTGAGGCAATCTGACCAATAAAAATCAATGGTAGCAAATTCCGATTTAAGAATTCAAATTTTTAAACTACAAAAGACAAACAAAAACAACAAAAACTGACTTTCTCTTCCACCAAGAGTTTTGTGGAAGCCAGACCTTCCAAATTTAACAATGCACTCAACTACTAATACTCATGAAGAAAAACTTTAGGAACATTAATATCATTAACTTTAACTAATAACAAGCATACAACAAACTTATAAAGTCACCTTACCTCAGTCCTCTTTTACAAGGAACTAGCAGTATAGCCCGGTGTTGCTCGGGTGGAATAAAAGCTTTAAAACTAATCCATGGTCCTGGAGCTCAGACTCAGCGTAAAGAATATCTGTGTGAAGTTTGTTGAGAATTGGATAAAAATTGTGGATTTGTATAAAGGACATACAGACAGATAAACAGACACACAAACATGTTGCCCTTTTTATATATATATATATATATATAAAATCAATTTTCTGTACTATTGTAAGAACTGCAACCTTGAAACTTCTGAATATCGTTTCTTATGTCTTTGTCTATGAGTGTATCAAATTTGATTAAAATCGAACCACTCTTTCTATAACCCGGTTATCGATTTTCGATATTTGTTGGAGGTACCTCGACACAAAACCTAGCTAAGAACACTTGCAGACGTTTATAGTACAACTGTGTAAATTTTCAAGAAAATCGGTTCAGCCGTTTCAGAGTCTATAGGTAACGGATACACACACACACACACACACACACACACAGACAAAGTTCCATTTATAAATAAGTTTAGACTCTATGACCATTTCTACAGACATAAAACTACCACATATATGCAGGAATGGTTGTCACCTTTTTATATTTCTCATTTCAGGCATGCGTGTTGTTTGCTTTTGATTTTGTCAACTGAGCAGTATAGTAGGGTCAGTTGGGCAATCAGTCAGTTAAGTGCCATACATGAAACATGTTTGGGCAATTATGTCTCGAAAGAGACATGACTGACTGGGCAGAAGATTATCCCACAGTAGGTTGCCATTGCTTTCTGCGGTAGATTGGTTGCCAGTCAAGGCTATAGAACCCAATCTGTCCTGTTATTTAACCCATAACTGGAAGGAAGATACGAATTAATACCTTTCCCAAGGGTATTTGCGCGTAAGTGAATGCAATGAATTCAACTGGAATTTGAACTCGGCTCCCTGATTTATCGTTCCGAGCAGATATCCGCTGCACCACAATGCACATCCACTTTTGTCAACTGTGTAGTATGGTAGGGTCAGTTGGGCAATATCTGTGAGAAAAGGAGCATCATGAAGCAATCCATGCTGCCAGTTATTTGGAAATGGTATGCTGTACTGCTTGGCATTCATGCCGGAAGCTCCAATATGAACATTTCAGAGTGTTTAGGTGACAATCTTAGTACAGTGCATAGGATTCAGAAAGAATTGGATGAGTTTAATGGTAATTATGAAGGTGTTTGGAATGGTCACTAGTGATGGCAATTTATGCTTCCATTCATCTTCTCCACAGGACAGCAAACAACACAGAGGTCCACATCAAGTGTTTTGAGGAGACAGTGCTGGCCTGGCTTAAGAGGGTGCCTTCTGGAAGACCCTATATCTGACAACAGGACTCTGCACCATACCACGCATACAGGAGAACAAAATCATGGCTGTGAAACAATTTCTACAACTGCATTACCCCTTACAACTGGTCACCTAACTTTCCAGACTGCAACCCCCTTAATGATTATGTATGGATCGCAGTTGAGCAAGAGACCCACAAAACTTCTTGTAATACCAAGGATGAAACTTACTTAAATGAGGAGACTATCCAGAAGAGATGGAGATGATTCTGAAGTTGTCTAGAGACTGTGTTTAAAGCCAATGGCGATTTTATTGAATAAATTTTCTCTTTAGTATTTCAAGATATTTCTGTGTAATTCTGGTAAATATATCTGAGAAATGGATGTCAATATTATTTTCATGTTTGTGTAATTTGGACAACAATTTATCTACCACACACTGTACACTATTTTTCCAGAGACATTATTTGCTTTCATCAAAAAGATTCTTTGTAAAATCCTGACTAATTTTTTCATTTTTGTTAAAGTGTTTCTGGCCTTCTAAGCAGTAACACATTTGTGATATTTGGTGTGTTAGTCTTACCAGTTGTGAAAATTAGGTTCAGTTTTTTGTAAGCAGAATACCAATAAGAAGTCACGAGTGGAATTAGAACTCAGCTCTATGATTAACAACACCAAGCTCTTATCTATTACATCACCCACACATCCAAGCTTCCAACACCTGATATTCCCAAGCATTCACTCATCAAGGTACTGTCCAGGCTTTATGTTGTTTAGCTTCCGTTGTTGTACAGGAACTGGTGCTTTAATGTGATAGGGCCTTAAGCTAATGTATGTCTATTTTAAAATAAACTATGAATTATTTATATAATAAACTTTTTTTTTTCCCACACTGCTCTTCTGTAATAAAAGTCATTAGAAATGCATTTACATTAACATGCTGGTTCCTACATGACCCATTGTAAAGTCATTGTAGTTTGTCTGCAAGGTACACATGACCCTTTGGTGGGTTGTTTTTCAATTTATTTTTTATGAGGGTTATTGGAAATAGATTGCTGTGAGATCATGGTACACCAGAACCACATTTTTTTTTATAAAAAGCTTAAATATTTTTCTATTTTTTGCCTTGTTTCATACACAGCTGTACGATGTATTCATGTGTGTTATGTGTGACTCAGGGTTGTAAAATAGGCTCAAGTAACAAATGGCACTGTTAGGTTTTGGGTAATAAATACTACCTATGATATATATATATTTTTTTAATCATATCACCCCAAGCAAGGCAAAAACGCCACTGATGCGCAGGGGGCTACAGAAGAGTGAAAAGATTGGAAAAGAGAAAAACCGGAAACCACATCCTAAACAGGAAACAAGGGATGAGCCTCTTCACCTGTTCAATAGACATGGGTGGAGTGTGAACCGGGCGATAGTTTAGTCTATCTCTCCAATTGAAAAAAAAAATGAAATAAAAGAGTGAAAAGATTGGAAAAGAGAAAAACCGGAAACCACATCCTAAACAGGAAACAAGGAATGAGCCTCTTCACCTGTTCAATAGACGTGGGTGGAGTGTGAACCTTTGTTTGCCTTACATATTGAACAATATTAAAACAAAGTCACTTGTACCAAAATTAAGATCTAGTGTTGGTACCCAGGGAAAACAAAAGAAATAAGGCTTGAGAACTAACATGTTAAATAGTAAAATTTTAATAGCTCTCTCTCCTGTCAGTTTTATAGATTACACAATATCATTTGACAAAGTTTGGCACAAGGCTCTATTTGAACTACTTTGAAAATTATATCTATTTGAAAAAGATGTTAGAATAATCCACCTCCTCGGGCCTCTTGACGAAATACAGCGAAGAATCTGTAACGTGATTGATACCAACTTAGCTGGCCGCCTGCAGTCACTCTCTCACCGGCGTGATGTGGCTTCCCTGTGCCTCTTCTATAAATACTTTCATGGCTTCTGCTCTGATGAACTTAAATCACTGGTGCCCCCTAGGTGGGAGTTTGCACGAGATACTAGATTGGCAACTAGGTCCCACACTTTTACAGTGAAACTGATGAAATGTAACTGCAATTTCTACTCCAACAGCTTCTTTTCTTGCACTTCCCACCTGTGGAATTCCTTTCCGCATGCTTGCTTCCCCGACGGCTATAACCTCCAGGAGTTTAAATGTAAGGTCAATAGACACCTCCTAACACACTAACCTTCCCATTCTCTCCAACTCTCCCCCTATGTACATCCTAACTTGTCTATCGCCCTGTGTAACCCCCTGCACTATAGTGGCAGTGGAATGCCTTGCTTGGGGTGACATGATTAAAAAAAACAAACTATTACTTGGAGTAAACTGCCTGCATACAAATGAAAAATGAACTGAGTAGCTACACAAAAATGCAAAGGAATGAGAAACAAAAATGTGTCTTCTCTCCAGATTTATTCAACTTCTCCATCAATGTTATCCTAAGGGACATGGATACCCTATCAGGATTTATTATCAGTGGACATAATTTTTGTAATATAAGATATGCAAATAACACTGTGTTGTTGACTGACTCTGGAAATTTTAGTTTTTTCTGAACAAGTGGTAAAAGAAAGTGAAGAAAAAAGACTAACCATCAAGTACAAGAAGACAGAATGTATATCAACAAGAAAAAAAGCCCCAGATGTGAGTTACAAATTGGCAATGTTGACATCAAAAGATAACTAAGACATCACGTACAAGAAGGCAGAAAGTATGTACATCAACAATAGAAAAAAAAGCCCCAGATGTGAGTTATAAATTGGCAATGTTGACATCAAGCAGGTGCAGAATTCTAAAAAACTGGGAAGTGTTTTAACAGAGGATAGAAAATGTGATATTAAGATACTGCTACACATTGGACTAGCCAAAGAAGCATTCCAAAAGATAAGTAAGGTGCTGAGAAATAGAAAAAGAGTCCTGGTTTTCTATGTCATATCCATTTTCTTATGATAGCAAATGCTGAACAATCTCATTATGGTTGAGGAAGAAAATGGAAGACGACTGAAATGTAGACCTATAGAAAGATATTGCAACTTCTAGAGCTAGGAAGCCACAAGGAAATCTTCAAGAAAATGACAACAAAGAACATTTCTACTTAGAATCAGAAAGAAATTCCTTAGATATATAATGATGAAGGAAGGCTTGGAAAACCCCTTATGGGACATATCACTGGCAAAAGAGAGAGGGGACAAGGTAGTCGACTATCTTTCTGATGAGATTGCGCAAATGGATGGCAGGAGCCAAAGGACAAAGGGAGAAAGACTGAAGGATCACAAGAGACAGGATGTTGGAAAAAGCCTCACTCATCTATGTCTTGAGGAAGAACCTAGAAGAAAATTTCATTCATTTTATTTGTTCACTTTCAAATGGGCAATGAAATTTTATAGAATTTACTTTTTCAGTATACGTGTCTTGTATTTCTCTCACTGTTGATTATGGCTTATGGCCTATAACGTTGAATACACCGGCTCTCGCTCGATCACCAAAGTTAAGCAACGTTGAGCCTGGTCAGTACTTAGATGGGTGACCGCTTGGGAATACCAGGTGCTGTAAGCGTTTAGTGACAGATGTGCATTGTGGTACAGTGGATATCGGCTTGGAAAGAGAAATCGGTGAGCCGAGTTCAAATTCCAGTTGAATACCCTGCATTCACTTAAGCACTGATTCTCTTGGGAAAGGTATTAATCCATCCCTTCCCTCGAGTTATGGGTTAAATAACAAGGGTAGGACTTGGGGACCCTGCCCTTAAAAAACAAATCCCAATGAATCTTGATACTCGAAAAGAAAAAAGTATTACTAGATACAAAAACTTATATAAAAACAACAATGAATTATTGAAAAAAAAAAAAAAAGGTATTACTAGCAATAAATAAATAAAAACTTAGTTGGCAATAAATGACCCACCGAGGAGTTGATATGCCATAAAAAGAAACCAACCAACTGTTGATTATGTGTCATCATTGGATTGAATAGAAAATTTGATCTATAAGTTTAATAAACTCTGTTTATGGCATTAAAGGTTACATAAACTCTTCTTTTGTGTGATATATTCCTTCAGAATGTAGGTGATCATGGCTCTCCAGAACATCCTCTCTTTTGCTGATGTATCTCTCTCCCAGTCCCTGATATGACATCCACTGACATAACCCTATTAAATAAGTTGCTCAGTGTTTCCCTTCACCATTCTTGCCATCAATATATCTTGTGAGTGTCAAATTATCTAAGCCCTCATTCCTCATTTTTTGTCCCAGAAATTTCAACTGTTTCTTTCTGATACTAACTATGAGTGTCCATTACGTTTACATTTTCCTTTGAACTTCATCGCTCACATGATCTAGCCATTATATTTTTCTGTTTAACTGTTCAATCAAATCTTCATTGGTAAAGAAATTGTCCAGCATTCACTGTTACATAGAACAATTTAATACTTACTATAGAAGAATTACAGCTGAACACCTCACTATTTTTGTCTATTGAAATTTTCTTAAAAGTATGAATTTGTATTTGTCTGTATTGTTGACATGAGGTAATATTTACATTATTTACATTGTTCGGACTGTTGTCTTCATCTTTATTACCATATTCATGACATTTCGGTCATTATATACTCAGGCCTTGTTCAGGTGATTAGAATTTTGAACAGAACCCTCAAGGACATATGAACCAGTGAATAAAAGCATTGGTTGGACCTAGTGACTTAACCCAAAGAGTTGTGAGTTCAATACCTGGCTACAAGAAAGGTGAACAAATAACTTAGAGAGTCGAGTTAAAGGGAGATAACTAAAACATCTAGAAGTGGCATAGCTAATGGATTGAGAACAATATACTCCAATGATCAAAAATAAGGGTTCTGTTTGAAATTCCAATCACCTGAAAAAGGCCAGAGCATACAACGGGTGAAATGTCGTGAATATGAATATAGCAATAAAGATGAGGATAACAGTCTGAACAATGTAAAAGTGAGAATGAATTTATCTTCATAAAAGATTAAGCAAGACAACATCAGATAATCTTGCTAACTTAGAGTTAATGAATAATATTAAAAAGTTGAATTTAATGTTCAGGAACGAAAAAGTTGGAAAGAACAAAACAATGAGAGAAATACAGAAATTCCGGAAGAGAGCCATTACAGTAGCGTCTGATTATTATAAGGAAGCATCTCAGAGGATTTTCTTACAATTTAATTATGTAATTAATATAAGACAAAATATTGTTTATTGGTGAAGAAAATTTTTTAAATTCTATAGAAATTAAGATGTGGTAAAATGAACAGACAAATTTCAAATTATGTCAGGCACATTATTAAAGGATATTCTATTAATTAATTCATTTCAAACAAAATAAAATATCATTTTATTGAAAATAATTAAAAAGATAGGATATCCCTATGACTTAAAATTTAATTATAATTTACACAGGAAGATACAATTTCCTCAGCACTTAAAACATATCAAATTATTAATCTGCATTTAATCTTGTATCTATCAAGTGCTCAGACATTGTTCTTTACGGCTAAGACCCACCATGCTATGCACGTTGTAATGAACCACATGCATTCTCTTTGTATTCCATTGATGAGATTTAAGTTCCACTTGAGCAACTTCTTCCCATGATCTGTTGTTAGTAGAACTAATTCCCAAGAGAATACTTCCCCAATTACTACAATCTTAACCTGTTCGAGTCAAGGGTTAATTGTTATATTCTTCATATATCCACATAAAATGTGCCTCTTACTCTATAAACCTCTTCATTGAATGGTGCCTGGGTTTTGTGAATTATTGTAAAAAATAAAAATTTCAAATTCTCTCAGACTACAATTTAACTGAGTAAATAAAAGACAACAGCAGACTTGGTATTGTCTCGTATAGATATACTATGGGCACTTTGACATGGTGTAGTGGTTAACAAGTTTGCTAGATCAATTATGACTGAATCCTGAGTTCACTATATGCATTGTGATGCAGTGGGTATCGGCTTGGAATGAGAAATCAGGGAACTGAATTCAAATTCCAGTTGAATTCCTTACATTCACTTATGTGTAAATACCCTTCGTATTAATCACCTCTTCCCTCTCGTAATGGACAACAGCTCAAGCTTATTTTAATGCTCCTAAAATGCTTCTGCGCTTCCTCGTTTTCACCCTCTCTTTCTACCTTAAGTGGTACCATTACATTAAATCAATAGCTCAATCCACTGCTAGGAAGGTAGGTGGTGGATAGTCTTGGTTGGCAACCAGTTTACTGCAGAATGTAATGGCAACCTACTGCGGGATAATTTTCTGCCCAGTCAGTCATGTCTTTTTTGAGACATGATCGCCCAAGCATGTATCACATATGGTACTTAACTGAGTGAGTTCAAATCAATTGTTAACTATTATTTCCCCTGCATATGGACATAAACTATGCCTCTTACACTGTGACCCCATACGTGAAGTGGCTCCCAGGCCTTGTAGAAGGTGAAAATCACTGTAGAAAAATTTTTAAAAAATTATAGAAATTTTGTACTCTTGAAATAACAACTTTCAAATTGAATGAAGCATTATTTCTGTTAAATGTTCTGTTCTGTGTCTACTACTAGATCCACATGCCAGGCATAAATAAAAGAACAATTTCAAGTAGTCACTTATCAATCAGAATATCAATCTCAGTCAATATAGTAAGAAAAGCCATTAAGAAATCTTCACACATCTTGTCTATTTCCTGTCTTGCAAAAACTGTCTTCATATAAAGAAACTAAAATTAAAAAAGAAAATCAATTTTGTAAGTCACCTCAACTATTTCTGGAAGAGGAAAAAATAAGACGTTTACACTTTATTTGCTTTCTTCTTTTTTTTTTTCTTTATGGATGAGTTGAATGCTTTTACAAGACCAAATTTTAACTTCACTTAATCTTTAACAGTATTATTAACTGAAAATATTTTTAAACAAATGAAATACATTAAGATAGTCTAAAAGGATATTTTAAAAAACTTCTTAAATAGGTGGACAGTTTTTCAGTATATGCTCATATTTTTCTGAAGATAAAAAAATAGTTTCAATTAATAATCTAATTGTAAAAAAAAGAAATTGATTTTAAAACACCTGGGTCTCCTATAGCAAATGTTCAAATGTCCAAGTACTGAAAAAGTTAATGTGGTTTAGCGAATGATATGAGTTGAATCTTTGAGTTTTCAATGCTGAAATATATATTAATTTTGTGGAGAGGCAGATGAGTTGTAAAAAGAATTGATGTTTACAAGATTTATTGTATCTTTGAAAAGACACCAAATGTTGTGTTTTCTTTTTAACAATTTCAGACCAAGCAAAGCAATGAAGCCACTAGGATGCCAAAAGTTATAGGATTAAGACTTTAGGTGTGAGGGGGTTAGTGTCCTTGATGTAAACAGAAAGTCAATCAAAGGCGGGGGTCTTACTGTTAATGTACAAACTAACCTTCTCCTGTTGGGTTATTCAGTCAGCAGTCAAAACACTCGGGAATGAATCAACAAACTTTGTAAATTCCACAATCAAAATAATTCAAATTTTTCTTTTCTTGTGCAGCATACTTTTGTTTTTTAGCAAACATCACAAGTAAATCTGTCAATGCTCTTACAACTTTGATATGACTTATTGCAAATTTTGGATTTTAAGAAAAGATTGTGGAAAAATGAAGGAGTACTTCATGGAGTAGATTTTATGGTAAAATTTCGTAAGTACTACCATTGCTATTCCTCTTCAAATTTATGCAAAGTAGCATTATATCAGTGCAAAAGTATGTGCTGAATTCAAATCCAGTGCATTTTGTCGAAAAAACTTACACATATTTTCATATTTAAAAAAAAACAACAAAAAAAAACAACTTTATCTTTAAATTGTGTACCAAAAAAAGAAAAAAAAAGGCGCATTACTTCCTTAATTGGAAGTAAAGAGGCGGAGGTAAAGAGGGAACGCAGCCGTCATTCTGCAGTTAGTTACATGTCTACGGGAGAGAAGAAGGGCACAGTTCATTTTTCAAATGGATATTTAGATTAAAAAAAGGGAAGTTTTTTTGATAAATTGCACTTGCTTTGAATTCAGCACATACTTTTTCTATTATACAATGCTACTTTGGATAAATATGAAGGGGAATAGCAATGGTAGTACTTACAAAATTTTACCGATTTTATTTTATTTCATCTCCAAGGCTAGATTGTTCTCATCCTGCTGATGTTGTCTATGGCTGTCTCATCTGAATCTTATTTTGTACTCTGTTCAATAAAATGTAAAAAGTTTAGAAACACAATGTAACTGCTCTACTGAGAGATTACAATTACTTGCTTATTATTAATCAAGATTTTCATTATTTGTTTGAATATTGTTGCGCCATCTTATCTGGTGCATCTGCTATATATTTAGAGACTCTTGACAAAATCCAAAGAATCTGCAATATTATTGGTCCTGACTGGGTATCTTGCCTTTAGTCACTTTTGCACTGCCATAATGTAGCTTCCCCATAAATATTTTTATAATTGTTCTGATGAACTTGTCTTTATGGTACCATGACTTTACGAATTTAAATGCAGTACTAGATTGGCAGCTACGTCTCATCTATTTATAGTTGAAATAGTTAGATGTAACTAAGTTCTATGATAACAGTTTCTTCTCTTGCATTTCTTGTTTGTGGGACATTCTTCTGGCTTCTTGCTTTTCAGTCAACTTTGACCTTCAAAAATTGTTATTTTCTGTTTTCATTATTCTTGTTCTTTTATTGTTCTCCCTCCTTAACAGTGTTTTTTTCTCATATTCTATAAAACTTGATAACCTCTTGCATCTTTCACAGTATTATTAACTGAAAGTATTTTTAAACAATTGAAATACATTTATTGCCTTGCTTGGGGTGAAATAAACAAGTGATGAATATTTTACCATGGTGAAGATATAAGAGACTAATTTTAGAGGAATTCTAGCTAACTAGATGGCAAAGATTTTCTCTGACATAATGTAGGCTATGCTTTTTTTTGTTAGTGTCATGTCACTTCAAGATAGAGGTAATCATGACTCTTTACAGGTTCTTATCTGTAAACTGCCATATCACTCTTGGGAAAATAGTTGAGTGGTTTCCTGTTACCTTCTCCCTGGTTTTCAATTTCTTAGACCTGTTAAAACATGGAATTATCCTACCATTTAATTCATTACTTAAACAGATAGATTTATACCTTTCAGAAAGGCATTTGTATGAAAGTGAATGCAACAGACTAGCCCAGAATTTGAGCTTGGCTCTCTGAATTCACTTTCCCTCCTTTACACTACCAGTACAAGGCTATAGCAGTTTCATAAAAGATAAGATGCTTACTTGTCAGCTCTTTTAATTTTCAATATAAAAGCCATACAAAAATCTATGCAACTGAAAATGTTTCACTTCATATGAGAAATACCAAATATATCTCTTCAAATGTGTCTTAACTTCTGTCTTCAGTTATTTGAAATAATCTCATCACATTGCTGTCAATATAATTTCAGGACCATACTGACTTGATGACTACACCAGGTCCCTGATGAGTGAAGCCAAATAAAGAGAACACAATCAAAAACTGTATATTCTATACCCTGCAGCTGTGAGAAAATATGCAAGGGTGAAACCAGCCAACACTTAAAACTAAGGTACAGGAATATCTAACAGTCTTAATTAGAGGTGAGACAATGAAATCAGGCATAGATAAATTTATGTATAGAAGGAAAGCAATGGTCACAATGAATGAAGTAAAATACTAGATATAGATAAACACTTCAGAATCAGGAGATTGAATCAATGTTTATATATACTCAACCATGTTGGACTTAAGTATGCCTAGCATAGAAATATATGGGAGACCTTAAAGACAAATGAGAGCAAAGCTTCAATAGCAGCAGTAACAAAAGTCAATAAGTTTTGAAGAAGGTCAGCATTACAGTAGCCAATAAGAACATTATGCTTAAGTGGATTGAAGTGTTAGTTTGTGAGTTTGTCAGTCAAAAGCTAGCAAAACCGAAAGACAGGAATATCTCATTAGAAACAAAGAAAAGAGTGCTGGATTGCTGTGTGATATCTGTACTTCTGTATGGAAGTGAATGCTAGACGGTTTCATCAAAGATGAAGGAGAAGCTTGAGTCAGCAGAAATGTGGTTTTACAGAAGGATGCTGAGGATACCATGGACAGAGCACGTGTGTAACAATGAGGTATTTGAAAGGATGCAAACAAGAAAACTTATACTAAATATCAGACAGAGACAAATGAGGTTCCTGAGACACATAATGAGGAAGGAAAACCTGGAGAACTTAATACTCACAGGTTGGATAAAGGGAAGAAGAGACAGGGGAAAGCTTTGTGAGATGTACTTGTTAAGTCTGAGCAAATAAATGGTGGAGCGAGACTTAGAGATATCACGAGAAAAAAAAATATTGAGTGCGACAAGAGACAGAGCCAAGTGGAAGTTCATGATTGCCTACGTCTTGAAAGGACACGAGACATGAAGAAGAAGAATCCCTGGACTACACTCAGTGGAAACAAGGTGTGCAGTAACTGACCAGTACTATAAAAGATCAAGATGAGATATCTAATTATGGACAGTGGAACAAGAACAACCTACCTTCAAAGGTTAAATAAAGGGTTAAGTTCAAAATTCCCTGAATGTTACCTGGATTGGCAGACACCTAAGGAAGTCAAGAGGGTACAATGATAAAAATGTGATTGCAAAAACATTGATGAGGATATTAGTCTAAATGTAAATAATATAAATAATTATAACAAAGATGAACATGCTGATCGTGAAGACAAGAGAAAATGTGAAAACAGATTGTGTAACAGATCATCTAGAGAGTAGATCTACCTATTTAAAGACATTTGAAATCCTGGTTTAAACCTAATTTCAAACATTTCAGAACCTGGTTTAAACCTAATTTCAAACATTTCAGAACCTGGTTTAAACCTAATTTCAAACATTTCAGAACCTGGTTTAAACCTAGTTTCATACAGCAACATCTAGCATGAGAGAAAACTGCTCGGCTACCTCAGACATAAAGCAATCTCCTGATATAGTTATTTATATGGGTTAGTTTAGCTGGACACATGCCCAAATATAGGGTGAAGAAATGGAGGTGTAAAATGTTTATGTTGTACCAATTTTCAAAAGCAGGAAAGCTTAACTAACTTTAAAATCAATTTTGAATTCCCAGATTTTGACACCAGTTCAAATGCTTTTCAATGCTAAAGATCAAACGTACAGCACAACCTTATTATGTTATGACAGAGTCTCTGTAAAATGTTATAATGGACAAGTGAGGAAAAAAAACAAAAAACAAACTCAGCGTTTAAAATCAAACTGCTGAATGTGATAATCATCCAAGATATCTCCCTGATGATGGAGTAACCTCACAGGGGAGTGTCTGTTTCTACATTCATAGTAAGGCCCTCTTTGATTGGTCACCAAATTACATGTTGCAAGTATTACTCTTAGGTAAAACTTTAAAGAAAACTGTCAATTACATTCAAAGACATGGTCATGTTGCCTGAAAGTAACAAGTGATTTGCCCCTCCCATTAATCTTAGTAGTTGTATAAAGTAGATTTAGAGAGAAAAAGTAGCAAGTGATTTGCCCCTCCCATTAATGTTAATAGCCGTAGAAAGTAGATTTAGAGAGAAAAAGTAGCAACTGATTTGCCCCTCCCAAATTAATGTTAATAGCCGTAGAAAGTAGATTTAGAGAGAAAAAGTAGCAACTGATTTGCCCCTCCCATTAATGTTAATAGCCGTAGAAAGTAGATTTAGAGAGAAAAAGTAGCAACTGATTTGCCCCTCCCATTAATGTTAATAGCCGTAGAAAGTAGATTTAGAGAGAAAAATTAAAATCATATGAAACCAGATGTAACCAGTGAATAATACTGAACCATTCCATATGAGATACACAGAAAATTTATAATAAATGAATAATAAAGAAATGTGCAAAGATGGTTGGTATATGAAATGTTCATGCCAGAAATAAGGAATTGTATAAATCTTTTTTTTTTCAGAGCAATGAAATGTGTTCTGGTGATAAAGGCTGCATTTTGGGAGATGTTAAAGCATATTTATACAGAGTTGAATTAATGAAAACGAGGCTGTGCATTGAGAGAGAGAGAGAGGAAGAAAAGAGCTTCTCATTGCATTTTATGCAGTCCCATAAATGATTCTCATATAGTTCTACTATATATATATATATATATATATATATATAGTTATACACACCATACTTATTTTTGACTATGGAAATAAGTGCAAAATGCAAATTTTAATTTGCTAAAATCCATATATGTCAAGAGCATATGAACAATTCGTAAGATATTCAAAATGATTAGACATATTCTGAATAGGACCCACACATGTATAAAAAAAATTCTTTTGAGAAATATTCAAATTTGCATTAATTTGGGACATACAAAATCAGTTTTCCTATATCATCTGCAAAGAAGGTCACAGAACAGGGTCCTCATTCAGTGCCTTCCCTTAAAATATCTGCCGTTTTTTTTAAAGTTCTGTCATTATTTTACTTTCTCTTGATATTTGACAATGAGTGGTTCTGATATGCATGAAACATTTTTAATTTTTTGATCACCCATTTCCAGCAAACAAGTGAGTCAAGCTGAATGAAAACTGGCAGATATTAAGAGAAAGTCCAGCTGGAAAGATACGAAATTAAAGTTGATGTCTAACTGTAACAAAGTAATTGAAATTCAGTAAACAAAATGGATGAGGCTGTCAAGCTGCTGACATGACCTTACTAGAAATTGTCCAGAACTGCTTTCCCATTCAGTCCCTTATAGAAATTCACTGCTCACAGATTAGTTTTGTCTGGCTTCATTGAGAAATACAAATTTTTTCCGCTTTGAGCAATTTGTCTGGATAAAGGTTTTCATCCTTTTATAATGTTTTGCTTGATCTATTCACTGGTCATCATGAGGTGATGAAAAACTATAGAACTTAACAGTTCAAGTGGTTTCATCATCATTTAGAAGTTTTACATTGATATATTTGTCTAGAAAGTTCTCATTCTTTTATTTGATACAATTTGTTATTACAAATGGCATCTGTCCAGAAAGTATACAGTCATTAAACGTTTAAAAAAAAAATCCACTTAAGGCAATGGCGCTTTAGTCCTCTCAAATCACTGCCCTTGGGACCCTCACACAGTTCGTCTAGTGTTGCTGTCACTTTTTAGAAGTCTGTATAAATATTAATTGGAAATTTGTAATTGCCCAATAAATACTTTTATATTATGATGCACTCCAGTTGTTGGATTTGTCAAACATGTTCAAAGGAGTACACAAATAAAAAGCAAACTGGAAGAGTGAAAGAAAAGATAATGAGAAAAAAAGTACATGTGTCTGTTTCTGAGATCAGGTAGTATTTACATTATTCAGACTATTGTCCTTAAGGACACATGGCCCAGTGGATATAGACGTTGGTTAATTCCTGACTTGACTCTTAGAGTTGTGAGTTCAATACCAGGCTACAGCAGTGGTAAACAAGTAACTTGCAGGGTTAGAGGGAGATAACTCATGATTTCCAATCGTGGCTTTATGCAAGGAATGAAGTTCATATTCCCCAGTGATTGTAATAAAGGGTTCAGTTCAAAATTCCTATCACCTGAAGAAGGCAAGAACGTACAATGGTCAAATCATCGTACAAATAGCAACAAAGATATAAACAATAGTGTAAATACTGGAAAAAAAAGTGCAGGTATAAAGCTCATGTTTTAGTCCCATAGACATAAAAGTGTTTTTTTTCATCCTTTCACTCCAAAGCAAGGTCAAAAAGCAAATACCACGCAAGGGTTGACTTATTGTTCAAGAATAAGAGGTTAAAAACACTATTAAGAAGAGAGGACAATTAAAAAAAAAACAAGAATTAAAAAAAGAGAAAAGATAACAATTTTTGAAGGTCAAATTTAACTGGAAAGTTCCCTAAGTGAGAAGTGTGGGAGTTGAAATGGCTAGCTTAGAACTTACAGTTACTTCTCTCATTTTTTTTTAAGCGACATCAAGCTTGGTTACCTAGATAGGTGAATTCTTAGGATTACAGATTCTCCTTTGGATTTTCTCAAGAACCCCAAGATGAATAGCAGAGGCAGCCAACCAGATATAACAACAGTATTCAATGCACTGGCAGATGGTAAATTTGTATGTGCAAGATGGATTCAGACAAGAAAAACTTCCTAGACCTCTTGCAGTGATCCAACCCACTTAGCAGTAGATTTATCTCTTGATTCAATGTAATTGTTCCACTTGAGGTCAGCTGAGAGAGTGAGGCTGAGAAGAGATTAGAATGATTCATGTTGATGGTAGATAGAAGAGATTGTCTATGATGGTTAAAGGATAGCAGCTTCATTTTGTTTTCTAGTCATATCAACTGTAAAATAATGATACCTTGCTACCAATCTAGTACTGCACTTAAATTCATAAAGTGTAGGTAACATAGAGGAAAGTTCCCCCCAGAACAATTATCATTGAAGTATTTATAAAAAAGGCACAGGGAAGCTACATTATGGCAGTTGGAAAGTGACTGAAGGAGAGATGCAAGGTTAGGACCAATAACATGACAGATTCTTCTTTGTATTTTATGAAGAATCACTAAATACGTAACAGAAGCACCAGACCAAATGGGCAGCAATATTCAATGCATGGTTAAGTGATAAACTAATGCAATATCCAATGATAGATTCTTTCAGCAATAATCATTCATACATCAGCAGTTGACCTTGAGTGACTTGAACCTAAGAGTTTTGAGTTCAATACTTGGCTACAGCAGTGCTGAACAAATAACTTAGAGAGTTAAAGGGAGATAACTACATGATATCTGGAAGTGGCATCATGCATGGAATTAGAATGATATATCCACCAGTGATTGAAATAAAAAGTTTGGTTCAAAATTCCTAGCATCTGAAGAAGGCCTGAGCGTACAATGGCTGAAATGTTGTAAACAATGAAATAAAGATGAGCACAACAATGTAAATAATGTAAACACAATGGAAATATAAAAAATGTTTAAGATTAAATTGCTTCATTAATTGATTAGTTTTTATTATGGTTTATCAACCATTTTCAGGTTATTTAAAACCAGAAAATATTTTTAGATTCGAAGAATTTTTTGGATTTAAAGATCATGATTTTACTGATTTCTATGAAGTAGCACATAACTGAGAGGGGAAAGAAGAGATGAATCCATTATCTTTCCCAAGGATATTTGTGCATAAGTAAATTTAATGAACTTGACTGGAATTGGAACTTGGCTCTCTGATTCCCAATTCAGGTCTATTAGACCACCTATAAATTCAAGTGTACAGCCCTGGTATTCCCAAGAAGTCACCCAACTAGATAACCAAGCTTTGCATTGCTTAACTTTTGTAATTGTATAAGAACTGGTGTTTCAATTTAATGTCTATAAAACTTAATAAAATGCAATTTATTCCATTTTATTTGAAATTAAAAAACTGATTAAATTTTGGCACATGAAATTTGCTTATTTTTTTCTTGGAATTTAGTTTTTCAAATGATTATTACAAATTAAGGACAATTGCAGTAAAAGTAATTTCTGGCATTTACTGAAGAGATCAAAGATTCAGCCAATGTCTGGAATTTTTGTAGAACCAATCATAACACATTTTTGGTAAAGGTTTTCTTAAATTTCTACACCCAATCAATACTCTAAGTAATTCCAAGAAAGTCATAAAGAATAAGTCATGTAAATAATGATACATTTGTCGATCTGGAAAATTTCTTGATAAATAAGCTGATTTTGACACAATATTCTGAAGGCAAATAACCACATAATAAGAGTTGTTCCAGACTAATATCTTTCTTCATACGAATAACGGCTGATGGATAATTGACAACTGAAACTTATCTTTGTCTTGGTTAATTTCCTGACTCACGGTTCCTCTGGGACATTCAGAGAACAGACACTTCTATTAAGAGATTTTATCAATGTTCCATTAGCTAGGGTATTGTGGTGGCATGCAAATCTTTAATTCGAATACTAAACAAGTCTATTGGGAATCTGCTAAATTAAAGCCTGAGAGTCCATTGCAGATAAAGAAAATTCAGTTCTTACTAAAGGCCCCAATATCATGGTCTTGTGCCAGACTAAAATAAGCTAAGCAAATCTTGACTGAGAGTGTCTGCTATAGCAGGTTAGTTTTGTTCTACAGTGTAGTGAGATCTTCAGTTAGAGCTCCAATATCATAGCCTTGTGCCAAACTAAGATAAGTATGATAAACAACTAAGATAGCGATGACCTAGTGATGGTTAACAAGCTAGTCTCGAAGGCTGTTGCAGTGTAGCAATTTTTATCTTCAGCAGTGAGTGGTCTTGTGTTAGACGATGATAAGTTTAGTAAATATCTACTGAGGATCACTATGCTACTTTTATACAAATCCCCTGGAGAAAGGTATGACTGTATTTCTTCTTCCCCAAGTTAGAGGCTAATAGCTGTACAGATTGAGCTCTGTAGCTTTGGATAGCAACCCATCTAGGAGAAGGACAACTCTACATTAAAAAATGGTTGAGTATGGATGTATCAATTATAATAATACATGGTGTCTATAAACTGTGTGTGAACTTTAAAAAATTATAACTTTATTTGTATTTGTGATAGAAATAATCTGTAAAAATGTTATAAAGTTTAATGTACATAGTTTTAAGTACAGTTATTCAGGCATTACTGTAAGTCAGTTGGCAAATGTTTTCCATGAACTGAAAAATTGTATTACCCTTTGTATTGATGATGATAGAGGACATGTGGAAATTTAAATAAAATTTCAATAAAACCTTAAAAAATATAGATTTACTTCTTTCTAATTTTTTTACAAATTGTTTCTATTGCAAATACAAATGATGTTATAATTTTTTTTTAAAGTGCACACAACCTTTATGGGCATCCTGTATATTGTAATAAAGTAAATGTAGTTGTTATGAAACCCCAAAAAATCACGGAACCCAATAATAGCTTTTATAAACCTGATTCCCCACAAGGATGTTTTAGCAAGGAGATTAGCTAGACAGCCAGCAGGATTAAAAACAAAATGCTGTGGATAAACTTTCATGTAGGGTCAGTGATCATCTCGCACAATGGGGTAAACGACAATCCATAGCTATGAATGCAACAAGTATTGTGATGACACGGCGTCACTAGGTGGAGGACTTCCTAAATTGAAGTCAATGGCCATGTTTCCGTTATCAAGCTGAGCCTTGAATTTGAAGGACACTGACTGTGGTTTGACCTGAAGAAGAATGGGCTCTATCAGGGATACTTGTCCAAGATTTGCTATACATGAACGAATATCTCTTTCACATTCAACCCAGATATATGGAGGGAATTGATCAGGTGCTCAACTGACCTTACAGCTGCACCTGGTCATAGGACTGATGATAATGGTCATGATTATCATTATTATATAATGGTGGTTAACCAGCTAGTTTTGTAGTGCAAGGTATCTACACAATATCCCAATATCTTGGCCTTATGTCATACTTTAACCATGGTACTTCAATCAAAAGTTTATTTGCAGCTTTATATTCATGGTCTTATTTATTCTTAGTATTTCATTTTTTAATAATTTTACCCCTAAGCAAGGCAATAATACTACTAGAATGCAAAGGATTAACAGTAAGGAAAGGGAAAGGGAAAAACTTTTTTTATAATCATATCGCACTAAACAAGGCAGTTTACTGCCACTGTTATGCAGGGGGTTATATAGGAGGAAAGTTATGAGAAAGAGTGACAGGTTATAAGGAGTGTCAGAAAATGGGTAAGAGAAGGATGAGAATACTGATGAGAGTGGAGTGGACGGAGAAAGGAGCCTGAGTGAGAGGATGCAAGTCAGTGAGATAGAAGATGACGATTGACTTTACATTTAAATTCTAGGAGATTGTAGCTGTTAGGGAAGCAAGTAAATGGAAGGGAATTTCACAGGTGGGAAGTGCGAGAAAAGAAGCTGCTGGAGTAGAATTTGCATTTACATTTTATTGATTTCACAGTAAAAGTGTGGGACCTAGTTGCTAATCTTGTTGCTCAAGTAAATTCATACATAGGAGGCACCAGAGAGCCAAGTTCAACTGAGCAGAAGCCATTAAAGTATTTGTAGAAGAGACACAGGGAAGCCACATTGCACCGGTGAGAAAGTGACTGTATCTGAGCTGCCAAATTGGGATTGATCACATAACAGATTCTACATTGAATTTTGTCAAGGACCCCTAGGTGGATGAGATTGTGGCACAAAAAAAGTAAGGACAAAAAAGTAACAGGACTCAAGAAAACAGAAGATGGGGATTGACATTGCATTTAAATTTTTCAAGATTATGTGTCATGGAAACAAGTAATCTGAAGGGAGTTCCACAGATAAGAAAAGAAACTGTTAGAATAGAGGTGGCAGTTGCATCTAGCTCGTTCAATCATAAAACGGTGAGACTTAGTTGTCAATTTAGTCATTTAAGTGCTATACATGATACATGCTTGAAAGAGACATGATTGACTGGGCAGTATATTTTTTCCGTAGTAGATTGCCAATATTTTCTGATGTAGACTGGTTGCTAACCGAGGATATAAAACCTAGTCTGTCCTGCTATTTAAGGAGAAGATACGTGTTTGATACCTTTCCCAAGTACGTTTGCGTGTAAGTGAATGCAACATATTCGATTGTAATTTGAACTTGGCTCTCTGATTTCTCATTCTGAGTCACTATTCACTGCACCACAATGCACATCCTTGTCAGTCCAGTAGCATGCTTAAATTTACGTAGCCAAAACATTAGCAAGAAAAAAAGCTCATCAAAACTTTTCCTATGAAAATATTTCTTTTAAAGACAATGGCATGTCACTTTGGTAACAAAGGGACTTAAGTTGAGATACCAGGCCAGGATCGATAACATTACAGACCATTTTTTAAATTCTGTAAAAAAAACTTGAGAGATACAACAGAAACATCAGACTCGATAGGGCATCAATATTCCATGCAGGGTAGTTTTATAACTATGCAAGATGGATTCTGATGAGAAAAATTTCTGACATGAGAAGCAGCAGATGTAGCAATTAATTCAATGTGATCAATTAAATAAATACCTGATAAATAAAATATGGATTCTCTTCCATTGAATGAATAACAAGAGAAATCAGTTTGATTAATTTACCAGTATATTCACAGTTTGTAAAAGATGTTTAGAGAATCGTTAATTCTAATAATGTCTAATTATTCAGTTTTGGATATGCAATGATTTTTAACAATGTTCAATCCTGAACCAAGGCACTTGAAGTGAGAACAAACAAATCTTGTCATAAAACACAGTTATTTTAATGAAAATTTCTTCCAAATCTTTAATTTTGATCAATGTTGGTTTGGAAAAAGATGTTTTTATTTTTTATTTTTGTCAGGTTTTGCTCCACTACAGTGAAAGCAATTTCCAGCTGAAAGTGATGTTCTACACATGCAGTTTGCGTATAGGATGTTCATCTTGATTAAAGCAAAAGGTTATGAGGATTCTAGTCTAGTTAAAGAAAAGAATGATTTTGTGGTGCAGTGGATATCGGCTTGGAACGAGAAATTGGAACCGAGTTTGAATTCCAGCTAAAATTCATTGCATTCACTTTCACGCAAATACCCTTGGGAAAGGTATTAATCCGTCTCTTCCTTCTAGTTATGGGTTAAATAACAGGACAGATTGGGTTCTATAGCCTTGGTCGGCAACCAGTCTACCGCAGAAAGCAATGGCAACCTACTGTAGGATAATCTTCTGCCCAGTCAGTCATGTCTCTTTCGAGACATGATCGCCAAAGTGTGTATCACGTATGGCGCTTAAACTGACTGACAACACAAAAAATCTTGAAATGGTTGCAGTTAGTGATTGAAAAAACAGTTATAGAGATACTCGTTGAAATAAAGCAAGGAATTATCATCTCAGAACTTTTGGTAAATAGAAATTCTAGAGACAGCACCAGTTAAAAGATAGTAATTCAATCAACAATTATGACGAGGAAAAGCAGGACCTCCTACAAAGGGTAGAAAGGGGAAGCAAAGAGTAAGGACTGAGCATAAACTTTAAGAAAATGAAATGTATGGTCATCAACAAAACTAATATAACAAAATGCCAACTTCATATCAAAGAAACTAAAATAAAACAAGTAAAGAAATTTAAGTACCTGGAAAGTGTTCAGAGAGAGGATGGAAAGTGCGACATTGAGACCTGAAGACACTTGGACAAGGACACATTTCAAAAGCTAACCAGAGTACTGAGAGACAGGAAAATCTCATTTGAAACAAAGGAAAGAGTGCTGGACTGCTATGTGATATCTGTCCTTCTGTATGAAAGTTAATGCTGGACAATCTCCTCAAGGATGAAGGAGAGGCTTAAGGCAGAAGAAATGTGGTTCTACAGAAGGATGCTGAGGATACCATGGGCTGAGCACTTGAGCAAAATTGAGGTATTGGAGAGGATGCAAATGAGAAGAAAAATCATACTTAACATTAGGAAGAAACAGATGAGGTTTCTGGGACATGTAATGAGGGAGGGAGGGCCTAATACTCACTAGATGAATTGAAGGAAAGATAGATAGGGAAAAGCATCATGTGATCTACTTGATAGGCCTGAGCAAATGGATGGCAGAGCAGGATTTCGGTGAGATACCAAAAGAAAAAGTATTGAGAGTGACAAGTGACAAGAGGCTGAGCTGAGTAGAAGTCCATGATCACCTCTGTCCTAAAGGGACACAACACCTGAAGAAGAAGTTGAAATAAAACAAGGGATTATCGTCTCAGAACTTTTAGTAACAAGAAAGCCTACAGATGGCTCCAGTTAGAAGATAGCAAATCAAACAATAATTATGAAGATACTAATCGAAATAATGTAAGAAATTGTCAAAAAGACATTTAAATGAACAGATAATTAACCAAAGCATAGAAGGGGGTCTCGTGAAATCTGTGTAGATTTAAATTTTATTATTGGTAGCTTCCAGTTAAGTTTGCTCTTCAAAAAATGTAAATGCAATGTCAATCATTATCTTCTGCTTTAATTTTTTGCTTTTATTGTCCTCTCTCCTTAATAATAGTCTTTCTCATTCTCTAACATTCTGTTATGTCAGGTAACATAATTATGTGAAATAATACAAAACAACGTAATAGTATAAAAGTAGGTGTATTGACAGGAAAGAGAAGTATTTACTAGAGGTGAGGATTAGTAGAATACAGAACAAGGTAATTAGTATAGAGTATCGTCGTAGAGACGTGATAGATTGACTAGTAGATCATTTCCGGTGCAATACCGGAAATACCCGACTGACTCGCTCTCTCGACTTCCCCTTGAGGTATAATCACTACTATTTTATATAGTGATTCGAATAGTCCATTACCGTGGAAAGGTGGAGAGCGCCCCAACACATTCAGAAATCCCTTGTGTCTTAGTGGTTTTATTTCCTTTCATGGGGTGAATTGTTAAAAAACATCTTGATGCCATACTAATATACTTTCAGTAAAGTAAAAATCATGGCTATTTAAGTTATATAGGCAATGAAGTAATTTAAAAATTGTTATAGTGATTTTGAGTATATGTATATCTATACATTTGCACCTTTGATTCATTCATTAACAAAGAAAGACAATGAGATACCTCAAGGTAGGGTAATGTTTAATAAGGCTAGTCAGTGTGACCCTAACTAATGAGTTGTGTATTCAATCCTCACTGAGTGCCACATACAACATTCAGCATTAAATAAACCACCAATGATTGTCATGACACAAAATCAACCAACCTTTCTTAATATTTCGACTGAGAAGTGAGTTCGATCCTCACTGGGTGCCACCTGTAGCATCCAGCATTAAATAATCCAAACGGTTGGTATGCAAAAATCAGTGACTACATGAGATGAGTTTTTGTTCCTTGACCAGTGAGAAAAAAAAAATTAAAACCAGCAGAGACTGCTGATCTAAATAATTTAATGAAATATTTATTCATTATTTGTTTGTATTGTCTTTCACCTTTAAAATCTTGATTGGATTTTCTGTTTTCATTTGTTTTATAATGAAATTTTCTAATGTAAAAATTCATGATTGTCGGCAACTGCTTGGTTGAATTTCACTTAAACCAAAAATTCTTTGCAGCCTGGATATAACAAAAGCCATTTTTTTGGTCTTTTTGTTACTAGAAAATCTCTTTGGTCAGAAGCATCAGCTGAGTGAAATCAAATTTTCTATACAGAATTTTCAATTAGGATTTCTGGGGAAGCCATTTATTGTTCTTTTAAGCTTTTCTTTTGCTGGAGGAATTTAGGTTGTCACGTCAGAAATAAACATTCACCATAAATTAAATATTAAAATCTCAAATAGATGCAAGGGAGACAACTCAGGGATGACAATTACGGAGTTATAATTCTTAATGTGTCCGGAATCCCTGTTGAGAGGTGAAATTATATTTTTCTCTATTTCTCGTTAAAAAAAAAAAAGAAAAAAAAAGAAAAAGAAAAAAAAAGAAAAAGAAAAACAAAACAAAACAAAAAAAGAAAAAAAGACTGGAGTAAGAATAGTAAAAAGATACTCTTTTATAAGTGTCTATATTGGTCCCTTGTTCAAACTTTGTACGTGTGACAGCAACATGTCAAGATCCCATTTCGTTTCCGACCTTTGTAGTTTCGAGTCTTAGGAGTTGTAATGGAAAATATTTGAAGAATGAAATACTTAAATGTAAATACGTTGAATATAAATAATGATGTTTAGATATTTGGAAACGGAGTAGAATAGATGGGAAGTAAATATTGCCGCCATATTTAGTTTGCGGGACTTACTCTACTTTGTCTGTCAGTGGACCTCGTTCAGCTCCTGCCAAGTGATGTGGCAATCAGTGGTATGAACTTTTCCCTCTCTCTCCCGCTGTTTATTTATTTATTTTTTGAACGATGATTTGTTCTTACCAACTCAGCTGGTGGCTTACTTGAGCTCTACCATCTCTATACTTCTCATAAATTATTTCTGAACAAAAAAAAAAAAAAAAGAAAAAAAAAGATAACGGACATATTGAATTGAATTGAAGCAATTTTGTTTTGTTAAATACAATCAACATAAAAAGAAAAAAAAGTTCTGCTAGTTTTTCTGTTTATACAGTAACCGACAAATAAACTATATGCAAAAATCAAAATAACACTAACATTTCACTTTAACAGATCAGCCATTCAGTTGGGCGCCATATGTGATACACATTGGGCACGTCGAGGTGGTGTAAATGGTTAGCAAGCTTGTCTCGCTAGAATCATTGCAATTGAATAGTGAGTTCGATCCTTACTGGGTACCACATACTTTCGGCCTTGTGCCACATCTAAGCTGCGCTTAGAAAATCACCATACGTGATACACGTTTGGGCGATCATGTCTCGAAAGAGACATGGCAGAAGATTTTCCCGCAGTAGGTTGCCATTACTTTTTCTACCGCAGACTGGTTGTCAACCAAGGCTATATAGAACCCAATCTTTCCTACTATTAAACCCATAGCTGGAGGAAAGTGCGTAAACGAATGCAACCTCGACTATTCGATTTCTCGTTCCGAGCCGATATGCACTGCACCACAACGCACATTTTTACAGATTATTACCAAAATTACACTAAAATATCTGTAAATACTAAAGAGTAAATTTATTTTATAAAATCGCCGTTGACTTCAACCACGACCTCCAAAGGATGTCGAAATATCCTGCAACTCTCCTGAACGGTCTCTTAATTTACGTAACTCCACTAAATTTTTTGGATACCAAAGTTTTAAAATGAATTTAAAAAAAATGAAAGCCTTACTTGAAGCTTTCTTGTTAACGTTAACTGAAAGCTAAATGATTAAATTTACGATTTTCACTAAGCAAAATACTCTGGTGAATATGAAAGAGAAATTATATTGATTAAAATTTTTTTTTGGTTGCTTTCAGTAAAATCATTTAAAATTAGCCATTTTGACACTGAAAATTTTTTAATCATTTCACCACAAGCAAGAGAAGAGACTGGGTACAATGTGTGTGTGTGTGTGGTGGGGTGGGGTGAGGTACTGAGGAAAGGAACATTTTTGAAGATTGTAGCTACTGTAAACAGAATGGAGTTCCACAGACGGGAAGTGCCAGGAAAGAAAATGTTGCTGTAGAAGTGAGGGTTGCATTTCACTATTTAAACGGTTAAAGGGTAGGACCTGTATTGTAAATAAAAATTAAATTTGGGCTTTAAAAATCGTGCAAAAATAAAATATATATTTGTGTCTTGTTTTTGAGGAAAATTAACAAATTTTGAGCTAAATTAATATGGTTTGAAACAAATATTACTTACAGCAGAAAACATAGTATACAAGCATTTCTTAATCACTCATTTTGTTTAACGTATTTTAAATCTAAGCATGGTGGAGCAGAATTGACAAACTTACGAATTCTAAGTGAACAATTTGTTTATTGGCTTTAAGAGGAGGACAACACTTAAAATGATAATGTCATGTCTGAAATTGAAATATCAGGCCTACAAAATCGAAATGGTTATACGCTTAAAAATAAAAAATAAAAAAATAAAAAATTTAGAGAGGTGAAGCTATTGTAAAAATCTTAGTGAGTGCAAAATGACTTATGGTTTTCAATTGTTGATTAGTAATTATAGTCTTCATTTAAGCGACATCAGCTAACCAAATGCAGAATTTTAAGGTTTGAAATTTCATGAAATTAAGTTAATGGAAACATATGTAAAACAATATTTTTATCTAGACTTTCTAAAATAAAATTTGAAAAATAACTTCAGTCATGTGTGAATAAGTTATAAAAATTAAATTAAGATCCAACGATTATTTGATTTTTCAAGAATTTTTGCAAGAATTTTCAAATCAATGTGTTTTCACTGGAAATGAAAAAAGCGCAAAAACACTAAATGTAAAAATTACGTCAAGCTAAATCATGGCTTTTTTAATATAGTGGAAGTGAAGTAATTTAAAAATTGTTATAGTGATTTTGTGTATATGTATGCTTACATATTTGCACCTTTGATTCGTCTCAAGACAGCACTACCTCCTTAAGATACTTTATGTAGGCCTTCGTGTGGAATCTGAAACCCTCACCAACAAATTCGGGAGTTCTTTTGTCATCAAAATGATCAAAGTGAGTTCTCTGATGTGTCGTAATCACTATTAGACTCATCAAACTCTTTCCAAATCGTTTGCACTGTTCTCAGATTGACACCCAAATACACTGAAATGTTTGTATTTGAGCTTCCGACGCAAATGCCAAGCATGCTGTTTCCAAAATTCTGGTGGAATGATTTGAGTCATGGTGCTCCTTTTATCACAGACGGTACCCAACTGACCCTACTATAGAGTACAATCAATAAAATAAAAACAAAAAAGCGCATGCGCAAAAGTAAAATATAAAATGGCGACAATTTACCCATCGTACCCTGTATATTGAACACACATCTTCAACTAGAAAATACACCCCCCCCCATCCTTGTTCAGTTCTACAAGCGAAATCAAACGATTCTATTATTCAAGGAAATGGGGCAAGTTAGTATCTTATTTCTGCAGGGGCCTCGGCCATGTTTGTCAAATTGGCCTTATTTAATTGGAGTAGATAGACTAAGCTATCGCCCGGTTCACACTCCACCCACGTCTATTGAACGGGTGAAGAGGCTCATCTCTTGTTTCCAATCTTTTCATTCTTACGTAGCCCCCTGCACATCAGTGGCGTTACCGCCTTGTTCGGGGTGATATGATTAAAAAAAAAAAAAAAAGAAAGTCAAACACAACCGAAGTCCCCACAATTTAAAATATCAGAAGGTTCAAGGTTGGATGCTGGAATGTGGAAGAATAAAATATTTCGTTTTCTATTTTAAAGTAAAATTTTATTAACTAAAGAGAACAAATTTTAAAAAAGTAAATGTTCAAAGAAATAATGAACGTAATTAAATGTTCCAAAGAAATAGAAGTAAGGAGTTAAATGAATCCAGCTTATTGCTGATAGTAGCAGAATGTGTGTATGTCGAAATATTAACAAATTACTAATAAAGTCCGTGTTCCTTTCCTTTTTATGGCTGGCGAGAAAGTGAAAAGGAGGGTGAAGCAATAAAGGAAATTGTACTTATCGGACATTAATTTTTTAGGAATCAACTGAAGTGTCTTGTTGTTGTTGTTGTCATCTTTGTTGACCGCAAGAATGTTGAGGACGGAGAAGTAAAAGAAATTAGCATGAGTGAAGGAGAACGAATATGTGACGCGACTTTAAGTCCGGGTCGGCAAATTAAAATTTCTTTAGCCACATCTTGCGTGCCGTCTGTCTGTGTTCCCATTTGACTCACTGATTCTGATTTTCCTTCCCTCTTCCTTTGTACCGATTCACCTTTTCACACTGGAATGTTAACTTTTCTCTCAGTTTTGCAAATCGCTTCTTTTCATTGGTTAGAAAATAAATTCAACATCTGATCGCGAAATTTGGCCTCGTTTTTTTCTTTCAGTATAGCGTCAATCCTTTTCCTTTTAGTCAGAATTAAATTTTACACTTGATGGTTAATGTTTTGCCTTGGTCTGGGTTTTTTTTCCCCCCAAGATGTCTTCAGTCATTCTGATCCATTTTTGCGGGTGTGCAATTTTACTTTTTGCATTTCAGTTAAGTGTTGGATGATATAGTATAACCCGGATATAAGAGAGATTTTATCTGGTCCCAAATTAGAGCATGTGGTAATTAACCAGACCCTGATATAAGAGAAGTTCTATCCGGTCCCGACAACTCTCTTATATCAGGGTTACACTGTACAGAATTTGTATCCTATATTTCTTCTGTTTAGATTATTTAAATCTACACCTATTCTTCAAATATTCGACGTCGGCATCAGGAAAAATAATTCTGAAATACACAAGTCTCAAAACATTGACTTCTCATCGATTGTCTATTGATCCAGAATGGCTACAAAATTAAATAAAGTTGCTTCTAATAAACCAATTAAAATACTGTTCATTCATGCTAAATCGTAATTTTCTCTGAAGGTCTCTCTATTTTTTAATGTTACAGAAAATAATGACTATTTCCAACACAATTACATACCCAGATACATACATTAAAAAACTCCAAAAGCTTTATTTTCTACGCAATGAGAGAGAATATTACAAACATGCCAAAAAGATTTCACAATTCAACACACATCGTTTAAATCAAAGTATCTATTGGTTAGAAATTAACATCACCATCTCAAATACTTGACCAATCGGAGAAAGCTAAAACACTGTTTACCTCGAGCCTATTCCGGAAAAAAGTATATCCCACTCCTACACACCAGATTTCGACTTTCAAAAAAGATGCGACAGTCTGCAAATGTGCTTCTCCAGAAGGATGTTGCGCATATCATGGATCGAGCATGTGAGCAATGATCTGGTTTTGGAAAGGATGGAAACAAAAAGGAAAAGACAGCTGAAGTTCTTGCGACATGTGATGAGGAAAGGAGGCTTGGAGAATCTGATACTAACAGGCCAGATAGATGGATGGAGAGACAATGGAAAACAGCGGGTAACATACTTGACGGGCCTGAGCAGGTGGGTGACAGAACGGGAATTGCGTGATGTAACAAAAGAAAGCGTGATAAGAGGATAGGGAGGCGTAGAAGGCCATGATCGCCTACATCCTGAAAAGACAAGATATATAGAAGAACAGAGGTGTATAATTTTTTACTTTGTCAGCCTTTAATTTACGCTCTGACATCTTTTTTTACTTGCTACAGTTACGGGAAATTTAACTTCTTTAATAGCTTTTACTCCCACTCCATCTCCAAAACAAAATATCCTGTTAAACCTCATAGTTTTCACTAACAGCTTATCTCAGTCATTTAATGTATCAAAGATGACGTTGAATCAAAGTTCTCTTGCAACAATCCGTGAACAGGCCGAGTCCAACACTACCATACACAAGTGTCTCTTTCACAAGATTGAGCATTTTTAGATTAGAGTCAAGTTTTTCTCGTCTGAATCCACCCTGCACATATTTAAATCTACCATCCGCCCATGTATTGAATACTGCCGCCACATCTGGTCGGGTGCCCCTGCTATTCACCTCGGGGTTCTTGAAAAAAATCCAACGGAGAATCTATAAAGTGATCTATACCAACTTGGCAGCTCGGCTGCAGTCGCTCTCACCGGTGTGATGTGGCTTCCCTGTGTCTCTTCTACAAATACTTTCACGGCTTCTGCTCCAATGAACTTAGCTCACTGGTGTTCCTATATATGAATTTATATGAGCTACTAGACTAGCAACTAGGTCCGACCCTTTTACAGTGAACTGATAAAATTTAACCGCAATTTCTACTTTAACAGCTTCTTTTCTAGCACATCCCTCCAGTGGAATTCCCTTCCGTATACTTGCTTCCCCGACAGTTACAATCTCCAAGAATTTAAATGTAAGGTCAATAGTCATCTATTTCACAAACTTATCCTTTCTCTCAAGCTCTTTTCTCCATCTACTCCATCCCCATAACACTGGTATTCTCATCCTTCTATTACCCTCCTCCTGACACCTACCACTCTTTCTTGTCACTTTCTCCTATGTAGCCCCCTGCGCAACAGTAAAACTGCCTTGCTTGGGGTGAAATGATAAAAACAAAAATCTATCATTGTACGATAACGTGACTCAACGAGATTAAATAACATAAAGTTTACCTGGTCTGAATCTACGACAATGTTAACAGTTATTGAACTAAAACTGGTACAATCTTGGGCAAAATACTTAGTTGAATTACATTTGAAACAGTATTATTTTATCTTGTCTGTACGTTGGATTTGTTTTATTTATTTGATAGGTTTTCTGTTCCCTGTTATTTCTGTACCGACTAAAATTTACTGTCTCAGTTTCTTCTTTAATAGTCGAAGCAATTTTGTACTCTGACAAGGAAATATCAGAAAACACTTTAATGTTTCTTTCATCGCCGTGGAAGTCAATCTTCCATATGTTGTTCTCGCTAACTTAGCATTTTCCTCGGATACATTTGTTGCTGCATTCAAAACAAAAAAGGCCTGGACATCCGGCAAGGTGATTCCATATTTACGCAATCGTAATTTCTGGTACAAAATGTCATAATGTACCAAAACGTCGTTCTTGTTCACTCCAGCTTCCTTTTTAGCAGGAATAAAAAAACCTTAAAGGACATATGCCTTCGTGTTTTCATCTTGTAAGTAAATTTAATCTAACCTATCCGTAATGACTTTCAACCCGTCTGTTAATCAGATATCCGTTATATACACACTCCCGTATATTCTAAGGTAATGACACAAATACTGCAGGGCCCTGTTTCTTTTCTTTTAAGTAAATCCGTTAACTTCTTTCCACTCCGTGAAAAAATCTTCACTTTGCAAAATTAGTGGCAGTTTCGCAAAGGACGCCATCTTTCTTTCAAACGTGTTTCAACCTGTTATAAACAAGCGTATGGTTGCAAAAAGGATTATGACAAAGGCGGGTGTAAATTTATCTCGTTTATTAGATAAATACAGACGAGTGGTTTACGAATTATGTTGTCCTTAATTCTTAACCGGTTGGCGTCAGATGTTGGGATGAATTTGTTTTAGGCTGGTCGTCTGTAATTGTATGTAATGTTCACGAGAGTAAGTGTGATTTCTCAAAGCGGTTGTCCTTAGAGAAAAGGGGAGGGATAGTTGAGAGAAGAGGAAAGGGAACAAATGTGTCGCTCGAAGAGAGAGACGGGTAGGCGGAAGCCCTGTGACGTTCTCTTTCTTTCCGTAGTAGAAATCATGACGTTGACGGGTTGTTCCTTCTTTTTTTTCTTGCCGACAAGTGAGGAAGAGGAGTGAGAACTTGACGTGACGGTGAGTGAGAAGACAAGGCAGGGGTGTTGCTGATCGACCAGACTGTAAACCCTTCTGACGAATTCAACTTTCTCGGCGATTTATATAGCGAGGTTATATTTCGCATAGGCTTGTTAGATTTCTCAGGTTTTGTTTCCGGGATACTTTTCAGGGTTCTCATTTGCTGATTAATATTTTCACTTATATGAGTGAGGAAAGAAGAAATTTGTTGTGTTAGTTAGCGATCAGGCTGTGAGGACGCAGGCAAGAGCATAACCCGTCCATTTACAGACCAATCAAACAACGGTATTTAGCAAGTGAAACTGAGCCTGTTTTAATGGTTTTCTGAGACAGAATGTAAAAATCCAATCTGAAGCCAAAATTGAGTGTTTTCAGTCAGTGACTATAAACCACTTTATAACATTCAGTTTTATAACAAATGGAATTTGAACAGTGATGATAATTTTCATCACATAAAGGCAGTAGCTTTTGCTACCAATGTTAGTGACATGCTACCGTAAACCAAGGCAACACGTGGTAAGCTGTAACTCCATAATTATTTCAGAAAGACTATGTAAAAAAAAACAAAGGCACAAATAAGTTAGATAACTTTAACAGGAAGGTGCATCTGCGAAATACTCATAAACTTGTGCTGAGACTTGTTTTCTGAGTTAGTGCAGCTTATTAGAACTTTCATTTCAGTAGGTACGTAAGTTTATGAAAATTCATTGATGATATTCTAGTTCAGTGTCAGATATGTTGGATTCAATAATAATTTTTTTCTGAACAGACTACATTTGGCATTATCAAAAATAGTTAACAACCCATCATCGAAATGTGGCCTCCCTTTGTCTCTTCTATAAATACTTTCATGGCTTCTGCTCGGATGAGCTTAAGTCACTGATGCCTCCTCAACAGGTGTTTACTCGTGCAACCAGACTGGCAACTGGGTCCCACCTATTCACAGTCAGGTTAGCCAAATGCAGATGACAATTCTACTCCTGCAGCTTCCTCTCTTGCACTTCCTGCCTGTGGAACTCGCTCCCGTATTCTTGCTTTCCTGACGGCTACAACCTCCAGAAATTTAAATGCAAAGTCAATACTCATCTACTAACCACTGGACTCTAGCTCTCTCCCCTCCCCTGTATAACCTTCCCTTTCTCTCCACCTATGTATCTGTCATCGCACCTGTTTTCTCAGCTTTCTATTGTTCCTTTCTAACTAGTTTGTACTCCTCACTCTTTTCTAATTAATCTTTTTACATTTATGTAGCCCCCTGCACATCAGTGGCGTTTCCGCCTTGCTCGGGGTGAAATGATTAAAAAACAAAACAAAAAAAAAACAAAAAAACAACAACAACAAAAAGACTTTATTAAGTTGTAGTAGAATTGTTAGAGACAATTAGTATTGATTTAAATATAACTCTGAAGACAGACTATTGTTTGAAGAATGGTTTCATTTAAATTAAATACACAAATCAGAAAAAAAAAGTATCGGTCACAGCATTAATATTTTCAGATGTCAAAACTCATCAATTTAGATGAATGAATTAACCAGACTTTTGTGACCAAAGGAAGTACTATTTGTGCCATGGTTTTAATTTTCATGGTCATATATTATAGATATCAGCAAGCAAGAATTTAACAAGATTTTACGATAATTTGGCCCAGTGGTCACTGTGATTCCCATTAAGAATACAGGTGGGGAAACTCAGTCAGTAGCCATAAACTATCTGATCACCGAAGTTAAGCAACATCGAGCCTGGTCAGTACTCAAATGGGTGACCATTTGGGAATACCAGGTGCTGTAAATGCAAGGACCAAGAATGGTCCACCGGTCCTCCAGGTTTGGGGGTTGGATGCAGGGCTAACAACCCTGCCCCGTAAAAAACAGTTTGTTACAGAAACAACAACAAGAAGTTGCTGCCCTATGCACAATCTGGGTGTGATGGATAAATGATGATTATTGATTGCAGTTTTTGATACTCCCCTTGATACTCCCTTTTGATACTCCCTGCTGCAAACACAATTAGCCAATCAGTAAGCGGTCAATTTAAACACTTAACTCATTTTAGTCATTTATAGTCGTCTTACCCAAGCAGGGCAGAACTGCCACTGGTGCACAGGGGTTATATAATAGGAGAGTGAAGAGAGAAGAGAACAGGTCACAGTAGGTGTCGAAGAATGGATAAGAGAAGGACGGGTACATTGGTGTAAAGAGAGCTGCGTGAGAGCAAAGTGTTAAGTGAGGAGGAGGATGGGAATCAAGGGGGTTAAGAGATGACAGTTGACATTGCATTTAAACTCTTGGAGATTGTAGCTATTAGGGAAACAAGAATATGGAAGGGAGTTCCACAGGTTGGAAGTCCAAGAAAAGCTGATGGAATAGAAGTTGTGGTTACACTTGATTGTTTTCACAGTAAAAGGGTGGGACCTTGTTTGCCAGTCTAGTAGCTCGAGTATAGCGGAGCAGAATCTGTGAAAGTATTTCTGGAGGTGACACAGTCTCTCAAAAACGACCCAGAATCCTTGATGAAATATTTCCATAATTGAATAATGTGAGGAAAACTTAAAATCAATTTTTGAGAAATAACTATTCAATTTCGGACCATTTCTTTTTTTATTTTTATACCTCCCAAGGGATTAAGTAAAAAAAAAAAAGTTAATAACTATTTCAATTTGGAGCTCATTTTTAGTTTCAAGTATGCAATACGCCCATGTAAGGAGAAAAAAAAATTGTATTTCATGAATTTAATGCCAAAACATCATGCAGAAAATGGCATCCTGAGGGTTATTCTGAAATATAGCATTCACAATTCCTTGATGAATTTTCAAGGTGAGAAAAAAGAAAATAAAACTAAAAAACATTTCTAATTTTGTGCGTGATATGTCTTTGCAGTTCATAGCACTAGACTTGGTGCAAAAATTCTTTGATTTCTTGGAAAAAAACCCCCAAAAAACAAAAAAAAAAACAAAAAAAAAACACACAAAGATATTACATTAAAATTTAAAATTGAGATTGGAAAAAAATAAGATAAAACAAAGAGACTCATTTTCCTCACCAATAACAAAGTCCAAGTTGTGCTTGTTGATGAAAGGGAAGCATGAAAATAATGATAGTAATTTTAGCCTTTTTCTTATAAGGAAATATTCAATATTCATTGGCTGAGCTCTCAGTCTTATCAGTTGAAATCTATAAAACCTTTCATGTAAAAAAGTTTCAGAAAACCAATTCATTAAGTTCACTAATTGTTAGTTTGAAGTCGTGTGAAATATCAGCATCAGGGTTATATACACTATCCATTTTTACTTGTTGCTCCTGTTGAAATTTCTCAAGTTATGTGATTTCTTCTATTTGATACAATTCTTTGAGATTTGAAGAAGTATGGTCCTTGCAAAGATCTACAAGCTTCATTTGCTTAAAGCCATTTTTAGTCATTGATTTCAGAAAGCAAATGAATAGAGTTGACAGTTTTGGTATTTCTGAATGATTTGATTTGGTTGAGTTTTATAACATAAAACTTGGAAGGTTAGGTAAACACTTACAACACTTTATTGGTTAGAAAGCAAATCCAATGAACGTCTTTGTTATCAGAGACATCTGTGCAAAGAGGCTCTGATACCACTTTGAAAAGATAGACTTTGTTGAAGTTGTCAGTAATATTTTTTTCCTTCAAAAATGTGTTGTTGATATTTTTTTTTCCTTCAAAATTGTATTATTGGTAATATTTTTTCTTTCAAAAATATATTGCTGGTAATATAAATTTTTCTTTAAAAAGTATTCCTGGAATTTTTACTATAATAGTTTATCTCTATATTTTTTACAGTTCTTTGACCCCAGTTTGGGGATTAACTATTTGCCCATATATGGGACACTAGCAGGTGCTACCATCCCAGGTCAGGGTGGACCTAGGAACAACAGCAATTAAGAAGTGGTTTCATGCTCCTCACAACCTCCCAATCAGATGTCTTGCTGCTAGATGCAGTTTATCATTATACCCAGGACTAGATATTTCTGAAAGAGTTTCATGATATAGTCGAGATCCATATAAAAGTCTAGATCTGACAATGTTATTTAAGGACAAACTTAAATGTATTTCTTTTGGTTTTGTAGCATCTTGTACTGTTGGGCTAAACAGTATTTAGCACAGCCTATTCTCTAGACAATTTCTTTATTGCCTATAATAAATTTGTTATTACTAGAGATAGCCATAATTCAGTCAGTTAAGTGCCATATGTGATACATGCTTGGGCAATCATGTCTCAAAAGAGACATGACTGATTGGACAGAAGATTATCCTGCAGTAGGTTGTCATTAATTTCTGCTGTAGACTGGTTGCTCAAGGCTATAAACCCAATCTGTCCTGTTATTTAACCCATAACAGGAGGGAAGAGATGGATTAATACCTTTCTCTAGGGTATTTGCATGTAAGTGAATGCAAGGAATTCAAATGGAATTCAAACTCAGCTTCTCAATTTCTAGTTCCAAGCTGATATCCACTGCACCACAATGCTCATTATAATTAGTGAATGTATAATAAATTTCACCCTGTTACCCGGCATTGAGAATAGAACCACTTTTATCCTCCAAAGAGAATGTATTTTGTATAATACATTAAGTGCCGCAACATGGGGCTCGAGTCCAAAGATGACCCATTAATGTATTTCGATATGTAAAATCAGAAATTTATTCACCTGACGAGAGTCAACTTTAGACTTGAAACATGTGTAGTGATACAAATATAATTATGAACACAATGTATTATACAAAAGATACATATTATTAATAATCAATCTTAAGTTAAATCAAAACGTTTATGGCTTTTCATGCTTCTTTCACTTGTACAAATTTCTCTTGGAACAATCCCTGTTTCTGTTTTTAATATACAAGTCATTCAGCTCATTCCCTTGCTTGCAAACCTTAGTGCAGGAGATGTTGCTCTGTGACATGGAGGTCAACCCAAGTCAATCCTGCACTTAGCTCCCTTGATGGATTGATGTGATATTAACACATTTTATTCTGGCATGAACTACATCTCTTATGTAATGAAACTTCCAGTTCTCTTTCTGACAAATTTCTCCAATCATTTTCACTTTCTTCAGTTGGATTTATTGCTAGTAATATTCTGTTACTTTTGTTTTATGTTTAGCAGCATATTAAGTTCTATAGGTTATTTAATGCAGAAATGTAAATACTTTGAATGCAGTTGCTTGCCTTTAGCTATAGATGACATTTATTTTTGGACCATTTTGTTATAAAATATATTGTTGGTAATTCGTCTATAAAATGTATTGCTGGTCATTTTTCTGTAAAATGTATTGTTGATAATTCTACAAAGTATATTGCTGATCATCTTGCTATAAAATGTATTTCTGATCATCTAAACTTATTTATAAATGGAACTTTGTGTGTGTGTGTCCGTTACCTATAGACTCCGAAACGGCTCGACCGATTTTCTTGAAAATTTACAGAGTTGTACTGTAAGCGTCTGCGAGTGTTCTTAGCTAGGTTTTGTGTTGAGGTACCTCTGATAAATATTGAAAATCAATAATAAAAAAAATCAGGTTATAAAAGGAGTGGTTCGATTTTAAGCAAATTTGATACACTCATAGACAAAGACGTAAGAAACGATGTTCAGAAGTTTCAAGGTTGCAGTTCTTACAATAGTGCAGAAAATTTGATATCAATACCAGGAAATCAAAATTTGACTTACATCCATTTATTTTTCTTTCAGTCTACAGTTTCACTTTAACTGGAAACAACTATTGCCCTTTAGTCTTTTGTGCTAATGCCCAAAGAGTCTGAGCTCCAGGACCATGGATTAGTTTTGAAGCTTTCATTACACCTGAGCAATGCTGGGCTATACTGCTAGTTTTACGATAAAATATATTGTTGGTAATTCTTGTAGAAAATGTATTGCTGGTAATTCTATGATAAAATGTATTGCCTTGTCATTTTACTATAAAAATGTGTTTTTGTATTTTTATAGTATTCTGTATTTGTTTGGAGGTTGACTGTTTGCCTCCAACTAGGATGCTGACACCACCCTGAGTCAGAGTTGACCTGGGAACAACAGCAATTAAGGTGTGGTTCCATATTCCTGAAAAAATCCATTCTCCTGATTAGAAGCCTTTCTGTCTGGGGTAGTTAATCATCATTGAGGACGAGATATTTTTGTAATCAAATCATTGGTACCTTACTAATAATATGAACTTGCAAAGGGCTGATAAGCCATATCAATTTACCTTTTAAATTTAAGGTGGAAAAACTTTTTTAACCTTTGTAAGATTTAACATTAGACATGTTGCATGTATTTCAATGTTTAAAATATGTGCAAAATGTGCATGTGTAAGAAAAAAAATAAACACATTTATATAGAATACTGTGACCAAAGGATTAAATTGACTTACATCTTCTAATAAAACTTCCTAACTTGCTTCTTGCTTGAAATATTACAATGCCCTGAAGGAAGTATTATCACATATTAAAAAAACACTGCCCCAAATCTATATTTCAGGCTTAGTGCCTTTACTTGGGAGTCCAGATAAAGGAACCTGGTAAATTAGGCAATGGGGAAAAGTGGTGTATGTGAGCGAAGCCGTTTTTTTTTTCTTATTGGAATTGACTTTTGATATTTGAATGGACTGAATTGTTTACCCAGAGGTAAGAGTTAGGCAACAGGAAGCAATCTATAAATTGTTTTGTATAGATGAAAGCATGCCTTTCCTGAGGGTATTAGTTTGAAGATAACACTGTCTCTATTGGAATTTTGATGTTTTTCTTAATTCCATGTTCCCTGTTGACAATCATTGCACTGACTTGCATCTCCTTATAAAGTATTGCACATAGTCATAACAAAGTGAAAAATTCTTATTTAAAGTAGGTTACATTTTTGTCTCAGGAACAAACAAAGAAACTGCTCTTGGTTACAGATGATTAATGGTTTTTGTTTGAATAAATGCACTCTGTGATTCATAGTTTCCGAGATACAGAATTAGATTCCAACCTCAAAGACTTGACAGAAATGGTCAGATCAAGTCTGCACTGGATTCCTATAGATTTATGACACGGCTTTCATTTGTCTTTGTAATGCACATTCAAAAGCAAATGCAGTTTTAGATATATTTCTGAATTTGCGATATATATCTTATACAGCAAACTGCATCATTTATTCAGCTGCTAGTGAAGATCTAAGTCAAAGCCAAACTGAACATTAATACAAATAAATTCATATCTCCTTAAGTAGACCACTGCTATTTCATAAAACTTATTTTTTTTTTAGTCAGGTGCAATTTATATTTTCTAGATTAAAAAAATGGGAATGAAGAAGTCAGTCAGTCAGTTAAGTGCCATGCGCGATACATGCTTGGGCGATCATGTCTTGAAAGAGACATGACTGACTGGGCAGAAGATTATCCTGCAGTAGGTTGCCATTGCTTTCTGCGGTTGACTGGTTGCCGACCAAGGCTATAGAACCCAATCTGTCCTATTATTTAACCCATAACTGGAGGGAATAGACAGATTAATACCTTTCCCAAGGGTATTTGCACGTAAGTGAATGCAAGGAATTCAACTGGAAAAACTAATTAAATTCTTTATATTTTAATATACACTTGAGGGAGGCCAAAGGGTTGTACTAAAGATTAAATCCATAGTCTAAATAATATATAAAATAATAAAAAATGGAATTCTAGTAAGCACAATGATGTGCAGATGAAAGGAACTGATGGCAACAATGGTTTATTTAATACTGACAAGACTCTTGCAATTAATAAATGTATAACCTCACCTGATAATCCCTGACTAGAAGAGAGGAACTCAAATTGGTATTTATATTTTATCATTTTATGTTTACAGGTCTCTTAGAGGTATATTAATGGAGTCTGAGTTTTTGCACTTGTCTGATTATAGTAATAAAATTTTTAATTGGGTGTTTATTATAAAAGCCGGAAAAAATACAATATATAGGCTTAAAGTCTGTGGGAGGGGGATGAAAAAAAATGGCAAATTACTGCATGAAATAATGATAATTATTGAAAAAAATAAAACCCAAAAAACAAAAAATAAAAACTGAATAAAATAATATGATTTTTGTCTATACTCTTGAGATGAGGTACTGTTTACATTTTTCAGACTATTGTCCTCTCTTTATTGCCATGTTTATTACATTTCAGCTGTTGTATATTCTGATCTTCAGGTGCTAGGAATTTTGAACCAAACCCTTTATTTTGATCACTAGGATAGATCATTCTCATTTCTTGTGCAATGCAACTTCCGAATGCCACTTAGTTATCTCCCTTTAACTCAACTCTTTAAATTATTTTTCACCACTGCTATAGCCAGGTATTGAACTTACAACTCTTTGGGTCAAGTCACTGGAACTAACCAATGTCTATATGAGCCCGGGTAAAAAATGATCACTGAGTACACTAGAATTTTAAGTCCAAAACATTTATACCTCAAGGATACATTGCTCAGTGGATACATTATTCAGGACAACAGTCTGAACAATGTAAATAATGTAATATGATACTTTTATTTTATGAAAAAGAAAAAAACCAAAACAATTTCATGTTTTTTATATGGAATTAAATTTTCTTACAAAATGAACATAATACATGCTTGGTCGATCATATCTTGAAAGAGACATGATCGCCCAAGCGTGTATCATGTATGGCACTTAACTGACTGATTTGACATCAAGCTGAATAGCCACTTTTGGCAGATTATAATCAAATTTTAGGTTTAGTTTGTTTAATGACAATGGTTCATTTAATACTAACAAGACTTAAAACTGATTCCTATGAACTGAAAATCTATTCTAAGAATTCAGTTTGTACATCAGGTTTCATTGAAATATTTTTGTAAAGAGGTTTTTGCAGATGTATTGCTGAGATATATATATATATATATATTTTTTTTTTTCATTCAAAAATGTATTGCTGGTAAGATATATTTTCCCAAAAATGTATTGCTAGTAATATTTTTCCTGAAAAATATAGTGCTTGGAATTTCTTTTTTTTTTAAATGTATTGTTGAAATTATTTGCTTTCTCCAAAAATTACTGCTGCAATTTTATACTTTCATATTGTTCTGAAAGCAGTTTAGGGGTAACTAGAAAAGTGGTTCAACATCTGGACATGCTGGGACCTTAACAGGTGCTACAATCCCAGGTCAGGGTGAACAACAGCAGTTTTTTACTCCTCAAAACCTCACAATCAGAAGCCTTGCTGCTGAATGCAGTTTTTCTTCATATTTGGGATCAATCAGATCTTAGTAAAAGAAGATTATTTTCTTTTATGGAGAAGAATTATTCATTTATTTTAATTAAAATGAAATAAATTCAAAAGGTTATTGAAAATTAACTTATAAATAAAAACCGAACATTTTTTTATTCATCGTAGAGGAAAGAGAAAAGAAAAAAATTCATATAATTCTAAAATATATTTTCTTTAACTTGTAAAAGTTAAAGAAAATATATTATTGACATTATTACAGACAACGGGCTACTTTCATCTGGATATGGCATAATTTCCAGCTTTTTCTCCTGACACAATTTGCACATAATATTACCAATATTGTAAAACATGATCTATTTTAAAGTACTCCAACATATACGCGGGCATTTTCTATTCACTTCTTTCCCTTCCCATACCTGACTAGTTAGTTTTATACAATTTCTGTAAATTTTCAGCTTGGATGATGAATGATGGTTATACCATCTTTTTTAAAACTATCTTCAGTGCATTCCATATACACCTTACTTTAGCCATTTTTGCCTTACATCTCTGCCTTGTAGACAGTTTGTAATACTTAAGTCTTACAGACTGTCTTATGAGCGCTTGCCTTTATCCCTACAGTTATTCTCTATATTATCATTCGGCGCACTGTCTTCCAAATTCTTGCCATTCTGCTTCTTGTATCATCTAAATTGCTGGGACTATTTTACTTATATTTGCATTTACTACTGAAAATAGGGGTTTAAACCAAACAAAGTTTCTTTTTCTTTTGGCACTCCCCATTAGCCGAGTCGTTTGGTGTTTAAAGTCAAGTTTGGCTTTGTGTTCTTCCTCTATTAATACTCTTTCATATTCTTTCTTTTTTTTCTTTGAAAATGTGTATACTTGTAGAATTCCTGTATAGCCCACATTCATTTCCAGTTGAGATATGTTCAATCACAATTTTTAGGTGAATTAATCCAGTATTTACATATTTTAATTTGCTATTAGGTTTCATATATGGGGAAATGCTGCCAGTTTGTAGATTTCAGTCCATGTCCAGATGTTGAACCACTTTTCTATTTATATCTATTTCAGTTTCAAAACCAAGACTTTTAAAGAATTTAAACAGTTGATTCCTTGATTCATCATTGATTCTTCTATTATTTGGTATCAATCTGTCATCCCTGTACAGGCGATGGTCATTTCTATGAACTATTTCATATATATATATATATATATATATGGTCATCTGCAGACAGATCTGTTTCACTGTATCACAGCTCATCAGTACGGTTAGACTCCGATTGCTATATATTTACGCTCTCACACCCTGATTGAGCACTCTGGAAGAATGGTAGACTTTGAAAAACAGTAGCTACTCTGGTATGTACGCATTGTTCATTCACTAATGGATTAGAGCACTTTGGCTATTGGGCGGGTATAATGACAATATACATGCTAAAAAATCTGCCTTCTTCTATCGAATGCCAATAGCACAGAGGCAGAATCGCCGAGTGACACCAATTCGGTCGGGTTTCAATCCTGGGTTAAAAAGCAAATGGAGTCTAACCGTACTGATGAGCTGTGAGACAGCAAAACAAATCTGTCTGCGGATGACTATATATATATATATATATATATATATATATATAACAATACAGCCTTGAATAAAATGATAACAATTTTTGCCTATCATAGTTTCACACAAAGCCCATCATACATATATATGTACATACGAGAAATCGACAACTGTCCACGCATTGACATTGCTACACTATTCGAATACACCAACCGAATGTGTATGTACATGCGCAACAGCACACATATACATATAGATGCCGAACCCCATACAGTTTGCATATATGTTTGTGTGAGCCCCGGTGGGCAGACACACGTGTGTGTGTGTCTTTGCACACATCAATGAGTGTACAAATATGTATATATGTCTGCATCTGTCATGACAACAAATTTCTTCCCACTTCCACAAAAATGCTTGAATATACACAGCCCTACATATAGCCAATTTTTTGAAAAATTAATCAGTTCGTCTGACAATCGCAAGAGCGTGAAACCCAGGGTTACAAACTCACACCTATTTATACGAATAGGTCAGCTCTATCACTGATATTGAGCACTTTCAAATAAGTACCACGCATATATAATATATAAATAATGTATATAACAAATTGCATACATATATTGATATTTGTAATTATATGCTTACACTTTTCACACACACACACACACACACAAAAAAAAAACAACAACAAAAAACTTAAGGAATAAATAAGAAAAACAAAACCAGAAATTTGAGGTCTACTCAAAGCTGAAGCAATGGAAAACAGACTGGACAAAAGGGAAAACTTATGCAAGCTCCTGCACCAAAACAATCACAATCACTACCAAGGAACTATGTGACCATACTAACTAAAAAAAAAAAAAAAATTTTACAAAACACTTTATTACAAACCAGGATACATGTATAGAACTATAAAACTAACTTCTCTCTCAAACTTATTGTATCCTAAATCCCTACTCTGGTTTAGCAATTAACCAAAATCATCAACCAACTCATTACACTATACATACCTAGTAAATACAGTACTGACTTGTACCACTGAGGTTTGCTTCTATAACCATTAAAATAATATATATATGTACAACATAATCGTGTTTCCAAGGATTCAGCTATGGGGCCAGTATTTAGTAACTTCTACATGTCTGACCTCGAAAATAAGATACTTAATACAACCAAAAAAAAAAAAAAATAAAAAAACTTCTATCTACTTAAGATATGTGGATGATATTCTCATCTTAGTCAAAAGCATAGACAAAACATATGAACTATAAAAAACTTCTGAAAACTCCATTCTTAATTTCACTTAATAACATTAAAATTGATATATTGATAGACACCGAATTAATACATTTACTATCTCCTCATATCAAAACTAACGAGCAAAAACACATGTACTCAACTATAAAAGTGAATGTCATAGCTATTACAAAATAATGATGATATAAAATCTAAGAAACCATGCAAAAGTTGACTCCCATAAAAAAGGTTCTACTCTGAATTAAACATTAAAACTCATTAATAATGACATTCCGAAATACATATCTACAAAAATGCATAAAAAAATATTTTTATGAAAACTTCAAGTTTAAACAAGTTTATCACATCTAGCTATGATTCACTGACCCAAACAGTGGTGATGACAGCAGATGTTTCTCTCACACATGCACACAAACAGAAAAAAATCCAACCAAAAACAAAATTACTGCAACATCTTGCTATATTTCACTGGGCTACATGGAAATGATGTCTATAGACATTCCTTCCTCTCTCTCACACACACAGAGCGTGTGTGTGTATATATATATATATATATATATATATATATATACACACACACAAGGAATGATGAGGAAATTCTTACCATTTTATATATTTTTAAAAATTCTGTGCATGTATTTTTGATTTTGAGGAATGCACAGTATAGTAGGATCAGTTGGGTACATTCTGCACAAAAAATGCACCAAGACGCAATTCACTCCACCAGAAATTTGGTAAAGTCATGCTTTATTTGCACCAGAATCTTCAATATGACTATTTCAGAGTGTCTGGTTTACAATCTGAAGACAGTAAAGAGGATTTGGAAAGAGTTGGATGAATCTGATGGCAATTACAAAGGTTTTTGAAGTGATCACTAGTGATGGTGACATTATGCTTTCATTCATCTTCCTACATGCTCTTAGAATCAACTTGGAAGACTACATCAAGTGCCTTGATGCAGTAATGCTCCTCTAGGTCAATAGTGTGGCTGCTGAAAGACCCTTTTTCTGACAACGGGACTCTGTACCATGCCACAAAAGCTGAAAAACACAGTCATGGATGTCAGACAATTTCTGCAACCACATCACCCTCTTACATCTGGTCATGGAAATCGCATCACCCTCTTACATCTGGTCATGGAAATCACATCACCCTCTTACATCTGGTCATGGAAATCACATCACCCTCTTACATCTGGTCATGGAAATCACATCACCCTCTTACATCTGGTCATGGAAATCACATCACCCTCTTACATCTGGTCATGGAAATCACATCACCCTCTTACATCTGGTCATGGAAATCACATCACCCTCTTACATCTGGTCATGGAAATCACATCACCCTCTTACATCTGGTCATGGAAATCCCATTTACTATTATGCATCACAAGTTGAGTGAGAGACAAACAAAACACCAGAGATGAACTGAAGGAAAGAAAGATAATGGCAGCATTCGCCAAGTTAAATAAGGAGACCATCTAGAAGAATTGCAGGAGATTCCAAAGTTGTCTGGAGGCTGTGGTTGGAACCAATGATGATTTTATTGAATGAATTTGTTCTAGTATTTCAAGCTATTTTTGTGTAATTTTGGTAAATATCTGTTAAAATGAGTTATTTTTATTTTTGCATAGTTTTGATGACAATTCATCTATCGCTCCCTAATATATATGAGTATAGGGTTAGCTCCTATCATAATTGAGCACTGTCTACTCTATTTTTATACTATAAATAAAATCAATATGGGAATATTTTTAAAAACTTTTCTCTTCTTCTATGTGCCTTGTCCCCTCAGAACATAGGTGATCATGGCCTTCCACGTCTCCCTATCCCTGGTGGCTCTTAGCATGCTTTCTCCTGTAATGTCTTGCAGGCCCCGTTCTGTCATCCACCTGCTCAGGTCCTTCAAATATGTTATCCGCTGTTTTCCTGTGTCTCTTTTTCCTTCTGTATGGCCTGTTAGTATCAGATTCCCCAAGCCCTCCTTCCTCATTGCATGTCCTAGGAAATTCACTTGTCTCTTCCTGATGCTCAATATTAATTTCGTTTTTGTTTCCATTCTTTTCAACATCGTCATTGCTCACATGCTCAGTCCACGATATCCGCAGCATCCTTCTCACCAGTGTTATAAAATTTTGAATAACAACCCCACCAACATATTCAAGCAAATACCCATGTCTATAAATAGAAATATCTCAACAAATTCTAATAGCCTAAAAATACTCAATGAAAACAGTAATACATGTGAATCAGCACCAAAAAACGGTGGATATTCAAACAAACTAGATTACAAAAATGAAGACAATTCAATCAGAAACAAGAATTTGGTTCACCCCCCTCACAATACAAAGAAAAAAACAAAACAAAAAAAAATCTTCAAAATAATTGAAAATATTTTCCTAAAAATGGCAAACTATCAAAAATTATCAACAACAATAGAATCAAAGTCAGTTACAGTAGGAGGGATGACATGAACAATTTAATAACCATGCAAAATAAAAATATATTCAAAACCAGTGACAATCACAACAGTTACAACAACAGAATAATACCAATAAATCTAGCTACCGAAACTAGGAAAATAGTCCGCTTAACAAAAACAGAAAAGAAAAAATAGTTATCCCAGTGTCTGTTACAGAATTTGAGGAGAAAGGAAAATATGAAGGAGCACAATCAATAAAAGAACTGGTATTAAAGACAGAAGATAATGTCTGATATGACATTTAAATCTGAGATGAGCAAAAAAACAAAAAAACAAAAAACAAACAAGAAATAAATCTTTTTCAAAGATAATCTTCATATTGCTATTGCTACTATCATTAGGTTTAAACACAAAGAAAAAGAAAGATGGCATTGCTTCATGTTTAAAAAAAAAATGGACAAATTAAGACTGTTACAGTTTAATGCTTGCAAAAAAAAAAGATTTTATAAATCCATTTAAATATATTATGATTTGTTGAAATTAACAAGTTAGACAGATTCAAATTGAAAGGACATTTCCAGAAAATATTATGTTAATCAGTTTCAGATAAAAGATAAACATCTTTTTGTTGAAAATTATTAATCTCTCAACTGAGTGGCTACCAACTTCAAATTTAGCAAACTTATAATTCATGGAGTAAGATAAAAATTAAACAACATCTTATACTAATTTTCAGCTTTTAAACATGCATAGTTATTAAAAAATATATTTTTCAAGTAATGCAATTTGAATTGAAGTCTAGCATTTTTCTGATAGGTTCAAAAAACATGTGCATACTATTATATTTGTATGGAAAGTATAAATAAAAAGGAAAATGTATTGAGTCGGCAGTCAGTGAGAGTCCATGTCATAGTCTGAGTAGCAGAAAGACGTAACAGTCTGAGTCAATGTCATCAAATAAATTTTCCTATATTTTGCCTTTTCTGAAAAGAAGTATAGATTTAACCCTTGTTTCCTCTCTTTAGGATTGGGTTTCTGTTTCCTTGTAAAGTCTTCTCATTCTCTTTCACTTCAGTAACCCTTTGCATCTTAGTAATGCTATTGCTTTTGAGTGAAATGATTAAAAAACAAAGATTTTGCCAAATCTAAAAAGAGAAAACTTGCTTTGAAACAATCTTGATTCAAACTTTATCTATTTTCTACCATTAATTTCTCCTTGTGAATGAGTTGAATACTTTTTTTTTCAAGGCCAAATTGTCACCTCCGCAAGAGTCAGTCAGTTAAGTACCATATGTGATACAGGCTTGAAAGAGACATGACTGACTGGGCAGAAGATTATCTTGCAGTAGGTTGTCATTGCTTTCTGTGGTAGACTGGTTACCAGCCAAGGCTATAGAATCCAATCTGTTCAGCTATTTAACCCATAACTGGAGGGACGTGATGGATTAATACCTTTCCCAAGGGTATCTGCAAGGAATTCAACTGAAATTCAAACTCGGATTCCTGATTTTTTGTTCCGAGTCAATCCACTGCACCACAACGCACATCTCATCCACAACATGTAGCTCTAAAAGGTTACTGTGTGAGTAATCACCAAAAGGGAGGTTGTAAATAATAGTATATCAACAAGTACAAGACTTGCACACTGCATGAAGTCAATACACTGCGAGTGAACTGTTTGTCAGTATTATCATTCTACTCTTCCTTTTACTCCAATAGTGTCCATATATTTAAGAGGATAGAAACATACCATTACTGCTTATAGGTAGGTATACAACAATCTATTCCTACACTTCCTACTATTTAATTTATAGCTGTGAGTTAGAGATGGGATCATGCCTTTTTCTAGGGTATCTGCATGTAAGTAAATGTTTAAAAATTAATATCAATGCTTCATCAAAGTAAGTTAAATATGACTATTCATTTATTCCCTGAAAAGGGGTTTAAAACTGTAGGTATTTAAGAGTAGAGTTAAATTATTTTTAATCTTTTGCTAAAAATCTTAGCAGATTATACACTTTGCCAAACTTGACCAATATTTTCAATTTGATCTTTGAAAAAGACAAAGCAATCTCTACCGGAGACAATAATTCCAGTGTCGTTTAATCCAGAGAGCAAGCATGAATGATGTGTGACAGTCAAGATTAAAGAAAGCCAGAATTTGACAGGCACAACTCAGCTTAGTTGCTTACCAGTCAACTGTCTTGTTGGTTGGCAATGCTCGAGAAAATGTGTAGGGTGACAAAAGGTCGTATCTGACATGGCATATTCTAAAAGTTTTGGACAGTTGCATTCAGTTAAAACTTGGAACCAATTCTTCCTTTTCAGAATAGCTTTCGGGAATTCCTTAAGTAGTCAAAAGTTTTTATTAATATCTTGGTATGATATTACACATGTACTGATATCCTGTTATTCTGTCTGTCTTGAGAGTTTCAAATTTCAATCCTGACCAACGAATATAATGTTTACTTCATTGTATTAATTACTAAAATATCAAAAACGTTTTATACTTATGAGGATAAAATTTATAAAGTAATGACTGAACACAACTAAGCAGCTGATTTTTGGTCTGAAACTTTCATTGTATAGTGTGCAGCAGAAATACATCCCACATTTTCAGCTGTCACCTTTATGACGCAAGTCAAAGAATTAGCAATGTGATAGGTAATGACTTGGCAGTTTGACTCCAGCCACTTTCTCACCGATGGGATGTGGCTTCCCTGTCTGGTCTACAAATATTTTCATGGCTTCTGCTCCGATGAACTTAAGTCACTGGTACCCCTGCCACAGGTGTTTACTCGTGCAACCAGACTGGCAACTGGGTCCCAGCCATTCACAGTTAGATCAACCAAATGCAGCCAACAATTCTACTCCAGGAGCTTCTTTTCTCGCACTTCCTGTCTGTGAAACTCTCTTCCATATTCTTGCTTTCATGATGGCTACAACCTTCAGAAATTTAAATGCAATGTCAATACCCATCTCTTAACCACTTGAATCCAGTTCTTTCCGCATCACCCTGTATATTTTTTCTTTTCTCTCCACCTTTGCAACTGTCATCACACTTGTATGACCATCCTTCTCTTGCTCCTTTCTCTGACACCTCCTGTAATTGGCTTGGCTTTTTCTTTACTCTCCTCCTATCTAAATTTTTTCTTATGTGGACTCCAGGTGCATCAGTGGCATTACTGCCTTGTTTGGGGTGAAATGATTACAAAAAAAAAAAATTAAAAGCAAGTAGCAATAATGTTTTATCATTTTTGTTTCTTTTTTATTTCTCCAGATATTATCAGTTACCGTAATGGCTTGGACTTATCCACACCATAAATTTGCTGTTTAAATGTTTATTTATGACAAATGAACCTGTAGTTTAGAATGCGTGTTGTGGTGCAGTGGATATTGGCTCCGAATGAGAAATTAGTGAGCTGAGTTTCAATTCCAGTTGAATTCCTTGTGTTCACTTATTTGCAAATACCCTTAAGAAAAGTATCAATATGACACTTCTCGATCAAGCTATGGGTTAAATGGCAGAGATTGTGTTCTATAACCTTGGTTGGCAACTAGTCTATCACAGAAAGTAATGGCAACCGACCACGGGAAAATCTTCTACCCATGTCTATTTCTAGCTACTAACGCCCAAGTGTGTATCATGTATAACATTTAACCAACTGATCAGATTAATGGCAAAGTCATCATCTTACAGTTCCAACGTCTTGATATAAGTTTTTCTATGCTAACAGTTTTTCTTTCAAACTTTTCACTTGTTGGACTCTTACAGCGTTTTGCTGTCCAGTCCACTTCGATCTTGAAAAATTTAAATAGAATATCAATTGTTATCTTCTGTCTGCTTAATTTCTGTTCTTTTATTGTTATCTCTCCTTAATAATGTTTTCTTTTTCCCAATTCTCACACACTCAGTAACCTCTTTCATCGTATTGCCTTGCTTTGGGTGAAATTACCCAAAAAAAGTGTTCAAATCATAAAAAATCCAACATTAAAAATGAAGCTAAAAGAAACATTTGCTGTCAAAGCAAAGAACTTAAAATAGGTTTTAAGCTGTTTTTTCTTTTTTAACTTTTAAAAGAAATTGAGGGAAATTTTCTGAAAAGAAATCGTTTCAGGCTTAGAAAATTAGCAGCTTTTCAGAATTGTCTCTCCATATCAAACCAATTCGCCAAAGAATAACAGTGAAAAGATAGTGGAAACACTATATAGTGGAAAGATATATAGTGGAAAGATATATAGTGGAAACACTATATAGTGAAAGATAGGTATTTGAAGGCTCATGCATCTCTCACCTTATCATTCAATTTTAGATGACATGAAGGAAAATTCAAATATAGTCTCATTTGAGACATGATCACCCAAGCGTATATCAAGTGTGGCACTTAACTGACTGACTGAACTTGTAGTTACAACACAGAAAGCTTTTTGTACTCCTATCAGGTTATACAGGAATGATGCTCTTCCAGATAGAGAACTGATACTACTTTTGGTTGAAATTTTCAGGGGTACAGTTTTAGCAATTAAAGGAAAGCCACCTGAAAGAGCTGAAAGTGTTCAAACTTCTGGGTGATGGAAAACTGAAAATTATCTACAACAGTGTATCATGAATAGAGGTAACAACTTGGAGGATGTCATTTTTAAAACCAAATGAATAAAAACTGTAGTTCTTTGTTTAAGCAACAGTGAAATCAATAGATATTAACTTCTTCTATGTGCCCTGTCCCTTCAGGACGTAAACGATCATAGCTCTTCACGTCTCCCTATCCCTTGTGGCTCTTAGTATGTTTGCTCCTGTTGCTCCTGGCAACCCCCGTTCCGTCATCCACCTGATCAGGCCCTGCAAATATGTTATCCGCTGCCTTCCTTTGTCTCTCCTTCCTTCTATCTGACCAGTCAGTATCAGGTTCTCCAGGCTCTCCTTCCTCATTTCATGTCCCAGGAACTTCAGTTGTCTCTTCCTGATGCTCAGCATCAACTTCCTTTTTGTTGCCATTCTTTCCAACACTTCATCATTGCTTGTATGCTCAGTCCACGATATCCATAGCATCCTTCTGTAGAACCACATTTTGGCCGCTTCAAGTTTTGTCCTCATTTTCGATGATATTGTCCAGCATTCACTGCCATATTGAAGAACTGACATCACGTAGCAGTCTAGCACTCTTTTCTTCGTTTCTATTGAGATTTTCTTGTGTGTTAGTATTTTGCTCATCTTCTGGAACACGTCCTTTGCCATGCCAATTCGTCTTCGGATCTCTGTGTCGCACTTTCCATCTTCTGCTAGAACACTTCCTAGGTACTTAAATTCTTGTACTTGTTTGATTCTGTTATCCCCCACCTGTATTTGGCATTTTGGGTTGTATCTTTTGCTGATGACCATGCACTCAGTTTTCTTAAAGTTTATTTGTAGTCCCTTCTTGTCACTCTCCACTGCTTCTTTCTGTATGAGGTCTTGTAGTTTCCTTTCCGTGTCCGCAATCAGCACTGTATCGTCAGCATACCTTATGTTGTTCAGGTTGTGGCCTCCAATAACAAATCCTGGCGTGTCATCTAGGGTCCTCAAAATATTCTTGCTGTATAGGCTGAACAAATCCGGTGAAAAGACACATCCTTGTCTTACAACTTTTTTTATCTTTGTGTATCTACTGAGGTCGTTACCTGTCCCTATGCAGGCCGTTTGCTGCCAGTAGAGATTCTTGATTATTCTTATGTCTTTGCCGAAAATGTCGAGGCTGCCTAGCATCTCCATCAATTCTTTGTGTCGTATTTTGTCGAATGCTTTCGCGTAGTCAATGAAGCATAGGTACAAGTCTTTCTTCATTTGTAATGCCCTTTCAGAGAGCATCCTAATCATAAATATGGCATTCCTTGTTCCAGTGTCTTTGACGAACCCGCACTGTTCCTGCCCTATCTCTGGCCTGATTCTGCTTCTCACTCTATTCATCAGGATTCTGACAATCAGTTTTGTAATGTGACTCATTAAGCTGATAGTTCTGTATAGTTCGCACTCGTTTGCACCAGGTTTCTTCGGCAGCGCTATAAATATCGACTTGCATAGGTCGTCTGGTATTATTCCGCTGCTATAAATTTCGTTTATTATGTCGGTAATCTTTTCTATGCCATATTCTTCTAAGGCTGTCAGCAGCTCTATCACTATGCCATCTGGACCAGGTGCTTTGTTTCTGTTCATTTTGACCATTGCAGCTTCCACTTCGGATTTTAGTATTTCCGGTCCATCCATCTCCTTGTGTATTCTCGGTTGTTCTCTCTTGTCGCAAAAGAGATCCTTTATATATTCTTCCCATCGCTGGAGTATTTCCTCTTTCTCTAATATGATTGTCCCTTCCTTGGATTTTATGCATCCTGCTGAGGAGCAGGTTTTTGTCCTGTCAGGTCTCTTATCTCTTTATGCATCTCTGCTTTGTTGTTCCTGCTCAGTCTCTCTACTTCTGCACATTTGTTGTTGAGCCATTCCTCTTTGGCTTGTCTGCATTTGTTCCTTATCTCCCTGTGAAGTTTTTTGTACTCTGCTCCCTGTCTTGGCATTATTTTTTGTCTCCTTTGCATCATGTGGAGGACCTCTTCGGTCATCCACTCGTTTTTTCTTCTGCGTCTGATTTCCTTTGGGGCTATGTTTTTCGCTGAGGTCACCATCGCTTCTTTTAGTGAATCCCATTTTGAGTATCCTTTTCCAATTTGTTTTTCATATTTCTTTCTCACGCAGTTATTGTATTCTTTCTGCAGGGTGAGATTATCCTCTAGTGTGTCATATTGCAGCCTTGGTGATATGCTGGGCTTCTTCAGTCTTCGGAGTTTCACTTTTAGTTTGCAGATGACTGGGACGTGGTCACTTCCGCAGTCGGCACCTGGGTATGTTTTGCATTGGACTACTGCATTCCTGAATCTCTTGTTTATAGTTATATAATCTATTTGGTTCTTCGTGTCGCCTCCTGGACTTCTCCATGTCCATAAACGTCGTGGGTGTTCTTGGAACCAGGTGTTAGTAATAACCTGGTCATTGGCTGAGCACCATTGGATCCATTTTTCTCCTCTTTCGTTGTGCTCTCCTAGTCCGAAGTTGCCGTTCGTGTCTCCTTCTCTATCTTTACCTACCTCTGCATTTAAGTCCCCCATTATTATCCTAACTTCTTAGCTTTTGCACTGAGCCTTAGCACTGTCCAGTATTGAATAGAAAGATTCTATTTCATCCTACGAGCTTTGAGTTGTTGGCGCATAAACTACTATAATAGCTATATTGAAGGGCCTTCCCCGCAGTTTAACCAAGAGGACTCTCTCTGACAGTTGCCAGTATCCAAGTACACATCTCTTCACTTGTTTGTTTAGTATTAAAGCGACCCCCTTTTTCGTGTTTTTTCCTCCTGCATATATTATCCTGTGGGTGTTGCTACTGAAATCTCCGTTATTAGGCCATCTTGTTTCACATATGCCTAGGATGTTGATATTAATTTAGTCTTCTTAAAACCTTTAAAATATGGAAGGTATTTTTGCTGCACTCTGTATAATGTCTGACCTTTGGGATTGATATTCACAATTGAATTAACTGTACTGAAAATGAAGGAGATTATATTGAAAAATATTTTCTACTTGAATTTTTCACTGTCTAATGTTTAAAACCTAGTTTTCTTTAAAATGTTATATCCTTTCAGGATGCAGTTGATACTGTCTCTCCAGGTTGCTTTCGTTTATTATCTGAAAATTGTCATGAATTCTTGGGAAAGATAGGTCAATGGTCTTCATAATTTTGATTCCAGGATTTTTTTTTTCTTGTACACTGGGACTATCATATCAAATGAGTTATAAACAATCCACTAAATGAAGGTTATTTATCTGCACAACCCCTCAAGTCAAAAGCAACACAAAATAGTAGAAAGTGTATCAAATGTACATGGATTATAATTTTTTATATAAATCATTTCACCCCAACTAAAGTAATAAATCTACTATGATGCAAGGGGTCATTGAGTGTGAAAGAATACGAGAAAAAGAAGAGAATTGAAAAAAAGAACAGGCATTAAGAAGATAGATGACAGCAAGTGGCATTGCATTTAAATCTTTGAAGACCAAAATTAACTGGAAAGTAAGAGACTACAAGTGAGGAAAAAGAAACTCTTACCATAGAAGTTATGGTTACACTGAGCAATTTCAGCTGTAAAATGATGACATGAAGCTGTCAATATAGTACTAAGCTTAACTTTGTAAAGTCTAGGTACCAAAGAAGAAAGCTCATCAGAACAATTACCATGAAAATGTTTATAGAAAAGGCACAGGGAAGCTACATCATGACAGTAAAAAAGTAACTGAACTCAAGATGCTGGGTCATTGCTAATAACATTGCAGATTCTAATTTTGTCAAGAATCTCAAAATGTCTAACAGAAGCACCATCTCTGATGTGGCTGCAATATTGAAAAAGAAAAAAATGGTTCAAACCCTTTTGGAACTTCTAATATTGCTCATTGACTCCTAGCTGAGAGAAAAGAGACATTCATGCCTTTCCCAAGAGCATTAGTGCAGAAGTGAATGCACTAAACAAGACCAGAATTTCAAATTGACTCACTGATTCCTCTTTTTGCACTTGCAGCTGAAACTGCAACAGCATCACCTTGCCTGATGATGCTGCCATTGCACTTTACACAAGGAATCTGAAGGTTTCAAAAAGTTGAAGAAAAATAATTACTTCAGCAAAAGCACTCAGGTTAATACCAATGAAAATAAAAGCAAAAAAGAAAAAAAGTAAAAAAATAAAAAAAAATAAATATAAAGCAAGTGACAAGTAATTATGCAAAGCACCCCTTTCAATGTTTTTTGCAGATTGCCTCCTAACAATACGAACATGCAGACAATTATAGTCTTAGGACGATGCTCTTGGTAAATGTTCAGCCGACTTGACATTCTTCCCACCATTTTGTGTTTTCTTTTTCGTTCGTCTTTTTTAATCTCCAAACTTATTTCAACTTCTCCAGTGTCTGCATCTCATCGTAATGGTTCTATTGAACAAACAGTTTCAATTTTGATGATGATTCTCAGGAATGGCAAAATGTTCAATTTAATGCTCCATTCTAAAATCCTAGTTCAATTAGAAAGAATTTTCCCTTGGAGATCTTGTGGGTGTTGGTGAGGTGAGATTTTGATTAGATAGGGAAATTTTAGATTAAATCCCTAAAATTTTAATTTACATGAAAATTTCTAATCATTGTGAAAAGAATGAAAAATTGTAGTGTTGAGTAGGGGGGTGTAAAAATACAAGAGAAGATTTCACAACCAACTTATCAGCCTGCTTATATATATATATATATATATATATATCTGTTCATATCTATCTGTGTATCAGCCAGTTCGTATGTAGATTGTTTGTTTATATCTATCTATTTGTCAGCCAGTTCATATGTAGATTGTATGTTCAGATCTATCTATGTATCAGCCAGTTCATATGTAGATTGTTTGTTTATATCTATCTATGTATCAGCCAGTTCATATGTAGATTGTTTGTTTATATCTATCTATGTATCAGCCAGTTCATATGTAGATTGTTTGTTTATATCTATCTATGTATCCAGCCAGTTCATGTATGTAGATTGTTTGTTTATATCTATCTATGTATCAGCCAGTTCATATGTAGATTGTTTGTTTATATCTATCTATGTATCAGCCAGTTCATATGTAGATTGTTTGTTTATATCTATCTATGTATCAGCCAGTTCATATGTAGATTGTTTGTTTATATCTATCTATGTATCAGCCAGTTCATATGTAGATTGTTTGTTTATATCTATCTATGTATCAGCCAGTTCATATGTAGATTGTTTGTTTATATCTATCTATTTGTATCAGCCAGTTCATATTTGTAGATTGTTTGTTTATATCTATCTATTTGTCAGCCAGTTCATATATAGATTGTATGTTCAGATCTATCTATTTGTCAGCCAGTTCATATATAGATTGTATGTTCAGATCTATCTATTTGTCAGCCAGTTCATATATAGATTGTACGTTCAGATCTATCTATTTGTCAGCCAGTTCATATATAGATTGTACGTTTATATGTGTGTCAGCCAGTTTATATATCTCTAAATTTTCTAAAAATGGAAATTTTCATAAAAATCACCCAACAGGAGCAGTTTCCTGTATATTTATGTATTTGTAAAATCTTATAGTCTAACATTATAAACAACTTCTCTCCAAAATACTCTTCCACAAGACCATGTCATATATTTGTGTGTATATGTGTTCAAGTGAGAGTTGCAATAAACAAAATATTTTTCTCATTCGCGGTTTTATACATGCATATGTAAACATGTATTTCATAATTGTTTCACCCCATACAAGGCAGTACTACCACTGGTGTGCAGTGGGTTACATGAGAAGAGAACGAAATGAAAAAAACAAAATACAGGGGGTGTTGGAGAAATAAGAGAAAGATGGGAATGCTGGTGCACAGGGGGTTACATGAGAGTAAAGTAAAAACAAAAAAATTACAAGGTACAGAGGGTATTATAGAAAGGATAAGAGAAAGATGAAAATGAAGGTGATAAAAGATGGTAATGGAGGTTGCACTTTAACTCTCAGAGATTGTAGCTATCAGGGAAGCAAGTATATGGAAGCAAATCCCACAGGTGGGAAATGTGAGAAAAACTACTAGAGTAGAAGTGTAAAAGGGTGGGACCTAGTTGCCAAGTAAGTTCATGTAGAGAGGGCACAAGGGAGATAAGCTCAGAGGTTGCTTGGAAAATAATGTCCAATTTTAGATTAAAGATTTCCTCTGGAATTAATCTATTTAAACAGTATTTAATATTTGTCTACATTTTTGAGACAAGGTAGCATTTACAGTATTTACATTATTTTGACTATTGTCCTCATCTTTGTTGCTATTTGTACTACATTTTGGCCATTTTACACTTTGGCCTTCAGGTGCTAAAAATTTTGAATCAAACCCTTTATTACAATCAGTATAAACCTAATGTCCAGTAATCATTTTTTTTAACAGAGTTCATATTGTAACTTTTTGATCTTAATGGTTTTTCTCTAGTATTTTTTTTTATCCCAGTTTTAGTTTTTTTAGTTTTCTCTAGTACTTTTTTTTTAACATCAAAAAATTGCAATATGACCTCTGGTGAAAAAGGGTTACTGGACATTAGGTTTATAAGTCCCAAAAAATTCAGTTGCTCCTTAAGGACACATGGCCCAGTGGATATAGACGGTTAGTTCCTGTAAGTTGACCCAAAGAATTGTGAGTTCAATACCAGGCTACAGCAGTGGTGAACAAGTAACTTGCAGGGTTAGAGGGAGATAACTCATGACTTCCAATTGAGACATTACTATGCAATGAGAATGATATACCCCAGTGATTGTAATAAAGTGTTTGGTTCAAAATTCCAAGCAATCTGAAGAAGGCCAAAATGGCAACAAAGATGAGGACAATAGTCCGAATAATGTAAATACTCTAAACGGTATTTGAATCAGTTAAAATAGGAACCTTGAGCATCAAGATATTTCTGCTAATGTGTTTCAAGATTATTTATTCCTTTACAATAAAACTCTGAAAAGCTTGGGTATCAAGAAATCTGCATCTTCTTTGCAACATAATACATTTTGGTTAAAATAACTGTCAAGATGCTTGAAACAGTCGAAGTCAGTGAGTGAGAGATCAGGGAAATATGGTGTGTTGCAAAGTCTCATATTCCCAAGATGGTAAACTGCAGAACATCAAGTAGAATTGCACTGCATTGATTAACCAGAGTTGGTTGCATTTTGTTTTACTGAATGCGCATTTCATCAAGTTACTGTAACATTTGGTTAGTGATCCTCAGGAAAGACTTAATGGATAAGGTCAATGGCAAACTAACGGACAGTCACCATAATCTTCTGTTGGCAGATTTTTAGTTTTGAGAAGTTGTTGGTTGTTTTGTTTTTATGGCATATCAACCTTGGCTGGTCATTTATTGCCAACTAAATTTTATTTATTTATTGCTGGTAATACCTTTTTCTTTCAACAATTTATTGTTGTTTTTATGTAAGTTTTGTGTCTAGTAATACTATTTTCTTTTCAAGTATCAAGATTCATTGGGATTTGTTTTTAAGGGCAGGATCCCCAAATCCTACCCTTGTTATTTAACCCATAACTGGAGGGAAGGGATGGATTAATACCTTTCCCAAGGGTATCAGTGGTTCAGTGAATGCAGAGTATTCAACTGGAATTTGAGCTCAGCTCACCAATTTCTCTTTCTGAGCTGTTATCCACTGCACCACAACGCACATCCATCACTAAACACTTACAGCACCTGGTATTTCCAAGCGGTTACCCATCTAAGTACTGACCAGGCTCAACGTTGCTTAACTTCAGTGATCAAGCGAGAACTGGTGTATTCAACATAAGGCCATAAGCCAGTTTTGAGAAGTGTTTGGGGACTTAATCATTATCAAGCCATTGAGGGGATTGTTTATGAGTCTCATAAGGATACATTTCTCATTACAAGTCGCTATTCAATCAAGAAATGGATCATTCAAATGTTTGAAGAGACAAACACATTAAAATGTTAATCTGACTTTTCAGAGTTTGTGTGTGTGTATGGGCACCTCAACATGGTGTAATAATTAGCAAGCTTAGAATCATTGCAATCATTGCAATTGATTACTTAGTTTGATCCTAAATGTTTGGCCTTGTGTCACATTTAAGCTGCACTTGTGTGTGTATACTGAAGTGAACAGAGAAAGTAAAATGTCAATGAAAGATAAATATCCCTTTAGATGATGCGACGCAATTCAAGGCAATAGAGGTCTGTCAATTCAGGTTTGTGATTTTTGACTGTGGTTCTCAACCAACAAATCTTTCTAAGGTGACGGTTTGAAATTCAGTTTTCTTTTTCCTAGACTGACTGCAAGAAAAAAAGGTCCCAACTGTAAATCACACATATATACCATAAACACACATGCACAAACACACAGTAAAATTAATGACAGCAGCAGCAGCAGACAGCCAGCCAGGAATGACCATTCTTTGAAAGGCCAGCAACTCACTCGGACAGACATATGCTTCTCTGCCATTCTGAAGATGAGATTTTGATATCGAAATATTAATGTATAATAAATAGGTAATACCCAAAAAACTTCTTTACCTTCCTTTATTTTACTCAACGCATTGTGACAGCCTTCAAGACCTAACCATATATCTATTATACACAATGCTTCAAGCAAATTACAAAACTTTACCAAAGTCCAGTTTGTTCTGCTATTTAACTCATAGCTGGAGGAACATGAATACATTCCTTTTCCAAAAGCATTATTGCAAAGTGAACAGATCTTGTATCTTGGAATTGTCATTTTCATTCCACTTTCCAGTGGCTATTATGCTACCTGTGCACGCAATAGTTATTTAGTTTTTTTGTTCCCTGTGGAATTTTGGGTGACTTTGGATTTAACCGGGAATTTAGATTCACAAGCAATCCTCAGCCACATGTAGCACATCTAATAAAAAGTGTGGAAATGATCAGAAAGAGGAAAAAAAAAGAAGGAAAAAAGAAACAAAGTTATATAAGGGAGATGGGAGAGAGAGGATCGTGTAGGAGAGAAAGAACTAAAAATATAGTATAAGAGAGAAATCAGTGAGGTGATAAAAAGAAGGAGAAGCAAGACAGACAGAGGGTAGATATGCAGAGAAAGAGAGAGCAGAATGAAATTATGGTGGAGCAGAATGGGTTTATAGGAGTGGGAACTGTAATTCTAATTTGTAGACAAGCAAATGGTTTTGTTGTAATTCATGATCAGAAAAAAATAGAAATCTTCAACAACAAGGAAAAAGAAAATTGAGAACTTCAATTAAATGGTCCAGGTGGAATTCTCTCATTGAATTTTGTAATTTAGTTTCTTGGATGAAATTCCTCCTGTTTGAATTTTAGTTTGATTTCCAACTTGAGAAAATACGATGATTCCATTGCATATTTACCAAGTTGATTATTGGGGGTTGAATTTAATAGCAAAGATGTAAAATGTACAGTGTCTTGTCAGAATGTGAGAAATCATGACTCTCCACTACCTCCTATCCTTTATAGCTCTTAGCAACATTTGTCTTTTTGCCAAGCCTCCCACCTCCTGTTCAGATATTTATTCACTCAAGCTTGTCAGATAGGTGACCCATTCCCTTGAATATGTTCTGTAAGTACCAAATTCAACAAACCTTCTTTTCACATTGTGTAGAAGTTATTTTATGTGTGATGTTTAGTATAAGTGTACTTTTGTTTCCATTTACCTGAAGACTATTTTTTCAGTATCTTTCTGTACAGTCACATTTCTATTGTACCTTGTTTTTTCTTCATCTGTGAGGAGTGTTGTGCCGTGGCTCATAGCATGTGACATCTGGTTGCCCAGATGTATAAAAGACAATGTGTACTTAGCATGGGAGTTGTCAGTATCATGGACTTTGGGAAGTAACACCTACTACTGTGAGAGACTGTAAATGTTGTATACACATAATGGTTGTACCATTCTGTTAATAAAGTAGTTTATCTACATTTCACGATACAACAAGGAGATTGCCTTACAAGAGGGTTGGTATTACATAACAGTTCAGCACTTTTTTCTTTGTATTCAACAAAATTTTCTGTTTCTTAGTACTTTGCTTAGCTTTTGGAAGGCATCCTTCTCTATTACAATGCATGTCTGAACTTTGATGTTGCATTTTTCATGCACTGTTAAATCTCTTTCCAGATATACTTTTTTGGTTTTAATAATATCACCCTAAGCAAGGCAGTTTACTGCCACTGGTGTGCAGCTGGTTACATAGGAAGAAAGTTATGAGAAAGAGTGACAGGTTATAGGGGGTGTCAGGAAGTGGGTAAAAGAAGGATGAGAATCCAAATGAGAGTGAAGTGGATGAACGTTAGTCAGATAGGAGATGATTATTGACTTTACATTTAAATTCTTGGAGATTGTAGCTGTCGGGAAAGCAAGTAAACAGAAGGGAATTTCACAGGTGGAAAGTGCAAGAAAAGAAGCTGCTGGAGAAGGATTTGCATTTATATTTTATTGGTTTCACAGTAAAATGGTGGAACCTAGTTGCTAATCTTGTGGCTTGGGTAAATTAATTTGAAGAGGACACCAGTGAGCTAAGTTCATTGGAGCAGAAGCTGTGAAAGTATTTGTATAAAAGACACAGGGAAGCCACATTATGCCGGTGAGAAAGTAACTGTGTCTCTGAGCTGCCAAGTTGAGATCAATCACATAATGATTCTCCGTTGGATTTTGTCTAAAACCCCTACTCATTTGAGGTTGACATCTTCAATTCAGAGTTTGTATCTTGGGATTTCTCTCTTGCTAACCGGCATTCTGTCTTTACAGTTGATTGTTAAAACTTTCTTGGTGGGGTGTCCTATATCTTTCCTTCTGTATGTCATCAACACTGTGTAGCTTAGATTGTGTTCAGATAATTTCTGGTCGGATTTTTGTGTACCTACCCAATTTATCTAGTCTAAGTTTTGGATAAACTAAACAATTCATATTTACAGTATTTACATTGTTCAGACTTTCCCTCATCTTTATTGTCATATTCAAAACATTTTGCCTATTATACACTTCGGCATTCTTCAGGTGATATACAATGGAATTTAGAAGCAAACCCTTTACCTTGTTCACCATGGTAGATTGTTATACTTCCATGCGGTTATCAACTGAAATAGACCAAATCATACAATGGCCAAAATGTTATGAATGAGGACAACAGTTCAAACAATGTAAATAGTTCCAATGCCTCATGTAAGAAATACAGAGAGATATTAAAACAGTTCAATAGATGAGAAAAGAAAACTAAGAAAAAATAAAATTTCCTTCAGTGAGGTTAGCAGCCAGAATGAAAATCATATGTATTTTGTCTTCATAATCACTTTTACATATTTATCAGCATTTACATTATTATAAAGTAATTACAACCTCATCCCAGAAATATAGACAAATGTTTATTACATCTCCATTACAGAGTCTACATGTTCATTACGTCTCCATTACGCCTCCATTACAGAGTCTACGTCTCCATTACGCCTCAATTACAGAGTCTACGTCTCCATTACGCCTCAATTACAGAGTCTACGTCTCCATTACGCCTCAATTACAGAGTCTACGTCTCCGTTACACCGCCATTACAGAGTCTACGTGTTCATTACGTCTTCACTACAGCTTTTACATGTCACGTCTTCACTATAGCATTTACATGTTACGTCTTCATTATAGCTTTCACTTTTTAATTATGTCTTCATTATTGCTTTTACAAATAGAGGCTTAATAAGCTAGTATTATATTGTAATAGTTAATGTAGAATAGAACAATGAGGCTAGAAATGTTTTCTTTGCTACTAGTTTCCTTTAATTCACATTGCAAAACTTACAGAGAAGAGGTAAGCATTGTCAAGTAAATCCCTTTCCTTTTGAGATCCAAGGAAGTAACCAGCATGACAGCGCAACAATCTCTGAGAACATGGGACCAGCCGACAGCTGACACCATGCAATTTGGAAATAACCATCTTGCTATATGCGTTTCTTTTCAGACCAGCATGCTCACAATGTTTCATCTGTTCTATCCTTCTTTAGCATTTTTGGTCAAAGAGTTTTTCAATACTACTTCAGCCATACATATATACATAAATGCATAAATATGCAATGTGCGATGGATGAACTGTCAAATAAATGACGTAAAAACCAGCCAAATGCGGCTGACAATTCTACTTCATTGGCTTCTTTTCTCACACTTCCTGCCTGTGGAACTCCCTTCCGTATGCTTGCTTTCCTGATGGCCACAACCTTCAGGAATTCAAATGCAATGTCAATTCCCATCTCTTATCCCCTTGACTCCAGTCCTTTCTACATCACCCTGTGTATCTTGTTCTTCTCCTTTCTCTCTACCTTTGCAACTTTCTTCACACATGTGTACCCATCATTCTCTTGCCCTTTCTGACACTCTCTGTAAATGGTTCATCTTTCTCTTCACTCTCCTCCTGCCTAAAACTTTACTCTCTTATATAGCCCCCTGCACATTAATAGCAGTACTACCTTGCTTGGGTTGAAACAATTAGAAAAAAAAAATGAAAATAACACCAATATCTCATTTTAACATATTTACTAAAATTACGCAAAAATATCTTGAAATACTGAAGTAAATTTATTCAATAAAATTGCCATTTGCTTTCACCACTTCCTCCAGACAACATTAGAATCTCTAGTAACTCTTCTAGACAGTCTCCTTGCTTAAGTTGGGAAATACTGCCATAATTCTTGCCTTAAGTTCATCTTTGGTATTACTTAGTGTTTTGTTAATCTTTTGGTCAACTGTACTTCACATAATAATAAAGGGGATTGCCATCTGGGGAATAGTGGAGTGATGTGGCTGCAGAATTTGTCTGACAGCCATGAGTAGATTTTCCTGCTTGTGTGGCATGGTGAGGAGTCCCGTTGTCAGACATGGGTCTTCCAGCAGCCACCTTCTTGACCCAGGGCAGCACTACCTCTTTAAGGCACTTAAGGTCCCCGGGTTAAGTTTGAGTCCCATACAAACAAAATGGGAAGTTCTTTTCTTATTAGAACAATCAATGAGTTTTTTTGTCCAATTCTTTCCAAATTCTCTGCACTGTCCACAGATTGATGCCTAAGCCTTCTGAAATGTTTATATTAGAGGTTTCTGTACAAATGCCAAGCAGTTACAACCATGTCATGGTGGTCTTTTTCTCACAGATGGTGACTAACTGACACTACTATGTTGTGCAGTTGATAAAATAAAAAACAAACTAACAAACAATACACATGCTTGAAATTAGAAATATAAAATGGCAACAATTTACCCATAGGTGGCTGTGTGTGTGTGTGTATATATATATATATATATATATATATATATATATATATATATATATATATGTTTGTTTATAAAGGAAAACTCAACACATCATTTCAGTTATAAACTATAGCTCATTTCAATGAGTTTAATTTGCTCATAGCATCAGACCTTACAATATATCCTCCATCTGGTACAAAATTTCTGCCGGAATGAATCTTTTCTTAAAATGAAGGGAGGGATAACAATAAAAATAATAATAATAATAATCATAAAATTACAAACAAACAAATAAATGACAATAAATACAAGGGGAAAGATGAGAGAGAAGGAAAGAAGGGAAGAAAGAAAGAAATAGTGTATATACCCCTCTCTCTCTTGCTCTCTCTCTCTCTATATATATATATATATATATATACACACACACACACACACACACACACACATACATACATACATACACACACAAAGATTGAAATGTCTCAGGGATTTGAGTTTCAATTCATACCATCTTCATATGAAAAGATTTGAAGATTACCTAGGCATGAAACTCACAGTAAAGATTTCAGATCCGAATCCCTGAGCACTTTCTAGCATTTGTTAGTGCCTTAGATTTAAAGAAGCATTGAGTTCTAGAGGATTTAAAATCAAGTGTCTGTCTTTTCATGTTCTCATTTTTTTTCTTCAGGCTTTGCTCAGGTTTGCTTCCTTAGCAAACTTGGTATTGGTAGCATTGTTCCTTAATACTTAGTTGATTATTTGTTTGTTCTCTTTATCTTTCCATACATAGTAGTAATGTTCAGAGTCCTTTTCAGATACTCTATAATATCACACTCATATTTTAAGACAGTTGTTCCCAAATAGTATGGCAAATATCATAGGTGTAGTGGAGAAGGATAGCAGGTGAGGAAGAATGACTCAATTCAAAGATGTCAGAACAGTTTAAAAAATTAGTATGCAAAAATAAACAGGATTACAAAATTGAAAATGTTACGGATTATTTGTAATTGCATGCATTAGTCATAGTATGAACAGTTAAAAAATAATCATTAAATGATTTTATCATTGACATTTTTGCATTAAATCAAGTATTAAGAATATAGTAAGTAGAGTCTGCAAATTGGAGAAGAGAGTTATCAATTTTCTGACCCAGAAACTACGCTTATCTTCGTTCAACTATTTTTGAGCCTTTTTATTGTCGGGCATTCAGACATAAAAATTTTACACCCACTACAGAAAGGAAGTCTCAGGTGACCTGTGAGAGATAAGGTTGAGAAATTAGATAAAAAAATACTTTATATCTAGTTAGGTTATAACAATTAAGACAATATACAATATGCTCAAACTACAATTCAAGGTCCTACTTGTTAGGTAGATCTCTGAAGGTTGTTAATAAGAGCAAGTCTTCTGAGGTACATGAGATCAATGCTGGTATACTTTAAAGCTCTCCTCTGCCATACCCTCCTTCTGCTTTATATCAACTCAGATTCTTAGTATATATATATATATATATATATATATATATATATGCAGATGATACTACAGTGTATTGATTTACTTCCAAACGCCTTGATGCTAACAGCTCAATTAAAAAAAGATTGACCGATATCATTCAATACATTCAAAACTAGTGACATTTCATCATTACTGAGAAGACCCTGAACCTACACCAATCCTGATGTGCAGCTATTCCCTTCAAGAGTCCCTTTACCTCGAATACTTACTGGGGCTACAGCTCACTTCTGATCTCAAATAGAATGTGTATATTTAGGTCATTGCAAAAGATACTGGAACAATGGTCAGTTCATCATATCCCTCCAGAAAATCCCACTGCTATGCTCTATCTTTGTAAGTGACAAAAAAATGAACTATTGCAGCCAAATCTGGAATAGAACTGCCCAATCCTCATTGTCCAGCCACAATAGAGTTCAAAACATGTGTCCTTGTGTGTGATAAATTATTCTGCGTTTATCTTGTAGAAAAAAAGGTCACCAGCTTTTCACTACTACATTGCTATTACTACAGCAGAGGTTCTGAGGAATTGCTTTCGTTAGTTCTACAAGTTCAGACCTTAACATCTAAGACTCATCATGCCATTTCACAAGGTGTCAAATGACCAACCTCCACTGCTTTCTTTTCATTTAAAAAAAACAAAAAAACATGAGTAACAAAAAATAAAAGCAAATCTCATACATATATATGTGTGTGTGTGTGTGTGTGATTTTTTGACAATTGAAGTAGTTGTGGTGCAGTGGTTATTGGCTTGGTACGAGAAATTGGGGAGCCTAGTTTGAATTCCAGTTGAATTCCTTGCATTCAATACACACAGATAACCTTAGGAAAGGTATTAATCCATCTCTTCCCTCCAGCTATGGGTCAAATAATAGGATATATTGGGTTTTATAGCCTTGGCTGGCAACCAATCTATCACAGAAATTAATAGCAACCTACTCTGGAATAACCATCTGTCTAATCAGTCATGTCTATTCCAAGACATGATCGCCCAAGCATGTATAATGTAACTGACTGACTGAAGTAGTTTTATTGCTCTCAGTATTTTTTTTTATTTATATTTCAGAAATAATCAAATATTAAAGAATTTGACAATGAGTGATGACAATTGGTATTTGAAATAATATGCTGTTATTTAATTTTGGACTGTGCAGCAGACTTTGTTGCAAGAAATCTATGATCACATTCAAAATGTCTGTCTTGATGTTTTTGATATGTAATTCAAAAGGTCAGGTTACTAAATACATATAAAGGAGAATTTCCATTGAAGATGAACAATTATCAGAATAGCTTATAAAAGCAACCTTTGTTGATAAATCAAATTATTTCTCAGAAAAAAAAATGAAACAAAAGCATTCTTTTACAGTTTCCAAGTCAATAACAGGAGATGCTGCTTGGTGCATGTCTTGCATGGCCCAGGGGTACACCTCAATTTTCCCTATGAAAAATGATACCTTGCACATAACCAACCTATAAAAGTTATGAGATAGTAAAAGAGACTTCTGTCCAATGTTTAATTTAAAACCCAATGTTCTTTTTGTGAGCACTTGGAAATCATATGATGGTTAGCAAACTTGTTTCCTTAGATCAATTATGATTATGAAGTGAGTTCTCTCCTCACATGATGTCCCATACTTTTGGTTTGTGACACATGTAGGCTATGCTCAGTAAATCACAATAAATTCTTTCTGTAACCAAACATGAATCATTTATCAAATGAACTACAATAAATATTGATGGTAACTAGTACTTAGCTATTTATTTTTGTTAAATTATAAAACATTTTTAAATATACACTTAATTTTGTAGGATCCATTCTAATTAGCATGATAATCAAGTAAGTGGAAATGTGCGTTAAATTATGTCATTCAATAAAACTACAATGTCAAATCAGGTGAGTTTCAAGCCCAGCTGAAAGCAATTGGATGTCTAGCACTGATGAGCTGTGATATAGCAAAACAGGCCTGTATGCAAATGAATATATATATCTCTCTCTCTCTATATATATATATATTTTTTTTTTTTTTTAATCATTTCACCCCGAGCAAGGCAGAAACGCCACTGATGTGCAGGGGGCTACATAAATGTAGAAGGATTAATTAGAAAAGAGTGAGGAGTACAAGCTAGTTAGAAAGGAACAATAGAAAGCTGAGAAAGCAGGTGCAATGACAGATACATGGGCGGAGAGAACGTGAAGATTATACAGGGGAGGGGAGAGAGCTAGAGTCCAGTGGTTAGTAGGTGAGTATTAACTTTGCTTTTAAATTTCTGGAGGTCGTAGCCGTCAGGAAAGCAAGAATACGGGAGTGAGTTCCACAGGCGGGAAGTGCGAGAGAGGAAGCTGCAGGAGTAGAATTGTTGTCTGCGTTTGGCTAACCTGACTGTGAATGGGTGGGACCCAGTTGCCAGTCTGGTTGCACGGGTAAACACCTGTTGAGGAGGCATCAGTGACTTAAGCTCATCGGAGCAGAAGCCATATTGTTAAATATAAAAGACAATGAATGTCTATTATGTTTAATCATGAGCTGTTCTAAACATCGTATTTTGGCTTTAATTTCAGGTGAAAATAAAGACAAAAATTGTTCAATATTCTTTTATTATGCTGGTTGTAAGCTTTTGGCTCACATGAGACATCTTCAGAGAGGTTACAGAGATGTTAACATTCTTGTCTTCATTTTCACCTGAAATTAAAGCCAAAATCCGATATTTAGAATTGCTTGTGATTTTTTTTTATAATCATATTCCCCCAAGCAAGGAAGTTTACTGCCACTGTTGTGCAGGGAGTTACATCGAAGGAAAGTTATGAGAAAGAGTGACAGGTTATAAGATGTGTCAGGAAGTGGGTAAAAGAAGGATCCAAATACTGATGAGAGTGAAGTGGACGGAGAGAGGAGCATGAGTGATAGGATGCAAGTTGGTGAGATAGGAGATGACTATTGACTTTACATTTAAATTCTTGGAGAGTGTAGCTGTCGGAAAAGCAAGTAAACAGAAGGGAATTTCACAGGCAGGAAGTGCAAGAAAAGAAGCTGATAGAGTAGAATTTGCATTTATATTTTATTGGTTTCACAGTAAAAGGGTGGGACTAGTTGCTAATCTTGTGGCTCGAGTAAATTCATGTATAAGGGGCACCAGTGAGCCAAGTTAAACATGATAGACATTTGTTGTCTGTTATATTTGACAATATGTTTAGAAAATTGTCTGCTGCCTCAAAACAATATATATATGTGCGCTACTGGCCATAATTATTAGGCCACCCCAATTTTTTAAAAGAAGTGATGTATTTCATACTATTTTTAGTATTTATTGCCAAATAAAAATAGAATGGTTCATTTGTTGTTATTACTTTGCAAAATTTTACAAGGAAAGGAAGCAAAGATTAATTCATCAGAAACACCCTAAATGTTATTGTGCCATATTAACTAAAGAAACATATTTCCATTTTCAATTATTCGCTTGGCAATAAATACTAAAAAATAGTAAGAAATACATCATTTTTTTAAAACACTGGGATCGCCTAATAATTATGGCCGGTAGTGTATATATAGTATTGATGTTTGTCTGAAAATTGAAAGCGAAAAACCTGACGACATCATAGTGGTGCTTTCACAAATCTTTGAAGTTGGCATCACAGTGACAAACTTTTTTGCATCAATTCTATTAATACAGTATCTCTATTATAAGCCCTTTATAACAAAAAACCTGCTTGCCAAAATATCTTTATCAGTAAACTACTGAAAAAACAACAATCTTAGCTGTAAGTATAATCACAACTCAAAGCACACACACGTATCTTTCATTAATATGGCAGACAAAGTAATTTTTATTATGTTTTTCAAACATCCTAATAGTTTTCTGTTTTGTATGAGTTAGACAATAAAAACTTAAAAAAATATAAAAATTGTCCTTAATTTTTATTGTTCCGAGTGCTTTAATAATTAAAACCTGAGTAAAAATAACACCGAGATAAAACTCATTTGAAAATGGCTATAGAAGTGGTTCAAAGTGCTTGGGGCAGTAATAATTATGGACAACTTTTATGTTTCTTAACTCATGCAAAATGAAAAATGTTAGGATGCTGGAAAAACTATAAAAAATAATTAAATCTTTCTTGTTGGGCATATTTTATGAAAGATATTTGAAAGAAAGATTGCTGCCTATATATCAGATTAAATAAATTGCGAATATTGTGTTAGCTTATTTTTAATAAAATCTATTCATACTCATAATAAGCAGTGATGCTTCATTATTAGGTTTTTCTCTTTCTAATAAAGGTTAAGTAATTTGACAACTATTACATTTGAAGCAAGAAGAAAATTTACATTATTTTTTAGCAACAGAGTTTTGCAGTTATTTTTTCTTACTGCAACTCACACCCCTGAAGATGATCTTGGAAGGAGATTGAAACTACTTGGGAACATCAAGAAAAGAATAATAAAATCACCAGTCAAAGTTACAGCACATTTTTTTACATCTTTCAATTATGATATGTGAAAGATAACTATTATACACCAAGAAAACAACAAAAGCAAACTACAGATTGTTGAGGTAATATTCATTAAAAACGTAAGCAGTCAATTGAATTAGTTATGAATACTGTAGTAATGTTTTAAAATGTTTATAAAAAGAACAATTTTTTCATGCTTTAAAATGGGCATGACCATGACATTACGACATAAAAAACATTCCATTTTAGTTAATTTTCACATTCTAATAAATGCTAAGCAATGTCAACCATTTGAAGCAAGAAGAAAATTTACAGTAATTTTTAGCAACACAATTTTGCAGTTATTTTTTGTTAGATGATCTTCAAAGGTGATTGAAAGTACTTGGAACATTGAGAAATGAATAATAAAATCATTTGTCAAAGTTACAGCTCATTTCTTACAACTTACAATTATAATATGCGAAACATTATCCACGAGTATGAACGGATTTTATTAAAAATAAGCAGACATAATGTTTGCAATTAATTTAATCTGACATGTCTAAAAGAAAATTTGCTATCTAAATACACACACACACACATATATATATATATATATATATATTAGAGTAGACAGACTAAACTATTGCCCGGTTCACACTCCACCCATGTCTATTGTACAGGTGTAGAGGCTTATCCCTTTTTCCCTGTTTAGGATGTGGTTTCCGGCTTTCTCTTTTCCAAATCTTTTCACTCTTACGTAGCCCCCTGCACATCAGTGGCATTACCACCTTGCTTGGGGTGATATGATTAAAAAAAAATATATGTATATATATATATATATATATATATATATATATATATATATATATATACATACACACACACAAATCAATAACAGCTATCAGAAAATATATAACAAATTACTAGTACTTAATGCCAAATTTTTGTTACAGTCTACAATGAAGGATTAGAGTGGCAACCATCAAACTAGTTTGGTGGAACTTACTTAATATTTGACCAATTCACAAAGTATATGCAAATTACATCAACAAGAATTTGTTCACCACTGCCATTTTTTGTAATTGTAATCATCATACTGCCTCCACTTCATATCTTGAGAAATTTAGCTCATAAAATCATTACATATATCCTATTTAGTCAGTCATTAGATTTGGGTTTTTATTTTATTGTTACATGTCACTACACTTTAAGTATTTAAAACAATGGCTTCCTATCAATTGCACAAACACATTAACATCAGTGGTATTATGATAGATTTAAAAAGAAATAGAAAACATTTTCAAGAATCAGCTCATGTTACAATTATTATTATATTAATTTTTGGATAAATTGAAGACTATTTTAAAAGGAAAAATAATTCTGGTTAAGTCTTTTGAGCTTCCAACTAGCTTCAGAATTTTTCCTGAGGCTTATAAATAACATTGTCAGTTGATTGATTACACAGTTAATCCAACCTGTCTAAGGTTCATAAACAAAGATTTAAAATATTACCTTGATTTCAAATATCTGATAAGCATCGTCAGCCATTATTAATTTTTAATCAGTATTTCTTTCATCAATTCACACCAAACAAGAAAATAACACTGCTACTATGACAAGATGTAAGTGAAAGAGAATGAAAACACTGTAGAAGAGTGTCATATGATCCAGATGATAGTCAAATCTATCTTCTATTGAGGAAAAATAGTAAATAAAATTTCAGAGGTTAGGGTTGCTTCTCACCCTAACTATACATCAGATTACAACAAGAGTAAACAATATAAAAAGATATTTGATCATCCATCAACTATAGAAGCTCAAGGTAGCCCAATTGCTGGAATATTTGTCATAAATAGGCAAGCAAAGAAAAACGGTGTTCAATTTTTGCCTGGAGCTTTTTCTTCATTTCTGATTCACACCGTTTACTCACTGCTGTAGAGTGTAAGGCTTTAGGGTGAAAAGCAAGGTTAAAAAAATTTAATGATCTGTGGGGGTGGCAGGTTTAGAGAAAATACTCTATGTGGAAGAGTTTCTCATCCCAGTTCCATGTTTCTGCATTATGTCTGCAACATGAAGAGGAAGGTTCCCTGACCAATTTACCTGTACAGAAAAAAAACATTCAAATGCATTGAAAGATTCTTTTCTGTAAGTACATATGTTTTATGTATTTCATGCTAAGAAATACCACAAGTCTGAATCAAATTTAATGTCCAATAAAAACCTTTGATCTATGGGGGGTTGATCTGTGGGGCCCCAATATGCACTGGGTTCACATTAAGATATACCAAAAGAAACTGTACTTGTCATATAAGAAAAACCAAAGACATAGAAACTTCAAGGGGTGGCCTAGAAAGTAACCTCAAAGCCTTCAAGGGAAGACTCGAGCCTCAAATAAGTTCAGCAAAAGCACCAAAATAAATCAGAAAGTGAATCCAAATCAAATTAGGACACACACACACACACACACACGACAATTGGATAACAACTGCCTTGTTACTTGGTTTTGTTCAGCAGCATACCAACCTCTACAAGTTATTTCATGCTGAAGTTTAAATGTCTTGTACATAATTTCATGCCCTCAAATGAAGATATTTTCTACATAAAGAAAAGTAAAAAGAGAATTTTAGATATAAAAACTATTATTGGCTATTTATTTTTTCATATAAATATATTGCTGGTATTTTTGTGTGGGATAAAAAAATAATTTATAGGTATTGTGTGAGATAAAGAAATGTATTGCTGGTAATTTTGAGTGAGATAAAGAAATGTGTTGCTGGTAATTTTGAGTGAGATAAAGAAATGTGTTGCTGGTAATTTTGAGTGAGATAAAGAAATGTATTGCTGGTAATTTTGAGTGAGATAAAGAAATGTATTGCTGGTAATTTTGAGTGAGATAAAGAAATGTATTGCTGGTAATTTTGAGTGAGATAAAGAAATGTATTGCTGGTAATTTTGAGTGAGATAAAGAAATGTATTGCTGGTAATTTTGAGTGAGATAAAGAAATGTATTGCTGGTAATTTTGAGTGAGAAAGAAATGTATTGCTGGTAATTTTGAGTGAGATAAAGAAATGTATTGCTGGTAATTTTGAGTGAGATAAAGAAATGTATTGCTGGTAATTTTGAGTGAGATAAAGAAATGTATTGCTGGTAATTTTGAGTGAGATAAAGAAATGTATTGCTGGTAATTTTGAGTGAGATAAAGAAATGTATTGCTGGTAATTTTGAGTGAGATAAAGAAATGTATTGCTGGTAATTTTGAGTGAGAAAGAAATGTATTGCTGGTAATTTTGAGTGAGAAAGAAATGTATTGCTGGTAATTTTGAATGAGATAAAGAAATGTATTGCTGGTATTTTTGTGTCAAATAAAGAAATGTATTGCTGGTATTTTTGTGTCAGATAAAGGAATGTATTGCTGGTATTTGAAAAATATATATTTTGGTTTATGTTTTTTTAAAAATGTTTTGTTGATAATAGTTTTTATAAAAAATATATTGCTGGTCATTTACTGTCAAAATGGATTTCTGATCATATTTTTTTTTTATAAAAATGACCTGTAGATTTTTATTAGTGGGGGTTTCTTAATTTATACATAGCAGGAACCGTAGCAGGTGCTACTACCCAAGTCAAGGTGGATCTGGGTTCAACAACATTTAAGAGATGGTCCATGCTCCTCAATACCACCAGTCTCTTGATCAGAGGCCTAATTTCTGAATGTAGTTTATTGTCATATCCAGGACAACTGCATAACAGGAAATTCTATAAACTGAGTTGGGAGAGAGAATCCCTTGTATCCTTGCAAGACGATTAAATATTCAAAGTCTAGAAGCAACATACCCTTAATTTTGAAGACATTAATTTGACCAGTAGTTAATAAATGTGAAAAGTAATTGGTTATGGTTAAGAGAAACTGGAGAAAGGCTCAACAAACAGCTTTGAAAAAGTTCAATAAAAATTTAAGGAAAAGAACAGAGCAAAATCGTACATGCTCCGATGAGCTTAGATCACTGGTGCCGCCCAAGCACGAATTTACACGAGATACTAGATTAGCAACTAGGTCCCACCCTTTTACAGTTAAACAAATAAGATGTAACCGTAAATTCTACTCCAACAGCTTCTTTTCTCGCGCTTCCCGCCTGTGGAACTCCCTTCCACAAGTCTGCTTTCCCGACAGTTACAATCTCCAGGTGTTTAAATGTAGGGTCAATAGACACCTCCTATCACACTAACTCCCAACTATTCTCACAACACTCTCATCTACCCAACCCTCATTCTCGGTATCCTCACCCGCCTATCACCCACCCTCTGTTATTTCCTATATTTAACCAGCCTTTCTCCTCTCTATGTAGCCCCCTGCACAGTAGTGGCAGTGACATGCCTTGCTCGGGGTGAAACGCTATATATATATATATATATATATATATATATATATATATATATATATATCCAAGTCAAAACTAGGCAAAGCTATTTTAAGAAGGTAAAAATTTCACAAAGTAAGAATTGTGTTTACAGTGAAGTGCTTACAATGTTATTTTTTTATTTTTTTTTAATCATATCACCCCAAGCAAGGCGGTAACGCCACTGATGTGCAAGGGCTATGTAAGAGTGAAAAGATTGGAAAAGAGAAAACCGGAAACCACATCCTAAACAGGGAACAAGGGATGAGCCTCTTCACCTGTTCAATAGACGTGGGTGGAGTGTGAACTGGGTGATAGTTTAGTCTATCTACTTCCAATTGCATGCAAAAGGGTGAATCCAAGACAAGGTCCCAATTTATAATGTATGAAATAAAATAAAATTGTTCAGATTGGCTCTGGTACTATTGTATTTTGATGTCGACGGCTGGTAGAAGAATATGTGAAGAGAAAAATAAAGGATCAACCACAACAGAATGAATGAACAATTAAACAAATCAATTTTAATATATTCAAAAATTCAACAAGCAATATTTGAAAATATGTGTGTATAAATGTATGTAATACATTGCAAAAGTTCATATGGGTATTTGAGAAGGAGATATGAATTGTCCAAAGATACTAAAAATGTTTGTCTTAGTTGATAAAAGAATGTGTGTATATAATATGTGTGTATGTGTGTTATGATGAAGGCAAGAAAAAACAAAAATATGGTGGATGATATCAAGAAGTGGTCTATTTTTATTGGTTGGGAAGATATACCAGCATGGATCTGTGGGATTGATCCTTAAATTTAGGGAGACAATGTTTTAACAGTCATCCCATAGTGATTGGAGCGAGCAAAATGTATTGCTGTGTCTTTGAAGGATACTAGTTTTCAACCTTCCCTACCAAACATCAACTCTATTTGATTTTCTAGAGTAACTATTTAGAGTTATCCTTGTTCAATGTGTCATTTATATCTATCAATGATTTTTATATGGCTTTGCATCAACCTCATAATGAAAATATATTCTTTTTTATAATGAGTCACTTGTTCTTGTTAACATTGCATTTGGATCAGTTCAACACTCAAGTGGAAGATCTATGAATTGTACATAAGTTTTAATAACGTCATTTAATTGATATCTGGATAATTGCCTTCACAGTCAATTAAAACTTTTCATTCAAAAGTGGATTTAGAAAGCCATAGAGTAACTAATGGTTGAATGATCAAGGTTATCCAGTTTCTTTTTACCCACCCCACTTTTTTTAATGCATTGCCATGAACATGAATTAATAAAAACCAAACTAATTACTTGAAATGATAAATAATGAAATAAATAAAAATGACTGTCAGGAGAAGATAGAAACAAAATAGACGTGCTCTTTTCTAATTGGTTTGTGTTTCTCTTCATTCTCTTCTAATTAATCTTTTTACTCTTATGTAGCTCCTTGCACATCAGTGGAGTTACTGCCTTGTTCGAGGTGACATGATTAAAAAGAAAAAATAAATATGATATAGATATAATCATAATGGCATAGTTATGGACAAAAAACAGTAGATAGGTAGGTTAGCAAAACATGAACTCATAACAAAGTTTTACGGAAAATTACAAAATGATATTAACTGACGGATTTAAAACCATTTTGTAATTTTGTCTTTGTTAAGGTTTATTTGAAGTTTACGCTAGTGTACGAATCAGAGCAAATATGAATGTTCTAAGCAATTTGTGTATTTACAGTTTAATTCGACTTTGTTAAACCATGAAAATTTTTGTGGTCAATTGGTAAAACATGTCATATTGAATGACTACTTCTCCTCAGCATATGTGAATCACAGGTTCGAATTTCTTGAATATTCAGTTTTGTGGACAGATACATAAAGATGGTACTTTGTAATCTAATTATATAGAAAAATATAATTAAATATATAGAAAAATATAATTAAATAATATAATTCTTAATAGAAATATCTCTTAGGAATAAATGTTCAAACTTTATACATGAACAAACTTTGCTACCTAACTAGATATAAATTCATGTAGATCAAGAATAAAAGAAAAAAAAATCAGATAATCATCAGAGAGATATTACCAGACTTACAGAGCTGACTTGTCAGAGAGGAAGAGAACTAGTTTACCAGATACTTAAATAAAAAGTAAAGAAAAACAGATAAATCAGTTGATAAGGACAAATTCAAGCATAGATAAAGAAATATATATAAACAGACTAACGATAAACAGAACAGACTTAGGTGCAGAGATAAATATACCGAATTGCCGGATTAAGCATTTCGCTATTATTGTGAATGAATTTTGTATTAATGTTCAGGTAATTAGTTACTACGTTAAATAAAGCAGAGATATAATTAAAAAAGACATTACTGATATTATAAACACCGAATTTATAGGCCCTTTTCAATAAATACTCCGGCAACTGATGAGTAATGAATACTGTACAAGTAGCATACACTTTATCGATTAATGACAATACACATTCTCTGGGAAGAGAACAAATCGCCCGGTTAGAGGGAGATAACTCTGGTTAGCTTAATTGCGAGCTCTGAATATTTCTGCATTGGAATGACGATTTCAAATTGATAAATTACGATCCTAAAGATAACATTTTTTCTCTTTGCAATTTTTCTTCCTGCCAGAGGGAATGTCGAATTTATTTGATCATCCTATAAATCTTGAGCTTAAAAACGAAAATACACATCAGATTCATATTTTATACATTGAATTATCAAACTAAATTTTCCATTATCATATACACACTATTTCAAGAGTAATGCCATGTAAGTTTCGTCATAAGTTTCCTTATGCATTAAAAAAAAAATGATTTTATGATTAATTTTAATTATTATCTCAATAAATTTATTACGATGCTTGACATATTCAGGCACCAAGGCCCTTGTAAAGTATAGAATACCTTTTCTTTAGACATCTGAATTGTGGCCGATTTTGTTTTATTTCCTTTTATTTATTATATACTACGATTCCTCCAATTCAAAGCCTGAGTGCCATTCAAGATAGAGGGTAACTGAATGGGCATATAAGGAAGGAGAAAATACTGCATATAATGAGTGAGGATATGGAGGAAAGCTAACGGTTGACTCTCGACTTAAGATTGTAAAGACCTGGAATCATCTACTCGGGAGTGTGTTCACCAAAGCATTAGTTCTGGAGAAAGGACTGTAAAGGTTGTAAAGGTCAGAGAAAGTGAGACTAAAGAGTTTATCTAGTCAGAACATGCCAACGAGAGGCTTGAAATGTTTCTCCGGGAAAAGGAGTTGGAGAGTAGAAAAGAAGTACCTACAAGGCTGCGTAACGTTTTTGAACTATCAAACCAGTCGAGTTAAGATTGGACAGCTCCAGCCCAGATATAGAAGCAATATACCATTTTAGTCTGATATGGCTCTTTTAAAGACAGAGAAGCAGTCAGATATTTTCTGGAGCGATACAATCAACCAAGCATTTCCCCAGCATCTTCAGCAATAGATCGGATATAGGAATTTTTTTTTATAATCGTGTCGCCCCAAGCAAGCACTGTTGTGAAGGGGGTTATATAGGAGGAATGTTGAGGAGTGAGAGGTTGCAGGGGGTGTCAGGAAGAGAGTAGGAGAGGAAAGAGATTACTAATGAGAGTGGGGTGAACGAGGAGGAATGTTATGAGGAGGGGGAGGTTGCAGGGATTCTACACTATCTGTGAAGAGCTTGCGTCCCAGACGTTCCAGTCCGGGAGATTCCTTGAAAGAACGTCTATTCGGGGTTTGTTCGATGATGATTGAATGTTACAAGCTTGGTTTTGGCTATATTGGTTGGTTGTTTTGTTTTGTTTTATGGCAAGTCAACCTCAGTGGATCATTTTATTCCAACAAAATTTTGAAATAAATTCATAGGTATATATTTCTATTTTTATACTTTCATAGTGTTTTTACCCCATTTTTTGGGGTGGGTGGGTTAACTATTTGCCCATAGCTGGGGTCCTAACAGGTGCTACCACTCCGTGTCAGGGTGGACCTGGGAACAACAGCAATTAAGAGGTGGTTCCATGATATTCTCACAACCTCCCAATCAGAGGCCTTTCTGACGGATGCAGTTTACCGTCATATCTAGAACCATTGGCTACATTGGATTTTACAAGCTAGTTATTTTCCACATTGAGCCACCTGGACTAGGTTAGGAGTGATGAGTTTCTGGTCTTTCATATTTTGGGAGACGCACCTGTAAACTGTTGTATCATTCGCATAAATACTCAGTAATGATCGGAATATGCTCTGAGGAAGATCATTAATATACAGTAGGAAAAGGGAATGGATGAAGAGAGAACCCTTTGAACGCTGGCATTGATCTTAAGGTCGTTTGATGACTGGCAGCTAACAGTGACTTTTAGGAACCTGCCTTTTAAGGAACGTCTTCGTAACTGAAAGAGAGTTTCCAGTAATTCCATACCTGGCGAGTCTATGTTACAGCTCCAGATGCTACACACCAGATGCTACACACTGTGTTCATACAACCATATGTTCTAAATTCTCAGCCTGTCTCGTTTGTGCGCTTATGTAGTCGCATCAACCTGAACAAACCCAGTTTGATTAAGTCTTCAGGGACGAAACGCATCCCACAAAGACTTTTTCCACTTTGTCATACATCTTTCCTCTAAAAAAATATTAATTTTCATAAAATATCATATATCGTTCTTCCATATAAGTAAGAAGCGGACAACATTATGCTAAATCAGTCAGTTAAGTGCCATACGTGATACACGCTTGGACGATCATGTCTCGAAAGAGACATGTCTCACTAGGCAGTTGATTATCCCGCAGTAGTTTGCCATTGCTTTCTGCGGTAGACTGGTTGCCAGCTAAGACTATAGAACCCAATTTGTTCTATTATTTAACCCATAACTGGAGGGAAGAGACGGGTTATTACCTTTCCCAGGGGTATTCGAGGGGAAGTGAATGCAAGAAATTTAACTGGAATTCGAATTCGGTTCCCTGATTTCTAGTTCCAAGCCGATATCCACCACACTACAACGCACATTATGCTAAATACTGTGCAGAAATAGGGTCAGTTCTTAAAAGAAATCGAATTATGTCAATTATTTCTAGCAAAAAAAAAAAAAAACATATTTTCTAGCCAATCAGAAAAGAGAAAACCGTCAACATCCATCCCTTTTTAAAGTTCAAAGGAAGTTCTAAATAAGCAGTTCAACTTCATTAAAAATATGGAGAGTTGGTGGGTATTTTTCCGTGTTTATACTGTGTCTTTAAACTGACCTTAGCAATATCTCACTTCAGCGTTTCTAAATGTACGGCTAAATGAATATTAAATTCAATGTTAATCAGTTTTTGTGGAATATCTTCCTGCCGTTGGTTACGCGATCGTCACGTTGACAGAATTTCGGTCTAAGTATCTGCAACATGGATGGAGAAAGAACAAAAACAATCAGTAAAAAAAAAAAATAATCGAATGCTGACTTTTAGGTAAACAGGCCATTTCCATTTGCTAGTATAACAGAAATCATCCTACTCCCACTTTCATGAATCTGACCTTGTTTTGTTGGGACATATGGTCCAGTGGATTAAAAAAAAAAAACAAGAAAAAAGTGACTTGATCCAAAGAGATTAGTTCAATACCTTGACTTCAACAGTGGTGAACAAATACCTTAGAGAGTTGAGTTAAAGGGAGGTAAGTAAGACATCCGGAAGTAGCATGGCCCATGGAACGAGAAAAAATATACGTCGCTGATCAAAATAAAGGATTCGGTTTGAAATTCTAATCACCTGAATAGGCCGGAGCGTACAACAGCCAAAACATCGTGAAAATGACAATAAAAATGAGGACACAGTCCGAACAATGTAAACAATGAAAACTAATCTCTTAACAATTTTAGAGAACATGTTAGCCTTCCATCATCATGGCTGATGCTAACCTCCAGGAAAGCAACTCATTGCGCCTTCTCAGTCTGACATTTTCTAATGATATAAAACGAAAGCTTCATATTGAATTGATTTTCATCGACTAGAGCCGCCACATTTAGCCTGACTTTTCTGTTCTATGTCTTGACAAAATTCAAAGAAGTGTCGGTAACATTATCGGGCCTGACCTGATATCTCGGCTAAATATTTCTTATTGTCATAAAGCTTCCCTGTGCTTTTTCAATAAATATTTTTTATTGTTATTGAAAATCATACAAGACAAAACCTATTCATTAGATTGTTTATTTACGCTATTTATTAATCTTATTTTATCGGAATGGTTGGCAAAATATCAGTTAACCCTCTAGGGCCATTCGTATCATATTAGTGGGGGATCTGTTTATTACTTCATAACAATATAGAACTGATCCCCCACTTTATGCCCAGTAGAAGCCTTAACCCTCTAGGGCCATTCGTATCATATTAGCGGGGGATCTGTTTATTACTTCATAACAATATAGAACTGATCCCCCACTTTATGACAAGTAGAAGCCTTAACCCTCTAGGGCCATTCGTATCATATTAGCGGGGGATCTGTTTATTACTTCATAACAATATAGAACTGATCCCCCACTTTATGACAAGTAGAAGCCTTAACCCTCTAGGGCCATTCGTATCATATTTGATACAGTGTGAAAACAAGCCTTGAAAGAAATATTTTCCTGAAAAATTTTTTAAGAGAAATATTTTATAAATTTCAAATGAAAGCAGTACTGACTGCTCAGTCAATGAATACCAAATGTTTCCTTATAGGGAAATACCAAATGTTTCCTTATAGGGAAATACTGTATCAAATATGATACGAATGGCCCTAGAGGGTTAACACGACTAGCAGAACCTATAATGATTTAATACAAATGCAAATTGAAGACACCAAGATCCTTTTACCCCCCCCCCCCTTTTAACCCTCTAGGGCCATTCGTATCATATTTGATACAGTATGAAAACAAGCCTTGAAAGAAATATTTTCCTGAAAAATTTTTTAAGAGAAATATTTTATAAATTTCAAATGAAAGCAGTACTGACTGCTCAGTCAATGAATACCAAATGTTTCCTTATAGGGAAATACCAAATGTTTCCTTATAGGGAAATACTGTATCAAATATGATACGAATGGCCCTAGAGGGTTAACACGACTAGCAGAACCTATAATGATTTAATACAAATGCAAATTGAAGACACCAAGATCCTTTTACCCCCTCCCCCTTTTTAACCCTCTAGGGCCATTCGTATCATATTTGATACAGTATGAAAACAAGCCTTGAAAGAAATATTTTCCTGAAAAATTTTTTAAGAGAAATATTTTATAAATTTCAAATGAAAGCAGTACTGACTGCTTAGTCAATGAATACCAAATGTTTCCTTATAGGGAAATACTGTATCAAATATGATACGAATGGCCCTAGAGGGTTAATTGCTAATTGATTAGAACTTTATAAAATGGTAGAAGATTTTCTTATAGTTGGTTTTCATATTTAATAATTTAGAATATGCTTATAAATAAAAATATTTCAATATTTTTTTTTTATAAATTGTTAAATATTTCATTGCCTTAGCTTTAATTGTATTAATGTTTTTGAGTGTTGCAAATATAATAGTGTTTAATATTTTTGTAAATTCTTAAATAATATTTAAGTTCATTTTCATCATATGTTTAAGTTTTGTTTTAATTATGAACATCGTTTTGATTTAAAAACAAAAACAAAAACAAAAAACATTGCTTAAGAAGATAATTAAAAAAATGGTGTCAAAGAAAAAAGCCGTCTTTTTGACACCTCGATTTTTTGCGAGCACGAATATCAGTCAGTTAAGTGCCATACGTGATACACGCTTGGGCGATCATGTCTCGAAAGAGACATGACTGACTAGCACAAGATTATCCCGCAGTAGATTGCCATTGCTTTCTACGGTAGACTGGTAGCCAATTAAGGCTATAGAACCCAATCTGTCCTATTATTTAACCCAAAACTGGAAGGAAGAGACGGATTAATACCTTTCCCAAGGGTATTTGCGCGTAAGTGAATATAATGGATTCAACTGGAATTCGAACTCGGTATACAAGTTTGTTAAACTCTTCATGGTATTTATTATGATAAACCTTCGTTTTTTGTACCCGGACTTCAAATTTAAGCACAGTAATAGATTGGCACTTAGGTTTCATAATTTTACTGTTGCAATCGCTATCTGTAAACCCAAAGTTTTATGCTTCTCATGCGTGTGAAACTGTTTCCCGGTTTTACGATTTTCAAAAATATTAAAGCAATGTCTATTTTCAGCTTTTGTCTCTTGAATCCTTTTTTGCCGTATCTTTTTTCGGTCTCAGTAACCCCTGACATTTTCGTGACTTTCATCGCCTTACAGGAAAATAATTTCGAATAATCATATTCTTATGCGTCGTAAATAAATGTTACATTTGTTTGGTTTGATCTAATTAAAATTCCTAACTGAATGGTTTTACAAGCATATGCCTTTTCCTGTGTACTGGTAGACAAGGTTTGGCCGTTGTACACGTCCCAGATCCGGTTTTTCACAGGTGTCTCATTAACCACGGAATTTGTAACCGAATCTTTAATCCACGCAGACAGAATGTACAAATTCCGCTTTCTATGTTTAGGGAATATTTCGTATCATTTAATTACTTTCCTCTATGTTCGACTTGCCAGTTTCTCTTATTGAAGCAGGGTATTAGACTTTATTTCATTTGAGGAAGCGGGTAATTTTTTTTTTTACCAAAGTACAAACCACGGCAAACAAGAATCAAGTGTCTCAGTGAGTTAGACCACTAATAAAGATATTTGGTTTCCTGGCTGTTGAGAGTTCAATATCTGTGGCGATTGGTGCTAATAGGTCATACCTTCTGTATACAAAAAAAAAAAAAAAAAGAAAGAAGAAAGAAAAAAGAAAAGAAAAAAAGACAATCGACGCGTATCTAGAGATGGTCGAAGGTTATGTCAATCATGAAGAGCTAACGTTTTCTTTTGTTTAAGACAGTTTTACCCCAAGCAAGATAATAAAGCCACTAAGACAAAGAGTTACTGGCTGTGGAAGAATTACTCACAGAAATATGAATAATGAGCGAGGATAGAAAAGAGTAATCAGGAGGACAGTAGATAGAGATTGACATGCTATTTAAAATTTGAAAGATTACATTTGGCTGAAAGGAAGCCGGAAGAAAGTTTCACAGGTGAGAAAAACTTAGGATAGAATTCGCGGTTAGATATCGGCAGCTCAACTGTAATTTGATGAGACAGATGTCAGACTAATGCTGCGCTTAAATTAATAAAAGTCTAGGTTTCATATATATATATATATATGAATATATATATAAAGAAAGAGAGAGAGACCTTATGGAATGTGACTTAAATCGAGCTGCCGCATCAGGACCGGAAATATTACCCATTCTTCGTTAGATTTTACCAAGGAGCTCAAAGTAAATTACAGGGCCACAGGACTACATGTGGCAGCAATATTCAAAGCATGGACAAGTGGTTGACTTATAGGCATGTATGATAGATTCTGGTGAGAAAAATTGTCTCACCTGACTCAGTGAGTCTTAGCAGCTGACCTAACAAAAGATTCAATATAGTCTTTCCGCGCCATACCAGTTGAGAACGTCATCCAGAGAAGGCGCCACGAGTCACTTTCCTCGGGTTTAGGCTGACTTCATGTCTAGTGCGACCCCGGATTGTTTGGCATGGATCTTAACCCATCCAGAAAAAAAAAAACGCCGTTCTGATGACTTCCGTTTTATACCGGAGATATATATTTGTTTTTTTTTTTTTCACAACACCAGTTTATTACCAGAAACGTGCAGCGTAAACATCGGGAAGACAAGCAAACAACCATCGGATTTAGTGCGTCAGGGAGGTGCTACTCTGAAATTGGACCAAACTCGTTTCAATTGTGTTGTGTCGAAACAAGTGATCCTATCATGAAAAGTTGCAGAACTACGCTAGTTAAGAGCAGATCTCAAGATTTGAATCAAAAGTATTCATTAAAATGGCAGATTTCAGCGCTCTACTCAATTTAGCCTTGTGCCGTTGATGCAATGCATGCGTGGCAGAAGATATAGGCATGTGAATATTTGAATGTGAACGAACAGAAGGCGTGCACATATTCGACTCGATTAAATAGATTTAACGAAAAGCCAATGTGCGCGTGCAAGCGAGGAAGAGAAAACCAAAAAAATTCTTATCCATCAGCGAAACAGATTTGACTGTGCGAAGCGTTGGAAGGACTCGGCACTCGTTTTAAAAGATGGGCTCCAATTAAAATAAGTGAATGAAAATCTGGTGCAAGTGCAACTTAAAATTGACATCATTTTCTTCGGTAATTCGTTTGATTTGGAGAAGGAAAGAGAATAAAGAGACGGAAGGAGAGGAACAGAGAGAGTAAAGAAAAGAAGTGACAAAAATAGAGAGAGGAGAAAGAGGACAAAAACGTAAAAATTGGGAAATACGGAGAGGAATAAGGATAAAGACATAAAGGAATTAAGTGAAAATATTCAACAGTTTGGCCTTGCATACATTATAAATATATAAACAAAAATATTACTACATATATATATATATATATATATATATATATATATATATATATATATATAAATAAACAAAAATAAAAAAAATTAATATATATATATATATATATATAAATAAACAAAAATATTACTACAATATATATATATAAACAAAAATATTACTACAATATATATATAAACAAAAATATTACTACTATATATAAATAAACAAAAATATTACTATTATATATAAATAAACAAAAATATTACTATTATATATAAATAAACAAAAATATTACTACAATAATATATATATATAAAGAAAAATACTATAATATATATATATATATATATATATATATATATAAAGAATCACTCCTGCACTCATCCAACTCTTTCCGAATTTTCTGCACTGTCAACAGACTGACTCTCAAACACTCGGAAATGTTCGCATTAGAGCTTCCGGTACGAATGCCAAGCAGAACAGCATGCCGTTTTCAAATTTCTGGTGATCTTTTTCTCACAGATGTTGCCCAACTGACCCTAATATACTGTGCTGTCGACAAAAAAAAAAGCCCAAAACAAAAAAACAAAAAAGTAAACAGAAACAAAAAACGCGCATGCACAAAATTAAAATTAAAATTGTAAAATGTCAAAAGTTTTTCCAAGGCAGTTTGTGTGTGTGTGTATATATATATATATATATATGTGTGTGTGTGTGTGTGTGTGATGTGCGTTGTAGTGCAGTTGAAATCAAGAAAACTTTCTGCTCAGTCAGTCATGCCTCTTTCAAGACATGATCGCTTGAGAGTGTATCACGCATAGCACTTAACCGATTATATATATATATATATATATATATATATATATATATAGATAGATAGAGAGAGAGAGAGATAAGAACTGGTTTAGGTTTCAGAATAAATACATAGAAAGTATAGTGGGTTATATATTTATTTCCAGTTTATAGTGGGGAGTTCGTTCTTTTGAAGGGTAGTTGTCCTCGTTGTAGATAGCCCACTATAAGTCATAAAGAAAGCAAATTGAGTTGAAAAAAAACATTTTATATATACACTTATCAATTAAGGTTTTATAATTTAAAATAATCCTTTAAATATGGGTCCAACGGACGTTAAAATGTTCATGGCAATAAAATGCTGAAAAGAGAATTAATGCTTAGGAATGTGGGAGCGTTGTAAGTAAGGAATGTCTTTGATGTATCCGCTTCTTAGGTCAGTAAGTCGTTTTGAGACAGGGAAGAAGGAAAGGAAAGGTGAAGGCGACGAGCATAGTAAGCCAATTGACTTGGTCAAGGGAGATACTAATAACTCTCGTACCTCTCAAGTCTGTCTAGGTGTGTCTGCGTCGGTCGATGCTTTCTGTATCGGCTTTTTATATTTTCTTTTTGGATCGCAGCAGATCATTTGGGAATTCATATCCGTAGTTGATTCTGGGCTTCCCATTGGCTCGCGAACTGGAATTTAATATTTAACCGGAACATCTGCGCGAAGTCGGATGCGTCGAGTTTTGGTCATTTTCTTTTTGGTCTTGAGAGTGCAAACATCCGGTCCCCTGCTTTTGCTCGGTCGGTATCACCACAAAAGTAATTGCGCAAGACAAATACGAATAAGTTCGCGGCATGACACTTTTTCGAAAATCTGACTAAATGGCAAAATATCAGGAATGTTTGGGAAGGCTTTTCTTGATCGAGCCACAAACATTTCCGCGCCCTTTCTAAATAAACAGGAACAGGCGGAGATAGATTTGAAACTGACACTCGTCAATCACCAGAGATTATGAACGTGCAACTGGATAGATAGATAAATAAACTGTAAGCAAACGCGGATGGCATGGAAAAGAAAATTTTAATTGGTGACAAGAAAGCAAGAAACAGGAATAGCTAATGCGTAATAGAAGAAAAGACCATATATTTGTCCAGTTCATTTAATATAGAGGGTATATATATATATATATATATATATATATATATATATATGTTTTTGTCATCTTTTTCCTCAAAGTACATTTAAAATATGCTCGCGAACACACGGACATTTTGGCCTATTCAATGCATTTACATGAAGTTTCAAGAATTTCAAGAATACACACATATATATATATATATATATATATATATATATATATATATATATTCACTTCTGTGTATACATGCTTTTTTAAATAACTTCTGCAATCAAGTGCAAATATGTAAAAATTCGAATATATTTTCGCATTTGTGCCTGCGTTTACACACGCAGATACAAACTTTGTACACACATTATATATATATATATATGAAAGTATTTTTCGCTCTTATGTATGTGCATGCATCAGCGTATATATATATATATATATATATACGCTGATGCATGCACATACATAAGAGCGAAAAATACTTTCATACAAGACTGAAAAGGAAAGAAATATATATATATATATATATATATATATATATATATATATATATAATGCATACACAGAGCAAGAGACACAAAGAAGAGAGAGAGAGAGAAATGGAGAATGCACATCTCCATATATACTTCCATGACACATACACATGATTTGCACTTGATGGCATTCGTATACGCATATTGAAAGAGGCAATTTTAGAAAAAGAAAACTGATTTTAATCGAATTGAAGCTTTTAGCAGATTAAAAAATTGACAAGGCTTATTTTTCGGATATATTGTTTGTATTAGAGAAAGAGGATTTTTCATAAATATCAAAAGCAGAGTATCACCGAGCGAATCACCGCCGATTGGCGGACTCGGAAGATTGAGGCAGTCAGAAGTTCCCAAGAGACAGCCACTGAAGTTAAGACTTTATTTTGTACAGAACGCAGATTCATTTTACCATTTTAATTTAATTTCTTTTTCATTTTCAGAAAACAAAAACAAAACAATACATTCTAGGAGTTTCAAATATAAAACTGATCGCAAGGAGAAAAAAGAGTATTGCCGAGCCGTTAAGAACTAGAGGAGGACCAACCAACTTGTTCATGTACCGCTTTCTTTCAGAACGTAGGCGATCATGAACTTCCACTTGTCCATGTCCCTAGTCACTCTTATTTCTCCTGGTATCTCCCCCAAGCACCACTCCGCCATCCATTTGCTCAAGCCCATCAAATATAGTTCGCGCTGTTTCCCTTGTCTCTCTTTCCCTCTAACCGTCCTGCGTGTATTAAGATTCTCCAAACTCTCATTCCGTGTCCCAGAAACCTCAGCTGTCTTTACATCTCGTCTGCATCCTCTTCAACACTCTGTCGTTGCTCACCTACTCGTTCCATGGCATCCTCAACATCCACATTTCTGTTGCTTCGAGACTCTCCTTCATCCTTGAAGAGATGGTACAACATTCGCTGCCATATAGAAAGAGAGATCACATAGCAGTCTAGTTCTCTTTTCTTCGTTTCCAATAAGATCATTCTATTTCTCAGAACTCTGGTCAGATTTTAAAATGCGTCTTTGTCTAAATGTGCCAGCAATTTTTCATTTCTTATTATTAATATTATTTCTTCATGGCGCGATTCCGATTATTGCTTTCTATAACTTCCTATTCGTCATAGCTCTTAAAAATGTTTGTCTCTTTACTATCCATTCCAGTCCCTGTTCTGTCATCCATTGACACAAGTAGATTGAATATACTAGTCCACATTTACATATTCGTTGTAGTTCGAAGCAATATTTGACATGGTGGTTAAAAGGTAAGCTACGATATGTTTATTCCCGTTCTTCTTGTCCTCAATATGTTTTATGAGGGAACGATCGAGAGAGAGAGAGAGAGAGAGAGATAACCAGGGAGCGATCAAGACAGAGAAAGTGAGAGAGAGAGAGATAACCAGGGAGCGATCAAGACAGAGAAAGTGAGAGAGAGAGATAACAGGGAGCGATCAAGACAGAGAAAGTGAGAGAGAGAGATAACCAGGGAGCGATCAAGACAGAGAAAGTGAGAGAGAGAGATAACCAGGGAGCGATCAAGACAGAGAAAGTGAGAGAGAGAGAGATAACCAGGGAGCGATCAAGACAGAGAAAGTGAGAGAGAGAGATAACCAGGGAGCGATCAAGACAGAGAAAGTGAGAGAGAGAGAGATAACCAGGGAGCGATCAAGACAGAGAAAGTGAGAGAGAGATAACCAGGGAGCGATCAAGACAGAGAAAGTGAGAGAGAGAGATAACCAGGGAGCGATCAAGACAGAGAAAGTGAGAGAGAGAGATAACCAGGGAGCGATCAAGACAGAGAAAGTGAGAGAGAGAGAGATAACCAGGGAGCGATCAAGACAGAGAAAGTGAGAGAGAGAGATAACCAGGGAGCGATCAAGACAGAGAAAGTGAGAGAGAGAGATAACCAGGGAGCGATCAAGACAGAGAAAGTGAGAGAGAGATAACCAGGGAGCGATCAAGACAGAGAAAGTGAGAGAGAGAGATAACCAGGGAGTTGATCAAGACAGAGAAAGTGAGAGAGAGAGATAACCAGGAGCGATCAAGACAGAGAAAGTGAGAGAGAGAGATAACCAGGGAGCGATCAAGACAGAGAAAGTGAGAGAGAGAGATAACCAGGGAGCGATCAAGACAGAGAAAGTGAGAGAGAGAGATAACCAGAGCGATCAAGACAGAGAAAGTGAGAGAGAGATAAACAGGGAGCGATCAAGACAGAGAAAGTGTGAGAGAGATAACCAGGGAGCGATCGAGAGACAGAGAGATAACCAGGGAGCGATCGAGAGAGAGAGAGATAACCAGGGAGCGATAACCAGGAAGCGATCGAGAGAGAGAGAGAGAGAGAGAGAGAGAGAGAGAGAGAGATAACCAGGGAGCGATCGAGAGAGAGAGAGAGAGAGATAACCAGGGAGCGATCGAGAGAGAGAGAGAGAGAGAGAGATAACCAGGGAGCGATCGAGAGAGAGAGAGAGAGAGAGATAACCAGGGAGCGATCGAGAGAGAGAGAGAGAGAGAGAGAGATAACCAGAGCGATCGAGAGAGAGAGAGAGAGAGATAACCAGGGAGCGATCGAGAGAGAGAGAGAGAGAGATAACCAGGGAGCGATCGAGAGAGAGAGAGAGAGAGATAAGTTCAGGGAGCGATCGAGAGAGAGAGAGAGAGAGAGAGATAACCAGGGAGCGATCGAGAGAGAGAGAGAGAGAGATAACCAGGAAGCGATCGAGAGAGAGAGAGAGAGAGATAAATTCAGGGTGCGATCGAGAGAGAGAGAGATAACCAGGGAGCGATCGAGAGAGAGAGAGAGAGAGAGAGAGAGAGATAACCAGGGAGCGATCGAGAGAGAGAGAGAGAGAGATAACCAGGAGTGGATCGAGAGAGAGAGAGAGAGAGATAACCAGGGAGCGATCGAGAGAGAGAGAGAGTGAGATAACCAGGGAGCGATCGAGAGAGAGAGAGAGTGAGATAACCAGGAGCGATCGAGAGAGAGAGAGAGAGAGAGAGAGAGAGAGAGAGAGAGAGAGAGAATAACCAGTGAGCGATCGAGAGAGAGAGAGATAACCAGTGAGCGATCGAGAGATAGAGAGAGAAAGAGAGATAACCAGGGAGCGATCGAGAGAGAGAGAGAGAAAGAGAGATAACCAGGGAGCGATCGAGAGAGAGAGAGAGAGAGAGAGAGAGAGAGAGAGAGAGAGAGAGAGAAATAACCAGTAAGAGCGATCGAGAGAGAGAGAGAGAAAGAGAGATAACCAGTGAGCGATCGAGAGATAGAGAGAGAAAGAGAGATAACCAGGGAGCGATCGAGAGAGAGAGAGAGAAAGAGAGATAACCAGGGAGCGATCGAGAGAGAGAGAGAGAGAGAAAGAGAGATAACCAGGGAGCGATCGAGAGAGAGAGAGAGAGAAAGAGAGATAACCAGGGAGCGATCGAGAGAGAGAGAGAGAGAGAAAACCAGATAACCTGGGAGCGATCGAGAGAGAGAGAGAGAGAGAGAGAGAAAGACAGATAACCAGGGAGCGATCGAGAGAGAGAGAGAGAGAAAGAGAGATAACCAGGGAGCGATCGAGAGAGAGAGAGAGAAAGAGAGAGATAACCAGGGAGCGATCGAGAGAGAGAGAGAGAAAGAGAGATAACCAGAGCGATCGAGAGAGAGAGAGAGAGAAAGAGAAATAACCAAGGAGCGATCGAGAGAGAGAGAGAGAGAGAGATAACCAGAGCGATCGAGAGAGAGAGAGAGAGAAACAGAGATAACCAGGGAGCGATCGAGAGAGCGAGAGAGAGAGAGAGATAACCAGGGAGCGATCGAGAGAGAGAGAGAGAGAGAGAGATAACCAGGAGCGATCGAGAGAGAGAGAGAAAGAGAGATAACCAGGGAGCGATCGAGAGAGAGAGAGAAAGAGAGATAACCAGGGAGCGATCGAGAGAGAGAGAGAAAGAGAGATAACCAGGAGCGATCGAGAGAGAGAGAGAAAGAGAGATAACCAGGGAGCGATCGAGAGAGAGAGAAAGAGAGATAACCAGGGAGCGATCGAGAGAGAGAGAGAAAGAGAGATAACCAGGGAGCGATCGAGAGAGAGAGAGAAAGAGAGATAACCAGGGAGCGATCGAGAGAGAGAGAGAAAGAGAGATAACCAGGGAGCGATCGAGAGAGAGAGAGAAAGAGAGATAACCAGGGAGCGATCGAGAGAGAGAGAGAAAGAGAGATAACCAGGGAGCGATCGAGAGAGAGAGAGAAAGAGAGATAACCAGGGAGCGATCGAGAGAGAGAGAGAAAGAGAGATAACCAGGGAGCGATCGAGAGAGAGAGAGAAAGAGAGATAACCAGGGAGCGATCGAGAGAGAGAGAGAAAGAGAGATAACCAGGGGAGCGATCGAGAGAGAGAGAGAAAGAGAGATAACCAGGGAGCGATCGAGAGAGAGAGAGAAAGAGAGATAACCAGGGAGCGATCGAGAGAGAGAGAGAAAGAGAGATAACCAGGGAGCGATCGAGAGAGAGAGAGAAAGAGAGATAACCAGGGAGCGATCGAGAGAGAGAGAGAAAGAGAGATAACCAGGGAGCGATCGAGAGAGAGAGAGAGAAAGAGAGATAACCAGGGAGCGATCGAGAGAGAGAGAAAGAGAGATAACCAGGAGCGATCGAGAGAGAGAGAGAAAGAGATAACCAGGGAGCGATCGAGAGAGAGAGAGAGAAAGAAAGAGAGATAACCAGGGAGCGATCGTTAGAGAGAGAGAGAAAGAGAGATAACCAGGGAGCGATCGAGAGAGAGAGAGAGAGAGAGAAAGAGAAATAACCAAGGAGCGATCGAGAGAGAGAGAGAGAGAAAGAGAGATAACCAAGGAGCGATCGAGAGAGAGAGAGAGAAAGAGAGATAACCAAGGAGCGATCGAGAGAGAGAGAGAGAGAGAAAGAGAGATAACCAGGGAGCGATCGAGAGAGAGAGAGAGAGAGAAAGAGAGATAACCAGGGAGCGATCGAGAGAGAGAGAGAAAGAGAGATAACCAGGAGCGATCGAGAGAGAGAGAGAGAGAGAGATAACCAGGGAGCGATCGAGAGAGAGAGAGAGAGAGAGAGAGAGATAACCAGGGAGCGATCGAGAGAGAGAGAGAGAGAGAGAGATAACCAGGGAGCGACTGAGAGAGAGAGAGAGAGAGAGAGATAACCAGGGAGCGACCGAGAGAGAGAGAGAGAGAGAGAGAGACAGAGAGATAACCAGGGGAGCGATCGAGAGAGAGAGAGAGAGAGACAGAGAGATAACCAGGGAGCGATCGAGAGAGAGAGAGAGAGAAGAGAGAGAGAGAGAGAGATAACCAGGGAGCGATCGAGAGAGAGAGAGAGAGAGAGAGAGATAACCAGGGAGCGATCGATCGAGAGAGAGAGAGAGATAACCAGGGAGCGATCGATCGAGAGAGAGAGAGAGAGATAACCAGGGAGCGATCGATCGAGAGAGAGAGAGATAACCAGGGAGCGATCGAGAGAGAGAGAGAGAGAGAGAGAGAGAGATAACCAGGGAGCGATCGAGAGAGAGAGAGAGAGAGAGAGAGAGAGAGAGATAACCAGAGCGATCGAGAGAGAGAGAGAGAGAGAGAGATAACCAGGGAGCGATCGAGAGAGAGAAAGTGAGAGAGAGAGATAACCAGGGAGCGATCAAGACAGAGAAAGTGAGAGAGAGAGATAACCAGGGAGCGATCAAGACAGAGAAAGTGAGAGAGAGAGATAACCAGGGAGCGATCAAGACAGAGAAAGTGAGAGAGAGAGATAACCAGGGAGCGATCAAGACAGAGAAAGTGAGAGAGAGAGAGATAACCAGGGAGTGATCAAGACAGAGAAAGTGAGAGAGAGAGATAAATCAGGGAGCGATCAAGACAGAGAAAGTGAGAGAGAGAGATAACCAGGGAGCGATCAAGACAGAGAAAGTGAGAGAGAGAGATAACCAGGGAGCGATCAAGACAGAGAAAGTGAGAGAGAGAGATAACCACGAGCGATCAAGACAGAAAGTGAGAGAGAGATAACCAGGGAGCAGTCAAGACAGAGAAAGTGAGAGAGAGATAACCCGGGGAGCGATCAAGACAGAGAAAGTGAGAGAGAGAGATAACCAGGGAGTGATCAAGACAGAGAAAGTGAGAGAGAGAGATAACCAGGGAGCGATCAAGACAGAAAGTGAGAGAGAGAGATAAGCGAGGGCGATCAAGACAGAGAAAGTGAGAGAGAGAGACCAACCAGGGAGCGATCAAGACAGAGAAAAGTGAGAGAGAGATAACCAGGGAGCGATCAAGACAGAGAAAGTGAGAGAGAGAGAGAGATAACCAGGGAGCGATCAAGACAGAGAAAGTGAGAGAGAGATAACCAGGGAGCGATCAAGACAGAGAAAGTGAGAGAGAGAGATAACCAGGGAGCGATTAAGACAGAGAAAGTGAGAGAGAGAGATAACCAGGGAGCGATCAAGACAGAGAAAGTGAGAGAGAGAGATAACCAGGGGCAGTCAAGACAGAGAAAGTGAGAGAGAGATAACCAGGGAGCGATCAAGACAGAGAAAGTGAGAGAGAGATAAACGGGGAGCGATCAAGACAGAGAAAGTGAGAGAGAGATAAACAGGGAGCGATCAAGACAGAAAGTGTGAGAGAGATAACCAGGGAGCGATCGAGAGACAGAAGATAACCAGGAGCGATCGAGAGAGAGAGATAACCAGGGGTGACCAGAGAGCGATCGAGAGAGAGAGAGAGAGAGAGAGAGAGAGAGATAACCAGGGAGCGATCGAAGAGATAACCAGGGAGCGATCGAGAGAGAGAGAGAGAGAGAGATACCAGGGAGCGATCGAGAGAGAGAGATAACCGGGAGCGATCGAGAGAGAGAGAGAGATAACCAGGGAGCGATCGAGAGAGAGAGAGAGAGAGAGAGAGATAACCGGGGAGCGATCGAGAGAGAGAGAGAGAGAGAGAGAGAGATAACCAGGGAGCGATCGAGAGAGAGAGAGAGAGAGAGAGAGAGAGATAACCAGGGAGCGATCGAGAGAGATAGAGAGAGAGAGAGATAACCAGGGAGCGATCGAGAGAGAGAGAGAGATAACCAAGGGAGCGATCGAGAGAGAGAGAGATAACCAGGGAGCGATCGAGAGAGAGAGAGAGAGATAACCAGGGAGCGATCGAGAGAGAGAGAGAGATAACCAGGAAGCGATCGAGAGAGAGAGAGAGAGAGATAACCAGGGAGCGATCGAGAGAGAGAGAGAGAGATAACCAGGGAGCGATCGAGAGAGAGAGAGAGAGAGATAACCAGGGAGCGATCGAGAGAGAGAGAGAGAGAGAGAGAGAGAGATAACCAGGGAGCGATCGAGAGAGAGAGAGAGAGATAACCAAGGGAGCGATCGAGAGAGAGAGAGAGATAACCAGGGAGCGATCGATCGAGAGAGAGAGAGATAACCAGGGAGCGATCGAGAGAGAGAGAGAGAGTGAGATAACCAGGGAGCGATCGAGAGAGAGAGAGAGAGAGAGAGAGAAATAACCAGTGAGCGATCGAGAGAGAGAGAAAGAGAGAGATAACCAGGGAGCGATCGAGAGAGAGAGAGAGAGAAAGAGAGAGATAACCAGGGAGCGATCGAGAGAGAGAGAGAGAGAAAGAGAGATAACCGGGGAGCGATCGAGAGAGAGAGAGAGAAAGAGAGATAACCAGGGAGCGATCGAGAGAGAGAGAGAGAGAGAGAAAGACAGATAACCTGGGAGCGATCGAGAGAGAGAGAGAGAGAGAGAGAGAGAGAAAGACAGATAACCAGGGAGCGATCGAGAGAGAGAGAGAGAAAGAGAGAGATAACCAGGGAGCGATCGAGAGAGAGAGAGAGAGAGAAAGAGAGAGATAAGCAGGGAGCGATCGAGAGAGAGAGAGAGAGAGAAAGAGAAATAACCAAGGGAGCGATCGAGAGAGAGAGAGAGAGAAAGAGAGAGATAACCAAGGAGCGATCGAGAGAGAGAGAGAGAGAGAGAGATAACCAAGGAGCGATCGAGAGAGAGAGAGAGAGAAACAGAGATAACCGGGGAGCGATCGAGAGAGCGAGAGAGAGAGAGAGAGATAACCAGGGAGCGATCGAGAGAGAGAGAGAGAGAGAAAGAGAGAGATAACCAGGGAGCGATCGAGAGAGAGAGAGAAAGAGAGATAACCAGGGAGCGATCGAGAGAGAGAGAGAAAGAGAGATAACCAGGGAGCGATCGAGAGAGAGAGAGAAAGAGAGAGATAACCAGGGAGCGATCAGAGAGAGAGAGAAAGAGAGATAACCAGGGGAGCGATCGAGAGAGAGAGAGAGAAAGAGAGATAACCAGGGAGCGATCGAGAGAGAGAGAAAGAGAGATAACCAGAGACGATCGAGAGAGAGAGAGAAAGAGAGAGATAACCGGGAGCGATCGAGAGAGAGAGAGAAGAGAGATAACCAGGGGAGCGATCGAGAGAGAGAGAAAGAGAGATAACCAGGGAGCGATCGAGAGAGAGAGAGAAAGAGAGATAACCAGGGAGCGATCGAGAGAGAGAGAGAGAGAAAGAGAGATAACCAGGGAGCGATCGAGAGAGAGAGAGAGAAAGATAGATAACCAGGGAGCGATCGAGAGAGAGAGAGAGAAAGAGAGATAACCAGGGAGCGATCGAGAGAGAGAGAGAGAAAGAGATATAACCAGGGAGCGATCGAGAGAGAGAGAGAAAGAGAGATAACCAGGGAGCGATCGAGAGAGAGAGAGAGAGAGAGAGAGAGACAGAGAGATAACCAGGGAGCGATCGAGAGAGAGAGAGAAAGAGAGATAACCAGGGAGCGACTGAGAGAGAGAGAGAAAGAGAGAGAGATAACCAGGAGCGATCGATCGAGAGAGAGAGAGAGATAACCAGGGAGCGATCGAGAGAGAGAGAGAGAGAGAGATGGACCCGGTGGGCGATCGAGAGAGAGAGAGAGATAACCAGGGAGCGATCGAGAGAGAGAGAGAGAGAGATAACCAGGGAGCGATCGAGAGAGAGAGAGAGAGATAACCAGGGAGCGATCGAGAGAGAGAGAAAGAGAGGCAATCAGGGAGCGATCGAGAGAGAGAGAGAGAGTGAGATAACCAGGGAGCGATCGAGAGAGAGAGAGAGTGAGATAAATCCGGGAGCGATCGAGAGAGAGAGAGAGAGAGAGAGAGAGAGAGAGAGAGAGAGAGAGAAAAGAAAACCCAGTGAGCGATCGAGAGAGAGAGAGAGAAAGAGAGATAACCAGTGAGCGATCGAGAGATAGAGAGAGAAAGAGAGATAACCAGGGAGCGATCGAGAGAGAGAGAGAGAAAGAGAGATAACCAGGGAGCGATCGAGAGAGAGAGAGAGAAAGAGAGATAACCAGGGAGCGATCGAGAGAGAGAGAGAGAGAAAGAGAGATAACCAGGGAGCGATCGAGAGAGAGAGAGAGAGAAAGAGAGATAACCAGAGCGATCGAGAGAGAGAGAGAGAGAAAGAGAGATAACCAGGGAGCGATCGAGAGAGAGAGAGAGAGAGAGAAAGAGAGATAACCAGGGAGCGATCGAGAGAGAGAGAGAGAAAGAGAGATAACCAGGGAGCGATCGAGAGAGAGAGAGAGAGAAAGAGAAATAACCAAGGAGCGATCGAGAGAGAGAGAGAGAAAGAGAGATAACCAAGGAGCGATCGAGAGAGAGAGAGAGAGAGAGAGATAACCAAGGAGCGATCGAGAGAGAGAGAGAGAGAAACAGAGATAACCAGGGAGCGATCGAGAGAGCGAGAGAGAGAGAGAGATAACCAGGGAGTGACTGAGAGAGAGAGAGAGAGAGAGAGAGATAACCAGGGAGCGATCGAGAGAGAGAGAGAAAGAGAGATAACCAGGGAGCGATCGAGAGAGAGAGAGAAAGAGAGATAACCAGGGAGCGATCGAGAGAGAGAGAGAAAGAGAGATAACCAGGGAGCGATCGAGAGAGAGAGAGAAAGAGAGATAACCAGGGAGCGATCGAGAGAGAGAGAGAAAGAGAGATAACCAGGGAGCGATCGAGAGAGAGAGAGAAAGAGAGATAACCAGGGAGCGACTGAGAGAGAGAGAGAAAGAGAGATAACCAGAGCGATCGAGAGAGAGAGAAAGAGAGATAACCAGGAGCGATCGAGAGAGAGAGAGAATGAGAGATAACCAGGGAGCGATCGAGAGAGAGAGAGAAAGAGAGATAACCAGGAGCATCGAGAGAGAGAGAGAGAAAGAGAGACAATCAGGAGCGATCATCTAGAGAGAGAGAGAGAGAGAGAGAGAGAGACAGAGAGATAACCAGGGAGCGATCGAGAGAGAGAGAGAAAGAGAGATAACCAGGGAGCGATCGAGAGAGAGAGAGAAAGAGAGATAACCAGGGAGCGATCGAGAGAGAGAGAGAAAGAGAGATAACCAGGGAGCGATCGAGAGAGAGAGAGAGAAAGAGAGATAACCAGGGAGCGATCGAGAGAGAGAGAGAGAGAGAAAGAGAAATAACCAAGGAGCGATCGAGAGAGAGAGAGAGAAAGAGAGATAACCAAGGAGCGATCGAGAGAGAGAGAGAGAAAGAGAGATAACCAAGGAGCGATCGAGAGAGAGAGAGAGAGAGAAAGAGAGACAATCAGGAGCGATCGAGAGAGAGAGAGAGAGAAAGAGAGATAACCAGGGAGCGATCGAGAGAGAGAGAGAGAAAGAGAGAGATAACCAGGGAGCGATCGAGAGAGAGAGAGAGAGAGAGAGAGATGGACCGGGGGAGCGATCGAGAGAGAGAGAGAGAGAGAGAGAGATAACCAGGGAGCGATCGAGAGAGAGAGAGAGAGAGAGAGATAACCAGAGCGATCGAGAGAGAGAGAGAGAGATAACCAGGGAGCGATCGAGAGAGAGAGAGAGAGAGAGAGAGAGAGAGAGAGATAACCAGGGAGCGATCGAGAGAGAGAGAGAGAGAGAGAATGATAACCAGGGGAGCGATCGAGAGAGAGAGAGAGAGAGAGAGAGATAACCAGAGAGGGAGAGATAACCAGGGAGCGATCGAGAGAGAGAGAGATAACCAGGGAGCGATCGAGAGAGAGAGAGAGAGAGAGAGAGAGAGATAACCAGGAGCGACTGAGAGAGAGAGAGAGAGAGAGAGAGATAACCAGAGAGAGAGAGAGAGAGAGAGAGAGATAACCAGGGAGCGATCGAGAGAGAGAGAGAGAGAGAGAGATAACCAGGGAGCGATCGAGAGAGAGAGAGAGAGAGAGAGTGAGATAACCAGGGAGCGATCGAGAGAGAGAGAGAGAGAGAGAAGAGAGATACTAAGAGGGAGCGATCGAGAGAGAGAGAGAGAGAGAGATAACCAGGGAGCGATCGAGAGAGTGAGAGAGAGAGATAACCAGGGAGCGATCGAGAGAGAGAGAGAGATAACCAGGGAGCGATCGAGTGAGAGAGAGAGAGAGATAACCAGAGAGCGATTGTGAGAGAGAGAGAGAGAGAAAGAGAGATAACCAGAGAGCGATCGAGAGAGAGAGAGAAAGAGAGATAACCAGGGAGCGATCGAGAGAGAGAGAGAGAGCCAAAGAGAGATAACCAGGGAGCGATCGAGAGAGAGAGAGAGAGCCAAAGAGAGATAACCAGGGAGCGATCGAGAGAGAGAGAGAGACAGACAGACAGACAGAGAGATAACCAGGGAGCGATCGAGTGAGAGAGAGAGAGAGAGACAAAGAGAGATAACCAAGGAGCGATCGAGAGAGAGAGAGAGAGACAAAGAGAGATAACCAGGGAGCGATCGAGAGAGAGAGAGACAAAGAGACAAAGAGAGATAACCAGGGAGAGAGAGAGAGAGAGAGTGAGAGACAAAGAGAGATAACCAGGGAGCGATCGAGAGAGAGAGAGAGAGAGAGACAAAGAGAGATAACCAGGGAGCGATCGAGAGAGAGAGAGAGAGAGAGACAAAGAGAGATAACCAAGGAGCGATCGAGAGAGAGAGAGAGAGACAAAGAGAGATAACCAAGGAGCGATCGAGAGAGAGAGAGAGAGAGAGAGAGAGACAAAGAGAGATAACCAAGGAGCGATCGAGAGAGAGAGAGAGAGAGACAAAGAGAGATAACCAAGGAGCGATCGAGAGAGAGAGAGACAAAGAGAGATAACCAAGGAGCGATCGAGAGAGAGAGAGAGAGTCAAAGAGAGATAACCAAGGAGCGATCGAGAGAGAGAGAGAGAGAGACAAAGAGAGATAACCAAGGAGCGATCGAGAGAGAGAGAGACAAAGAGAGATAACCAAGGAGTGATCGAGAGAGAGAGAGAGAGAGAGACAAAGAGAGATAACTAGGGAGCGATCGAGAGAGAGACAAAGAGAGATAACCAGGGAGCGTTCGAGCGAGAGAGAGAGAGAGAGACAAAGAGAGATAACCAGGGAGCGATCGAGAGAGAGAGAGAGAGAGAGACAAAGAGAGATAACCAGGGAGCGATCGAGAGAGAGAGAGAGAGACAAAGAGAGATAACCAGGAACGATCGAGAGAGAGAGATAACCAGGGAGTGATCGAGCAGAGAGAGAGAGAAAGAGAGAGCGATATATATATATATATATATATAGAGAGAGAGAGATGGAGAGAGAGAGAGAACAAAAGAGAGATAACCAGAAAGCTGACTCGAATGTGTTGAGCGTCCGATATTGAAAAAAAAGACGTATAGAGAAAAACAGGGATTGAGAAGGAGACGTTTAGATATAAAAAGAGTGCGACGCAGAGAGAAGTCGGAAATGTTGTGTCCGTTGATATATTGAGGACAATTTGTGCCTAAACCTGTGTTTCTGGTTTTAAAAAATTGCACAGAGAGGGATTAGAAAGTTATCATCTTAGATCAAGGCAGTTGCCGGTAGCGAGGGACAAAATCAAGCGTCGTGACCTAATGACCTGTCGAGGATATTTCAGTATTTTAAAGAGACGTTTGTGGGAGAAACAAAGAAAATATTTAAGAATAAGAAAAGGGAAATTAATTTTCCCATGAAGCAAGTTGTAGAGAAACTGAAAGGGTTTTCGGTTACATGTGCGATTTTATGACTTCAGTTCCGGAAAGGATTCCTTCTCTTCCCAACGACATCAATCGCACTTATTTTGTCGGCCCAACTTGTGGTGATGTCAAACCAACCCAGTGAAAGGCTTACTTCAATTCGACTATTTTTTACCTGCACTTATTCTTACTATAAATAACTTCTAAACTAAAGAAAACCGACATACCCATGAGGCATTGAGAACTTTGTTTCGCTGCAGTCACCATAAAAATTAACATGGGCATCAGCAGAAAGAGCAACCTAAAATGCCAAATGCAGGTGGGGTATACCAGAATCAAGCAAGTACAAAAATTTAAATACCTAGGAAGTGTTCTAACAGGAGATGGAAAGTGTGACAGATCCAAAGGCGAATTGGCATGGCAAAGGACACGTTCCAGAAGCTGAGTAAAGTACTAAGACACAGGAATATTTCACTAGAAACATAGAAGAGAGTGCTAGATTGCTTTGTGATGTCAGTTCTTTAACACGGCAGTGAATGCTGGACAACATTATCGAAAATGAGGAAAAAACTTGAAGCAGCGGAAATGTGGTTCTTCCAAATGATGCTGCGGATATCGTGGTCCAAGCATGCGAGCAATGATGAGGTGTTGGAAAGAATGGCAACGAAAAGGAAATTAATAATGAGCATCAGGAAGAGACAACTGAAGTTCCTGCGACATGCAATGAGGAAGGAGGGCTTGGAGAACCGGATAGAAGGAAAAAGAAACAGAGGAAGGCAGCTGATAACATATTTGCAGATCCTGATCAGGTGGATGATGGAACGTGGGTCACGAGGTGTAACAGGAGAAAACATACGAAGAGTCACCAGGGATAGGGAAACGTGGAGAACCATGATCACTAACGTCCTGAAAGGACAAGGCACATAGAAGAAGATCCGTAGCAGGAACTTAAGTTTTTGCCTGCTTCTCTCTTCTTTGTTTACATAGCCACTGAACACGCCGTTTCACCTAAAATACAGAGACACGCAACCATTGTTAACCTCCATAGTATGTTACTTTTCTTATAGCTATCTGGAAATGGTCATAAGCTGATAAGTATAGAGAGCAGTATTATGAAAATCCGTGTAATCAACACGGGTCCTGATAGTCATTACTGAATGTGCGTGCACCGGAAAAGCCATCTATTCGTTATCGCTGGTGAATGAGTGTTTTTCACATCTCACATCATTTTTTGTTAATATCCCAGATATATTTCTCCAATTTTTTTTTTCAGCAGAAAAAAATAGCTTTCGTTTTCCTTATTCGCCAAAGGATTACAGATACCTTTCTATTATTAAATAGAAATCATTACAGGTTAATAACGAAAAAAACAACAAAAAAAAACAAGACCTCACTAGAAAACAGAGAATCCTATGGAACACGTTCATTAGAATTGTGTCCACAACAGAAAACTTGATTTTTTTTTCAATCGTTTATCAACGTTTGCAGGTTATTTAAAGTCAGAAAATATTTTTTTTTCGATCTCCAAATCCGAATCTTTATCTGCAATACCTGATGTTATCAGGCGGTCACCCGACTCGGTACGGGCTAGGCTAGATATCGCTTAATATCAGGGATCAATCGAGAACCAATGTTTGAGCGCGATTTGGCCGGAAGCCATCTGCTGACGGAACATATGAACAACAACGAGGTTTTGGAGTGGATAAAAACGAATTTAAAACTAATACGAATAATAGAACAAGGCATCTGAAGTTCATGGGACATAATGAGGAAGGAGGGCTTGCAGAACCTGATACTCACAGGGCAGATAGAGAGAAGAGAGACAGCGGAAAGCAACGCATAAATATTTGATGGGCCTGGGCAAATGGATGTCAGAGCAGGGTTTTGGTAGGTTAACAGGAGAAAGCGTGTTAAGAACCACCAGGGATAGGGTAATGTGGAAAGCCATGATCGCCTACGTCTTTAAGAGACACGGCAAACAGAAGACTAGATAAATGAAAATCCGAGAATGGAGAGAAAAATCTGACAATGATACTGAAAATCTGAGGAGCTAAGTTAATCACGCAATCTACGTTTGGAGCATAAATAAAACCACAATGCTACTGCTACTACTACTATTAATAACAATAATTAAAAACCGTACGAATTGATTCCTGTGAATGAGCCGGCCACATCCTCACCAAGCTAGTGTTGCTATTATGCTTTTTGTAATAACATTTTAGGGAGTAGAGTTGTCAGCCCGACGTCACGTGCGCAACAATGAGGTGTTGGAAAGGATGCAAACGAGAAGAAAACCGATACTAAATATCAGGAAGAGACAAATGAGGTTCTTGGGGCAGGTAATGAGGAAGGAGGGCCTGGAGAAATTAATACTCACAGGTCGGATAAATGGAAGACTTGTTCGGTCTGACCAAATGGTTGACGGTGCGGGGCTTAGAAGAGATACCAGGAGAAACATTATTGAGAGCGACAAGAAACAGAGACAAGTAGAAGTCCATGATCGCCCACGTCCTGAAGGGACACGCACACGAAGTATCTCTAAAGGTAGTAAGCTCAGTCTTCTATGATATTTAACCCATACAGACAGAATAAATGGTTTTATGCCTTTCCTCAAATAATTAGTAGCCGATATAATAAGCAAGAACGGTAAAATCAGGTACGTTAACAAGATTTGTGACAGCCTCCCTTTATGAAAGAACTAGCAGTATAGCCCGGCGTTGCTCGGGTGTAATGAAAGCTTTAAAACTAATCCATGGTCCGGGAGCTCAGACTAAAGAATATTTGTGTGAAGTTTGGTGAGAATCGCATAAATATTGTGGATTTGTATAAAGGACATACAGACAGATAAACAGACACACACACAACCATCTTGTAGTATCCATTTTCTGCATTATTGTAAGAACTGCAACCTTGAAACTTCTGAATATCGTTCCTTATGTCTTTGTCTATGAGTGTATCAAATTTGATTAAAATTGGTCCACTCCTTCTATAACCCGATTTTTTCCATTATCGATTTTCGATATTTATCGGGGGTACCTCGACACAAAACCTAGCTAAGAACACTCACAAACGCTTATAGTACAACTGTGTAAATTTTCAAGAAAATCGGTTCAGCCGTTTCGGAGTCTATAGGTAACGGACACACACAGACAAAATTTCATTTATAAATAAGTTTAGATAAAAAATCACTTTTCAAATGGACAGCTGTTAATATGAAGAGCATACAAACACTGTATGTTAAGTATTATTTTACTTTAGAGTTTCTTTAAATAAAGTAGATGTATTTTAGGTACCTCAGCTCTTTTTTGAGATCTAAATTTTAAAAGGAATTTTTAAAAATAAAAATTTTCTTGAAACTTTTATTTTAGTTTTAATTGAAAGCTAAATGATTAAATTTACTATTTCCCGTATGCAAAATACTCTGGTGTATTTCAAACAGAAATTATATTGATTAGAATCTAAAATTTTTCACTTTTTTAAAATCCTTATTTTTCGGCCATTTTTAAGTGATCGACACATTTGTAAACTGAAGTTAATTCTCAGCTTTCAGAATTACGCAAAAATAAAATATATATCTGTAACACATGAATTTTGGAAAAGTAGCAAATTTAATGTCAAATTAATCTGATTTACTCAAATATTACCTATTTATAGCATGAAATTTAGAATAAAACTATTTCTTCAACACAGTTCAACTTTCTGACATTTTCACCGTATGTGTTGACAGATCTGAGAAAGGCGAGATAAGATAAGTGTATGGCGATCACAAGCGACATAATTGTATATATTTTTTTTAACCGAAGAAATTCGGAAGCACACGACCTTTTAATTTACATACAGAAATAAACATACAAAAGAAAAACTTCAAGTAGACAAAAAAAAGAAAAAAATATTTTTAAACTAGGAAGGCACGGCGATCTGTATTAAACTTTTTAATTATCGATTAGTAAATATAATCTTCGCTTGATAAGTTTTTAAACTACCCCCGCCACCAAAATCTTTGAAGTATTTTAGAAATATTTTTTGAAACTTTATAAATTATTATATTTGAAAAACTGAAAACAATTCTTTTAAAATTTCATTATTAATCGAAAACTTTTTAGACTATAATGTCCTTAATTTATATTATTTATTCAAGCAATTAAAATCTCATCAAATTAAATAATGTTTTTATATTATTGAGAGAAGATTTTTGGAAATAAAGGTAACATTTAAAAAAAAACAACAAAACAATAGACGATTTACAATGTCCAGTGAGTCCTGTGATTAACTAATAAAACCATTTATCACAACAAAATTTAATTTAAAATTTCGAATTTGCGTGGTGTGTGTGGGGGAGGGGTTTAACAGATGTTGAAGAATTACCAAGATTTTTATAAAAAAATTAAAAACATAATTTAATTCAATTGTGAATAAGTCTTAAAAGTTTCATTAACATCCGATAATTATTTGATTATTGCAAGAATTTCTAAATTAATGTGTTTGTCACCGGAAAAACAAAACAAAAAACAAACAGAGTTATTTAGTCTTATGTTTTCCATCGTAAACTTTCATCACGATTTGGTTATCCACTAACTCAAATCAAAACAAGATTTTGTACCAAAATTTCGAATGTGTTAGAAGGGATTAAAATTTTGTTTTTAAATAATTAACAATACATTTATCTATTTTCTTAATAACTAGCAGTGTAGCCCGGCGTTGCTCGGGTGTAATGAAAGCGTTAAAACTAATCCATGGTTCTGGAGCTCAGACTCTTTGGACGTTAGCACGAAAGACTAAATAGCAATAGTTGTTTCCAGTTAAAGCGAAACCGTAGACTGAAAGAAAAATGAATGGATGTAAGTCAAATTTTGATTTCCTGCTATCGATATCAAATAAGTTTTTTCGTCGTAAACTGAATTTTGAAGGCAAAATAAGTCCTCTGAGTAAATGGTATCATGACTGAGACTAAGAACTACAAATATACCTACTTCAAGCTAAACCTGAAGCAAAAACAAAAATAAAAGGGCTGAAAAAAAAATACAGACATACAGGTAGATAAACAGACACACACACACAAACATCTTGCCTTATATATATATGTATGTATTACGATTTTCTGCACTATTGTAAGAACTGCAACCTTGAAACTTCTGAATATGGTTTCTTATGTCTTTGTCTATGAGTGTATCAAATTTGATTAAAATCGGACCACTCCTATAACCAGATTTTCTTCGATTATCTATACAAAACCTAGCTAAGAACACTCGCAGACGCTTATAGTACAACTGTGTAAATTATCAAGAATATCGGTTCAACCGTAACGGACACAGACACACGCACAAAATTCCATTTATAAATAAGTTTAGATTTAGCTTTAGATAATAATAATATATGTATTTTGATGAAAAAGTTCGTTTTTATTAAGTTTTTTTAAAAAATTCATACTATGTTGTTTATAGGATACAAATCCTATATAATGCATCAACCAGCTAAAACATACAAAGTAAAATTGCACACCCACAAAAGTGGATTCAAACGACTGAAAACATTTTGGAAAAACCCAGACGAAGAAAAATTCACAAGTCAGTGTGAAAAGCAAAATTCTGGATCCTTTCGCTTATGTTTCTTCTGCTGCTATCAAACCAGTCAGTCAGTCAGTCAGTTAAGTGCCATACGTAATACACGCTTGGGCGATCATGTCTCGAAAGAGACTTGACTGACTAGGCAGAAGTCTGTCCTGCTATTTAACCCATAACTGGAAAGAAGAGACGGATTAATACCTTTCCGAAGGGTATTTGCGCGTATATGATTGCGACGAATTCAACTGGAATTCGAACTCGGCTCTCCGATTTCTCGTTCCGAGTCGATATCCACTGGACCACAACGCACATACCATGAACTCTAAACTTCTGAAAACAATTTATTATACTTACATTTCTCTTTGAACAATTTGAACTACAATGCTTTGCTGTGTTGCTTCATTTTGGGATAATTAGAAGATAACACAAACTGGAATTAATGATGTTTATTTTTGGTATAAAACTTTAGGTTTTTACAACAAGTTATAACCTTTAAATTTTGTGTGGATGCAGGAGCAGACTAGCTAAATTCTCTTCACTGTGGGATGCTAGTAGTAAACGAGCCTATCCCTTCTGGACTCTAGTGGTCAACTGACTGGCATCTTTCGTTTTTCAAATCTCCTACACAAAACTAGTGTCCTTAAATCCTACTTCTTACTCCTACCAAAAGAAACGGTTCCTTATTTTGCCGCCCAATTTTGAATTCTTGGCGTCAGTATATCTATCGTTTTCTATTTTTAGAACACTCGCCATTTTATAAACCATAACAGATTCATACCTTTCTCAATTAAAATCTTTCTTCTCCCAAATATAGTATTCAGTTAACGCAATTTCACTGATATTTTTTCTTCTTACAATTTTGTCATTCTGTTAATAAATCTTTACTTTAATGTACACCCGAAATATTTTATCCGTTCACATTTCAACATCCAACCTTCTGATATTTAAATTATGGGAGCTTCGAACGTGTTTGGCACAATTTACCAAGCATCTCCGATGCCCCTACATGTTTTAACAGCATTTAGGGGAGGTACCAAATGTAGTTACTTCTATATAATTAACTCGTTAACTCTAGAAACTGATGCACGACGCCTCACTATTACAATCTAATCTTCCTGAGTTGAAGGTCATAAGGATACTAAATTTTGCATATTTGTATCCCAGTGTTCCTTTGTTGTCCTGCTTCTCTCTCTCTACATATATATATATATATATATATATATATATATATATTATAAATAAGTATGCGGTGTAGATATAGAAGAATACAAAGACGTGTCCTGTACATAAAGTGGCAGGATAACTCTCTAGGAGAGCTCTAAATATATATGTATAGAAATACATATAAAGCAAATATATGTAAAAATAAAGACAGACACGTTATTCCATAGTTAAGCGGAAGTTTGGGGCTATTTCAGGCGAACCATCATCAGCTTCCGTCTTTATTGTACAGAACATTTTACATGGTATATATATATATATATATAGAGAGAGAGAGAGAGAGAGAGAGGAAGATAGATATTGACAGAAAGATATAGATCGTCATATAGAAAATATATCAATTCGAATAATCGAGATGAGAACAGATTGATTATATCAGTTACAAAATAATGTAATGCAAGCCAATAGGACTGTTATTCAACCAATGTATCGATAGATACTGTCATATGACACTTCGGTCTGTGTTAAACTTTGCTGACATTAATTACTTTAAGTACAGTCTTATCAGATTGGATGTCATAAGTATATTGGGCTTCGTATATTTGTATCATAACGTCACTTTGTTGGCTTGCTACTTTCTCAATTATGATATCATCTGAATCAAATCTTTGAATAAATTATCCTAAGTTCGTAATGACTTTGTTCAAGTACTTTTGACTATCTCTCCTCATTATCACGAATATTTATGTTATTAATTACATTATAGAAAACTTTCGATTAATTTCAAAACTGGAGTTTTTTTAAACTTATTTTTCTGTAGAATATTTTTTAGAAAAGAATGCTGAAATGTTAAGTCAATCATGATTTACATTTTTCTGTTATCTTCATCTTTGTTGCTATATTCACGACGCTCCGGCCGTTGTACACTAGGACCTTCTTTAGGCGAATGGAATTTTGAACTGAAGCATTTATTTCAATTACTGGGATAAAAGCTATTGGTTGGATCCAGTGATTTGACCCGAAGAGTTGTGAGTTTAATACCTGGCTGCAGTAGTAGTACAAAAAAAAACAAACAAAAAAAACCAAAAACAACCCCCCCACCCAAAAAAAACCCCCAAAAAACATAGCAAAAAAAACAAAAAACAAAAAACAAAAACGAAAGACAAACACACAAACTTAGAGTTGATGTAAATGAAGATAACTAAGACATCTGGAAGTGACATGACTCATGGAACGAGAACAATCTACCTCAGTGATCGAAATAAAGTATTCATTTCGAAATTTTAATCACCTGAAGAAGGTCGAAGCATATAACGTCGGTGAATATGGCAACAAAGACATCAGTTCGAGCAATGTAAATAATTACACTACCTTATCTCGGAAATATAGACAAATAAGTTATACCAATTATATATATATAATTCTTATATATATATTCTTATATGGCAATAAATGCTTGACGATTTCCTCGCAAATGAAAATGAAACGAGGCAACAGGGGTTCGACAGAAGGATGCTGAGAATACCACAGGCATCACGCGTAAGCAATGAGAACGGCTTTAGGGAAATGGAAACAACTTATACACACTGAGAACCAGAGAAGATAGCTGAAACTTCTGAGATACATACCGAGGAGAGGAATGCCTGGGACATTTGGCCCTCACAAGACATATCAAAGGCAAAAGTGATAGAATGCAGCGGTTTATATACCTGATGACCTTGTATGAATAGATGGCTGGATGGGATGTTTGGCAAAGAGACAAACGTTAAGACTGACAAGAAGGAAGAAGTTGTGGGGAGACATCACCCATGCCCTCAAGAGACACGGCACAAAGAAGTTCTTATGTGCATCGAATGCACATCTGAATAAAAAAAAAAAGAACCTTGATAATATCAAAATTTTAAAAAAATAATGTTGTAGAGTGGCTGACACCCATGCATCACTCTCAATGGTGGAATGGCCCATGAACTGAAGTGGTCTATTTAAGTGAAGAATAGTAGCATTCGAGGCGGAATATTCTAACTATAATAAATAATTACAGCGATCAAAACGCTCCCTCTCTGTGTTGTAAATTCTGTCTCATGTGTCACTAACTATTGTACTGTTCTGTGTATATCCGTTTAGCACCAGAAATTGCGCTGATTAATACCACAGCTCACTTTCTCCGTGTATCATATCTACCTCGGAGATAATATTTGCTCACTTCGTCTGGGCGGGGTGGGGGTGGAAATTATCTTGTTTAATGGGATAGTTTCTATTTGCACTATTTGTATTGTTTGGACGGTTGTTTGTTCTTTTTTTAATCATTTCACCCCAAGCAAGACATTCCACTGCCACTATTGCGTAGGGGTTTACATAGGAGTAGTTGGTGAGAAAGAGTGGTTAGATATAGAAAATGTCAGAAGGAGGGTGATAGACGGCTAGAATGTAGATGGGAAGAGTGTTGGAGAGAATGGATGCGAGTTAGTGTGTTAGGAGGTGTCTATTGACCTTACATTTAAACTCCTGGAGATTGTAGCCGTCGGGGAAGCAAGTTTGTGGAAGGGAATTCCACAGGCGGGAAGTGCGAGAAAAGAAGCTGTTGGAGTAGAAATTGCGGTTACATTTTATCGGTTTCACTGTAAAAGGGTGGGACCTAGTTGCTAATCTAGTATCGCATGCAAATTCGTACCTAGGGGGCACCAGTGATCTAAGTTCATCGAGCAGAAGCCGTGAAAGTATTTATAAAAGAGACACAAGGAAGCCACGTCACGCTGGTGTGAGAGTGACTGCAAGCGTTCTGCCTAGTCGGTATACATCACATTACAGATTCTCCGTTGTATTTTGTCAAGAACCCCGAGGAGAATAGCAGGGGCACCCGACCAGATGTGACAGCAGTATTTAATACACGGGCGGATGGTAGATTTATATATGTGCAGGATAGATTCAGACGAGAAAAAGAGAAAAACAAAGAACCGACTTTCATAGCAGCGGATTTAGCAATGGATTCGATACAGTCTTTCCACTTGAGGTCCGCTGAGAGTGTGAGGCCAAGGAGGCGTAGTGTTTTACTCTCTAGGAAGCAAGCCAGTTCCATGTTACTGAGAGGCAGGTTTGATTGTCTATGATGGTTAATTGATAGCAGCTTCATTTTGGAAGCATTAAAATTTACGAGCCATTTCTTACCCTAGTCTACTACTGATTGGAGGTCCTTTTCAAGCTCGACAGCGAGTTTCGCTTTGTCGCCCACACCAGATTTTTGATCGAGGCGAGAGTAAACTGTAGTGTCATCGGCGAACATGCCTACTTGGGATCTTAAGGCACCGGGGAGATCATTAATGTAGATCAGAAAGAGTGTAGGACCTAGGATAGAGCCTTGAGGGACACCCGCGTTATGACCAAGTAAATAAAAGCATTGGTTGAAGTAATTCAATGACTTGACCCAAAGAGTTGCAAATTCAATACACGGCCAAAGCAGAGGTGAGCAAAACTTAAAGAGTTGAGTTACTGAAGGGAAATAACTGAAAATGAAATATCCAAAAATAGAACTGCATGTGGAATTAACACAATCTACCCTGCTGGACGAAATAAAGGGTTCAGTTCGAAATTCTAACGCGTATCACTTGAACACCTATCGAAACGGCGTGAATATGACAACAATATGAGGACCAGTATAAATGGATACAATACCTTTTCACAAATAGAGACATTATTTTTTTTAGATCAAACTAGCAGTATAGCCCGGCGTTGCTCGGGTGTAATGAAAGCTTTAAAACTAACCGATGGTCCTGGAGCTCAGACTCTTTGGATGTTGGCACGAAAGACTAAAAAGCAATAGTCGTTTCCACTTAAAGCGAAACCGTAGAAATGAATGGATGTAAGTCAAATTTTGATTTCCTGGTATCGATATCAAATAAGATTTTTCGTCGTAAACTGAATTTTGAAGGCTAAATAAGTCCTCTGAGTAAATGGTATCATGACTGAGACTAAGAACTACAATTATACCTACTTAGAGCCAAACCCGAAGCAAAAACTAAAATAAAAGGGTGGAAAAAATACAGACACACAGGCAGACAAACACACAAACACCTTGCCTTTATATATATATATATATATATATATATTATCGATTTTCTGCCCTATTGTACGAACTGCAACCTTGAAACTTCTGAATATTGTTTCTTATATCTTTGTCTATGAATGTATCAAATTTGATTAAAATCGGACCACTCCTTCTATAACCCGATATTTTCTATTATCGATATTTATCGGGGGTACCTCGACACAAAACCTTGCTAAGAACACTCGCAGACGCTCATAGTACAACTGTGTAAATTTTCAAGAAACTCGGTTCACCCGTTTTGGAGTCTATAGGTAACGGATACAGACACACACAACGTTCCATTTATAAATAAATTTAGATTCTTATTCTATTTTAGTAATATACCATGTTTTCAAAATAATTGTAACGTTATACTATTAATAGTCAGTGGTTTCGTGTAATATTTTATGCAGTATGTCTACACATTGTACCAAGATATGATAAACGCCAAGTTAACCAACGAGATAACGTAGTATTTGCGTGACCAATAAAAATTTTGTTTAATGGCGATTTTTTAAGCGTAGCTTAGATGGTCACAAAGCCGAAAGTATGGGATTCCCAGTAGGGATAGAACTCAGTTGTAAATATTCTAGCGAGACAAGCTCGCTAACCATTACACTGTACCGATGTGCGAAAATGATCTAGCTTAGATGCGGCACAAGGTCGAATGTGTGGAACACCCAGTAGTGATCGCACTCACTACTTAGTCGTAATTGATATAGCGACGCAAGCTTGTTCACCATCACATCTCACCCCAGTTTCCAAATTTTATGTCTTATGAGTATTATTGTTGAAGTTGTTAAAAACATGTACTTTGTGAGTGAAGAATGAACAGATAAGAGCGAGAAAAAAAAATCAAAAAAAGGAGAGACGTGAGTTGCGAAGTTTTCCGTAGATCGCTTTCAGATAAAGTTTAAATAAAAACGCTCACCTTAATTTTATTTCACCAAGGACACAAGCTGCTGTCATTGGACATGTCATCATAAGAACATGAAAATGGTGATCAATATATTTAATAAATCCTACAACTGATATACATTTCGATCTTTATTTCCACAACTTCCTGCCCTTTTTTCTTTTGTTCGTTTTTCAATCCTTTTCGTCTTTGTGGCCTGTTTTTCTGTGTGTGTACAAAATTTTCGAGTAGGTTCCACGCTGTTTTCTTGTCTCTTGCCGTCAGCATTACGAGAACTTTTAATTCTCTAGATCTTTCCATAATATGTGTCACCTACATGCCAGCTGTCTCTTCTTGTTTAAGTTTCTTTGTAGATCATATTCTCCTTAAACTATCGCGTTAATCCCGTTGTATTCTCGACATTCGACGAGATAACCCTGTTGCTCCAAGCGTTTTTTTTTTCATCTGTAAAGAATTTGTCTAATGGCGATATCAGAGATCGAACATTGCATAACATTACCCCGCTGTCTTCTTTGTTTCCCAAAACATTTGTTTTTATCACTCGATACTTTACCCAATTTCCGAGTCCGATCAAAAGCAAGCACACATGGGCAATTTTTACTTTTGTATAATCAAAAGATTATGCGTGTATAAGGTGAGTGCAAAAGTTTACAACTAACCAATTTCTATAGATTACCGTTTTCAAAAAAAGAAAAAAGGGTTATGAATTTTTGCAAACACCTAATAGATTCACAGCATCTTTCTTTAGTTCACGTATTCTCTTGTTCTTTATAATTTTATATTCTCAGTTAAATAATGTCTTCCGTTATGAAATAACGATTTCGGTTTTCATTCTCTAATTTCTTCGAGGAATGTTTTGATAAGTTTAGCTTGTTGAAAAGCCGAATAATCTTGAATAAAGGGAAACAACTATCTGATGACAAGCCTGTGTAATATGTTGCCTGCAGAACTTATCTAGAATAAAAGTCTTGGAGCAGTCACACGATCATACGGGAAATATCCTGTTAGATTTATCCAAGCAGAAGCCTAATTCTTGACAGTATTTGATGTGAGTGACTGGTAAATTTTGAGAGAAATTGAAAGGTGAATAACAAATTCTCGGAAACCAATTTAAAACCAGGTTGGATTCATGATGCTCCAATATATATTAATACGTAAAGCTTAATTCTAGCCAACTAACTCAGTCAAATGACATACGTGATACACACTGGTGCGATGATGTCTCGAAAGAGACATGACTGACTGGGCAGAATATTTTCCCGCAGTTCGTTGCCATTACTTGCCACGGTAGACTGGTTGCCAGCAAAGGCTATAGAACTCAATCTGTCCTGTTATTTAACCCATAACTAGAGGGAAGAGACGGATTAATACATTTCGCAGGGGTATTTGCGCGTAAGTGAATGCAAGGAATTCAACTGGAATTCGAACTCGGTTCCCCGATTTCTCATTCCGAGCCGATATCCACATTCACAGCCAATAAAGAACTTTTTGAGAATTTAGACATGTGCATTGGTAGAAGAAAAACAAATACAATAAGGGATTGTCAGGTTCAAACATCACACTGGTTATTTGAACAGGAGTAAAGGTTTATCCCGTTGTTTCCTGTTTAGGATTGGGTTTCAGGTTGCTTCTAAATTCTTCATTTTCAATTCTAAATTCTTTCACTTCCACATTCGATCGCACTTTTGCTAGTTTCACGAATTGGGACATTATTCAGGCAGTTCTGAATGAAGAAGATCTTGATGTTTTTCCAAAGTGATGGATTTTGTCAGGTGGCCAGAGAATTCTCCTCTCCTCAACCCTACCAAGAAGCTGGAGCCATCACGAAGGAGCGCATGAAAAATATCCTGTTTTATTTGCTCAAAAACAGTCTAATTCTTCATCGTATTTAATGCGAGTAATTGACAAAGTTTGAAAGAAATTTAAAAAGTGAAAAAGAAATGTTCCGCAACCAATTTAAAGCTAGACCGGAGTTGTAATGTTCCGCTAAAGTATAAATATATAGAAAATATTTATATTAACATTCTAGTTTTAATTTCTAGCCAAAACTATGAAAATATAGACACAGGTGTTTTTGTAAAAAGAAATAGAACTAAAACAATCGAACCAATAAAAGGTTAAAGCTCATTGTGGATTTATTGCAATGGAAGAGAAGTTAGCTGAAAGATGATCGCTCTTCGTTGGGTCAGCTGGTTGAGTGATTCTGATGTTATTTGAAACATCAAACTCCGAATGATTAACAGACATTCCGGATAAAGTTCCTCAGTACCACAAGGCCGCATTAAAATACTGAAGGAAAATATAATAAAGTGGATGTCTTCAAATTAAACTTAACTTTTTGCTCACAAAGGAGTGCGCATATAGTGATTTTGTAAGTGTAGCTTAAAAGTGGCTCAAGGCTGCAATTATGAAGCACCTAGTGAGAATCGTACTCACTAGTTTGTCTCACTAACAACAATCACGACTAACTTTAGTATTTGTTCCTATTTCTGAAATGAGGTAGTATTTACATTCGGACTTTTGTCCGAAACTTTGTTACCATTTGTACGACGTTTCCGCTGTTGTACGCTCCAGCCTTCAGGTACTAGGAATTTCGAACAGAACCCTTTACCCTGGGGTATATCATCTCCATCTCTTGCGTAAAATCTCTTCTGGTAGCCATGAGCTATCTCCCTCTAACCCTGTAAATTACTTGTTCACAACTGCTGTAGCTTGGTATTGAACTCACAACACTTTGGGCCAAGTCACAGGATGGAGATGACATACCCCAGTGATTGTAATAAAGGGTCTGTTCGAAATTTCTATCACCTGAAGACGGCCGAAGCGTACAACAACCGAAACGTCGTACGTACAAATGGCCACAAAGATGAGGACAATAGTCCGAAAAATGTAAATACTGTGAGACAAACCTGTTAACAATTGCACTATGTCGAGTTGTTTAAAAGGAGTTTGCATATGTCTTCTCATGGAACCCGATAGTTTTGACAACTGTCAATGTAGCCTTTTCTTTTTTTTAAGAAAATATTAGATTTGATAGCTAATCAAGAGATTCACTATACTTTTGATCTGCCAAGCATCTTAGTGTCATTACAAAATAAAAGCATTTAACATTGGTTCGTGCTGTAATCAGGAAACAATTTTTTTTAAGTTAGGTTCCTTCAAAGTTTCTGGCGATATTTATTAAAACTATTGATCGTGGAGATCCATGATCGCCTACGTCCTGAAGGGACAGGGCACATAGAAGAAGAAGTATATTGATTAGATATTCTTTGCTATATATATTTTGATACATCTGTTAGACTGCGTATATATGCTTACTGACCTTGTGTGTCATTCGAGTGACCCAATCTAATTGTTACCATCGGATAGTCCCCGAACTTTACTCGCTGTGACTGTACCGTTCAACAGAAATAAGCGTACTGCTAACGCTTATTGATATCAAGCCAACTGAGTAAGTCTCCCAGTGTAATAATTGAATATGAATAGACATTATTATATATTATTATACAAGGCTGTGTAACGTTAGAGTTGTCTGTGGAATATTCTGTATCACCTCATTTCTCATGCTTGGATTCTTCGCTGTAATTCTGCTGTTTATGTTCTAAAAATCAGGTGCGTACAAAAAGATAGAGACAAATGCACGCAACGTTCTAATGTTTCATTTCGGCGAGATATTCTTGCTTTTGGAAATCGTTTTAGCTTTGCGACAGCTGCCACTGGGTTTTGCGTTTGCTTGAAATTATTTATGTTCTCAGAGCCCTCTTCGCTGATAATCGAGCCAAGATATTTGAATTGTCTCACTGTTTTAAGTTTCTGACAACCGACATTTATCTTGCTTGAAAGCGCTTACTCATTGTTCCTCATAACAAATGATTCAGTGTGATATATCATCAGACATGAAACAGGTCCATTTGAAAACACATAACCGCCGATAATAATAAAGTTGAAAAGGTATAAACATGCCATAAGAACTAACAATATTTCTACTAGTATCCTACAATGTATAACCACAGGTCACAGTAAAGGCAAGCAGAAAAAATAGACTGACAAAGTTAATTTATAGAGACTTACATATTGACATCTAATATGTTATAGACAAATAACGCGTTTTCTTCTTGAAATCGGCACATTTGTTTGATCAACATCCGCAGAACACATGGGGTTTATATTGCAACTATGCTGAGTGGACATTTGTTACAGAGTAGGCGTCTGCAATAGGGATTTTATCACCGTTTTATCCGTATCTAGAAAATTGTTCGAAAACGGTCAGTCATTTAAGTGCCATGCACGTTTGGGCGATCATGTCTCCAAAAAGACTTGACTGACTGGACAAAAGATTATCCCGCAGTAGGTTGCCATTACTTTCTGCGGTAGACTAGTTGTCAGCCATACCTATCGAATCCAATCTGTTATTTAACCCATAACTGGCGGGAAGAGACAAATTAATCCATTTCCCAAGAGTATTTGCGCGAAAGTGAATGCGGGGAATTAATCTGGAATTCGAACTCGGATCCCTAATTTCGCCTTCCAAACTGATATCCACTGCACCACATCTTGTTCGAAAACAATTACTAGGAGAAAAAACAAAACACAACTAACATTTATTAGAAGTGTGAATTGTTTGAATGGAACTTAATCGAAATTGTTTGAAATACGTATATCTTTCTTTGAGAAGGTCAATGCCGATTTACCCAGAATTAATGACGTCCATGAATGATGACAAAGAACTTTTTGAAGCAAGTTCTATCCCATCATCTCACAACAAGGAAATATTTACACGCTCTTAAAGAAGAACAGGACTTGAAAGGAATTCATATCGCAAAATAAGAGCAGGTTGCTAAAATATCGAGAGCGCTGTTTAATGAAAAACTTAAAAACTAGGCGCACCCTTTAATGAGTACTCTTCAGGAGTTGACTATTTGCGTACAGTGTCAATCTAACTTAAGATTATACGATTTTATTTTACTTTTTTAAATTCTAAGAACGATATTTGTATTCCGAATAATTATCATTTTTGTATTTCATTTCTTAATTTTTATTTCAATAAAGATTTTTGCATTTCGAATAAATGTGTTCAAATCATGTTTACGTAATCATCCTATCAAACAGGCATACTCGAATACGAGCGGACAGCCATTATTTTATTACTTATTAATCATTTCCCACACGGATTTTCGTTTTCAACTCGAGATCATACATTATGGATCCTCTTTATCAAGTTGTACGTCTTCAGAAAGCGTCAGTCGAATATTTGCAAACAACGTGAACCTCTGAAGCGATGAGATACCATTTTATTCTAGCTTAATTGATGTAGGACTTAAAGTTCAGTGGAACAGACACCAACATCACAATTTTATCTGGAATAACAGTAAACTGGAAACTTCTATCTGAAAGTAGGTGTATTTCTTAAGCTTCTCAATTTCTTTGACCTTCACAATAAGGGAGCAATTTCTTGTTGAGTTAGCACACCAGCAAAAGAAAAAAAAACGCTTGCGTACAAATAAACGAAGCCCAGTATAACGGTTGAGTAAGGGATGGCCGCTCGGTGTAAAGAATCGGAAAGCCGAGATCGAATTCATTACATTCCCTATGAATTCATATCTTCTCCCAGTTATGTGAAAATAGGACTGATTAGGTTCTATACCCTTGGGTGGCAACTAGTCTAGGAGATGGAAACTTTGAAATCAAAAATAGTTTGGGGAGGGTTAATATAGCAAGACAGACTAGATTATATAGCTTCGGTTGGCAACTAGTCTACCGCAGAAAGAACTGGAAATCTACTGCAAGAAAATATCCAAGCACTCTCTTTCAGCATGCCTTGAACCAGCTGAAAAAATTACCATGAAAAATACTATCTCATGTTAGTGTGCAACAAGCGGAGTAAACGACTTACAGGTACAACTCTCTGGTAGGCACATTAATTATTATTGAGAATTTGATTATTTTTTTTAAAAATACTTCAAGTTGATCCACAAAAAAAAAAAAAAAAAAAAAAAAAAAAAAATAGAAATTCAAATTTTCGGAATCAGCGCCTATTTTTCAAAATACTTGAATATTAGCTCGATGGCTTCTGTGAAAGATTCGAAAACTTTCACTATCAGAAAAAGACCATAATGATAAAATTAAAAACTTTCAAAATATTTCAGTGAAACTTTTATACCTAAACCTCCTCCGCACCAAAGTTAACATGATTAAAAATATTTCCACAACAATGTCTCTTCATTAGAAATCAATTGTTGTAAAAACTACGTTTTTATCCAACAGTAAAAAAAGAAAAAAAAAGAAAGAAATGTACTGGCATTCTATCTTAAATTAGCGAAAATAGAACAAAATTAAAGTACTTCCCTCACGCGAGATAACTCGACACCAGTTCTCGGAAACGAGAGAATCCCTGCTATCTTAAAAATAAAAAATAAAGGACGAAAAAAAATAAAAAAAGCAACAGTAAAAGAACTTATTTCCGTTCTGCCGATACAAAAGATATACTCAAGGTGGCCAATAAGTAGGTTTATACATCAATGTTTTTTTTAAGAAATTTCTTCCCTAAACAATGATATTAATCGCGACATTGAGATCTCGAAACAATTCATTGTTGGTGAAATTCTGAAAGTTACTGCTAAAGGTTTTAATTTTTCTTTCTTTTTTTATCGGAAAGTCCGTACCGAAATTGGAGATCGGTAATGAGATTGAAAGTGTTCAAAAAGATAAAACTTTTTCTGTTCATTAATTCCTGATCACAGACAATACTTACACTTTTCATTCTTAATGAGCACAAGACATAACGTATATAGTAGCATTCCGAATGTGAAATTACCAAATTCAATGCAATTTCTTGCTTAAAAGTAAAAAAGAAAAATTCATAGAGTAACAGACTAGTCAGTGGATCAAAACTTAGTGATTTTCTAAGCACAGCTTAGATGTGGCACAAGACTGAAAGTATCTAAAAAGCAACACGAAAATAGTAATAATATCGAGAGAGAGAAAGTGGAAAATTAATCTCAAGCACCAAATGAAAGTTCCCTCGTGATTTGAGAAGCAAGCCTTAAGGAAACTATGTAAACATCTAAAAAGTGAATTATAATCAGTAAGAAGAAATATAAAATAATTTTTTATCAAGCACCTCCTTCAAGTTCGTTGGCAAATTCAACGAGCTGTCAGAACCATAGAGGTTTACAATGGACAAAGTAAACCTAGAATAGAATCCCAGGAAAACATATTCGATCTGCAGGAGAAAAAAAAGACATAAAACACATGATTTTCGGTCTTAAGAAAATGTTTAACACGACACCAACACTGATTGAAGCAGAGAACGTTTAGAAAGCTAAAGTCAAAATTATGATTTGAGCCAAATCCTACCTTGTTTATAAAAATATTGTAATATCCTTGAAGATGTCAGGGATTTGAAAATCAGCGACAATGGAAGATAGAAGCTATTGCATAAGTGTACAACTCCAACGACATCAACCAATTTAGACGTAGCGAGAAATATTCTTCCTGACATATGGCTGACAAAATACAGTTTAGAAGAGGAGTCAGTCCACAAAGAAGACATGCTAGGGATGTCAGGTTGAATAGATTAGGCCTTGTTGATTTAGGAAGCAATCGAAAGAGTTAAAGCCGTGACATGAGATTGATGCGCCAAAACAATTTCGATGCGCTTGTTCGAATCCAGTGAGAAAAGTCAAAATATAAACATATAGTTTTTTTTTTGTTAAATTGATATCGCCCTAATTCAAGGTAGCAACACCACTGAAACAAAAAGTGTTACTGAGTGTGAAAGGGTTAGAAAAAAAAAACATTGCGAAGGAGCAAGAACAAACGAAGGGAGATAGCGATTGTAATGGAATGTAAACTTTTGCAGATTAAAGTTGGCTGGAAAGCAAGGAATCGTAAACGAGTTATGCAAGCGAGAAAAGAAACTACTCGCATAGAATTTATAGTTACATGTAAGAGTATTTAGAAGGTCTATCTATCTAAGTCTGTTTTATAGCGGGTTATCCATTCTTTTCCCGTTTATAGTGAAGAGTCCGTTCTAGTGAAGGGTAGTTGTATATTGTTGCAGGTTAACGAAATTTGGTCTTGTTGTAGATAGCCCACTATAAGTCATAAAATGATTATAAGTTAAGAAAAGCAAATTGAGTTGAAAAGTAACATATTATATATACACATATCAATTAAGGTTTTTACAATTAAAGTAATACTTGAAGTATAGGTCCAACGGACGTTAAATGTTCATGGCAATAAAATGCTGAAAAGAGAAATAATACTTAGGAATATGGGAGCGCTGTAAGTAAGGAATGTCTTTGATGTATTCGCTCCTTAGGCCAGTAAGTAGTTTTGAGACAGCGAAAGATAAGAGAAGAGGAAAGGGAGGCTAGGATAGTAAGCCGCTTGACTTAGGTCAAGGGGATACTGATTACACTCCTCTCCCTCGAGTCAGTCTGTCTGGCGATGCTTTCTGTATCGGCTTTTTATTTCGATTTTTGGATCGCAGGTGATCATTTGGAAATTCATATCCGTATTTGATTCTGGGCTTTCCATTGGCCGATAAATAAAATTCGCGTAGGCTCGCGAACTGGGTATTTTTTTTTATTTTTCAACCCGGATGCGCACCGACGACTTTTATTCATTTGCTTTTTGGTTGTGAGGGTGCAAGCATCCGGTGCCTTGCTTTTGCTCGGTCGGTATCACCACAGTCCTTATCTATTCGATCATTGTCAAAATAATTTGAAATAAAGTAGCATCACTGTTGCTTACGCGTTCTTGCCTGATTCTCTTCTAGTCATTTATTTTTATTGATAAAACCTAATTCGTCGAAAAAAGTGACCAATCAGTATGTGACACCAAATAAGAAATTGCTATTAAAAAAAAAAACAAAAAAAAAAACAGAACCGTTAGTTTAAGCTAATATTTTGTTTCCGGGTTCGATCCTGCTTAGATAAAAAGAATCTTTTTTATCTAATAACCATAGATTTTGTTATCTAATCACGAAGAGATATTTGCAAAACGTAAATATCCGTATTACAAAAATACATCAATAAATAAAACTAGGAAAGAGGGCTTGGAAAATTTAATAATCACAGGGCAGACTGAAGGTAAGAGGGTTAAAGGAAAGCAACGTTCAACATACCTGGCGAGCTTGAGTGAATGGATGGCGGAACTGAGTTTGGGAGAGATGGTAAAAGACGAATGTTATTAACAGCTACAAAGAACAAAAAATTGTGGAGAGTAATGATCGTCCACGCCCTAAAAAATGCGACATTTAGAAGAAGAAAAAGTAATCTCAGCTGGTTATTTCTCATTCAGTGACCTTTTCAGGTGACAACTATTATTTATTTCATTAATACACGTGACACGTATCTGGACAATAAGAATTAACCCCAAATCATAACATGCCAATATTCTGTGTCTCTTTGCTTTTTTCATTTCTCTCATGATCTTTGACGAAGTTTTAATAAAAGTCAAAAATTTGTTGTCCCATTTGTTCTTTACTTTATATATATATATATATATATCCATGGTTCCATAATTCTCATTTTTGATTGAACAATATTGATACACCTAAAGCATTATATATATATATATATATATATATATATATATATATAAAATAGATAATAACCAGTCTACAGCAGAAAGCAACCTAATCTTCTGCCCAGTCAGTCATGTCTTTTTCGTGACATGATAGCTCAAAGCGTGTATTACGTATGGCACTTACCTGACTGAGATTTTTCGAACTATTGTCCTTATCTTCATTACCATGTTTACGACGTTTCTGCCGTTATATGCTCCGGTCTTCTACTAAGAATTATGAAATTCCTAGCACTTGAAGAAGACCAGAGCGTACAACGACAGGAGGCGGGGAGAGGGTGCGACGAGCATCCATATTGGGAGGACATCCAATCAAAGAGTGACATAAAAACTTAATTTATATTTAATTTGAAAAAAGTGACTATTTCATGTTTCATCTGTTTTTATATATTTGAAATATCTTCGTTTCTCACATTTCGTCAATAGCAGGCCACATAGGCCCCTTAACTGAGTCTTAAAGATATAAAATCAAGGAGTTGGCCTCGAACGTCACCAAACATAACCACGGTATTGTCACCATGTTAGTATTTTTTTTAAAGGACTCGCTATTTTTTGGACAGCCTTATACTTTTACGTACACAAATACGAACATACATAAAAAATCATGCGAGTTCAGATGAAGAACAGCTTTCAGCAGCAGGAGCATCTTTGCTTTCTTGTTGCAAACGAAAGACTTAAGTGGCTCCACTTTCTTGCCCTTTGGAAGGATCTGTTTACGATGCATGTCAGACCAGATGCTACTGGAAACCTTGACAGACTTGTCGATCTTTTCCTTGGAACGGAGGGCTAGACCATTAACTCTCTTAGCGAAGACAAAGCGGAAGACAACTTCTGCTTCGTGACTCTCAGTGGCTTCTGAGTGAAACCTCTGCGAGGCGCACTGCGTGACGTAAATGCAGAAGGTGATATTTGGCTTTATTCTTTCATTCTTTGCTTCGCGTGGTCAAACTTGGAAAGGTATATTGCTCAACACAATTACATTCACTTTAATATATACTGAAGAATAGGCTCTCTGCTCAGTATGGTCTACTGATAAACGTTTAAGTCTGTTTATCTATATTCTCTCTCACTCACACACATATTTCTGTGCGCGTAGCATATATACAGGGTGTCCATAAAGTCCATGTGCACTTTAAAAAATTATAAATTTATTTGTATTTGTGATAGAAATAATCTGTAAAAAATGTTATAAATTTTAATGTACCTAGTTTTAAGTATAGTTATTGAATAGTTCTTCACCACAAAATTTCCAACAAGTTTTAGATAAGTAAACAGATTGATCGGAAGGGGTGAACCATTTTATTGGCCTCCACGTTGGCCAAATTTGTCGCCATCAGATTTTTTTTTATGGGGACATGTAAAAACGACTGTGTATGCCACCAAACCTAGTTCATTAGAAGATTTGAAAGGAAAATAATGAGTTCAGGCATTACTGGAAATCAGGTGGCAAATATTTTCCGTGAAGTACAAAATCGTTTGCCTCTTTGTATTGATGGATGACATGAGGAAACTTAAATAAAATTTCAATAAAACCTTAAAAAATGCAGGTTTACTTCTTTCTAATCCTTTTTACAAATTATTTCTATCGCAAATTTTTTTTTTTTTTTTTTTATAAGCGTTTCACCCCGAGCAAGGCATGTCACTGCCACTACTGTGCAGGGGGCTACGTAGAGAGGAGAAAGGCTGGTTAAATATAGGACATAACAGAGGGTGGGTGATAGGCGGGTGAGGATACCGAGAATGAGGGTTGGGTAGATGAGAGTGTGGTGAGAATAGTTGGGAGTTAGTGTGATAGGAGGTGTCTATTGACCCTACATTTAAACACCTGGAGATTGTAACTGTCGGGAAAGCAGACTTGTGGAAGGGAGTTCCACAGGCGGGAAGCGCGAGAAAAGAAGCTGTTGGAGTAGAATTTACGGTTACATCTTATTTGTTTAACTGTAAAAGGGTGGGACCTAGTTGCTAATCTAGTATCTAATCTAAAAGTTATAAATTTTTAAAAGCGCACACGAATTTTATGGACACCCTATACATATATATATATATATATATATATATATATATATATATATAGAGAGAGAGAGAGAGAGAGAAAGAAAGAGAGAGAGGGAGGGAGGGTGCGAAGGACAAATTGTCGTCTAAATTTCGCAAAAAAGATAGTAACACTGTTACATCATTTTAACAAATACTTTTTCCAAAATTAACCAAAAAAAAAAAAAAACCCCAAAAAACCTTGGAATACTAAAGGGTACATTTGTTCAATAAAATCACCATTGACTCTAGACTTCGGAATTTCCTGCAATTCTAGAGGGTCTTCTTGCTTAAGTTGGTCAATGCTGCCATAATCCTTGTCTTCAGTTCATCTTTGGTGTTACATGGAGATTTGTTGGTCTCTCGCTCCACTGCGTCCCACATATAATAATCAAAGGGTTTGCAGTCTGGGGTGTTAGGTGGCCAGATATAAGGGGTATGTTGTTACAGAAATTGTCTGACAGCCATGCATGTTTTCTTTTATTTGTGTGTCATGATGCAGAGTCATATTGCAAGACATGGGGTTTCTAGACAATGTCAGATATAGAATCGGACCCTTGACGCAGTGCACATCTACCTCTTCAAGGCACATCATGTAAGCCTTCGTGCTGAATCTAAGGCCCTCACCAACAAAGTCAGGAGTTCTGTTCTTATCAGAACGATCAGAGTAAGTTTTCCAAGCTGTTGTCTCTTTGTAATCACAGTAAGACTCATTCAACTCTTTCTGATACTGTCCTATTTTCTGTCCTATGACAATATGAACAATTCTTGTCCTACTTACATCACCCAAAAGAAAAACTGTAATATATATATTAACAAGTACCATATATATAGTCAGTTAAATGGCATACGTGATACACGCCTGTGCGATTATGTCTCGAAAGAGACATGACTGATTGGGCAGAAGATTATTCCGCAGTAGGTTGCTATTGCTTTCTGTGGTAGACTGGTTACCAGCAAAGGCTACAGAACCCAATCTGTCCTGTTATTTAACCCATAACTGGAAGAAAGGGTCGGAGTAATACATTTCCCAAGAGTATTTGCGCCGAATTGATTGATTTTGTTTTTGATGAGGGAACATATTTTTTAAAAGTCTACGATATTGTTGGCAGATAATAATAATTAGAATTTCCCATTCCGAATTAGTTCTTACCAATTAACCAGTAACCGGGAAGAGAAGAGTCATATCTTTCGCAAGGGTATTTGCACGTCAGTGAATACAACGGAAATGACTAAAATTGAAATTCGGAGAGCCGAGATCCAATTCTAATCGGGTTCGTTATATTCACTGATAAGATCCCTTACATAACCCGCATATCCATGCTTACAGCACCTGACATTCCAAAGCGGTCACCCATCTAGGTATTGAACATGTTCGTTGTTTAACGCCGGTGATTGTATGAAAACCAGTGTTTTAACGTGATTTTGCTGTAAACCTTAAATATAAATCTAAAAGTGGACAAGATCCTTGCAGCAACAGTTAGCTTCATGCGTGAACGAAATCTTTTGTCCATGCGTTCAAACATGAAACAAAGTGTGGCCGCTCGGTGTTGACTTCAAGCATGCACTTTTTGGGGCGGTTTCCTCACACCAAAACAAGTTCATATAAACATAAATCCGCAAACCCCTTTTTTTAGCTTTTAAGTTTAAACTTTCGCCTGTAGAATGTTTTCTTCTTAGTTAGGCGTACAATGCACGTTATAATTAATGGAAATTTCTAAAAACTTCTTAAAACAGTTCTTCAGGTAAATAAATTTCTCAAGTTCACCGACTGTTATTGCTCTATTTAGATTTGATGAGGGACTTCCTTCCTGAACATTTGTTTTAAATAGTGTGGAAAGTCAACGTTTTGATTACGTTATTTTCTCTTCAAGTTAAATGTGCTATCCATTTTAGTTGTTGCTGCTGTTGAAAGTATTCAATTAGTATTGAATAAATTGCTTGGTTTGGCAGAAGGCCAGAAAACACAACACTAAGCATAGCAACCAAAATATCTCTATATATTCTCTGTTTATCAGACAATTTTGTGAGATGAAAAGTAGAGGTATTCAAAAACGAAATACTTAGACAAAATCAGATTTAAAAGTGTTGTTTGAGATAGTATTTCAACATTATGTATATAGTTTAAAACGCAAACAGAACCTACATAGTTAATATTTAATATCAAGGTTCATATATAGTTGTCCAAATGTAAATGAACAATAGTAATAACATTTATTTTGAGGTTGCATATACAATTATATTTACTAATAAAATTATTGCAATGATAAATTTTATTGTGTACAAAAAGACAAAAATGCTAAACTTTTCGACACCATAGTAATAATATAACCGATACCCAAACCTTCTCCATCTACTTCTTGACACCCCCCCACCACAAACAATAAGCACAAATAACTATGATCTATTAACAAGTCAGCGGAGTAGTTTCTCGTTACCATATTTACGGTTGTAATTCTGAGTACATCTTTTCCGAGACTGGTTGCTCTATCAAGGCATAAGGGCCAGATCTGCCATATCGTTTAAACCCTAACGTTTGGGAGGGGAGGGAATGAAATGGAATAAAGAAGGAGTGCAAAGTGAGCACAACAGATTCGGTCCTAATTTGAACTCTGTTCGCTGATTTCAATTTCCGTACCAACAACAGTTACGCCATCCTCACATCCTGAATCACAAATAGTTTATTTTACAATAATATTTAGTCATGAGAGAAACTCGAGATAGAAGGTTACAGTATAAGAGACACAGTTTATGGGGATATGTAGGGAAGACAACAGTTGATTCTAGATTTCAACAGGTTAAGACTGTAGTGATCAGGAAAGCATAATCTTGGGAGTCGGCACCACAAAACATTGGTTCGTGGGAAGATGATGCTCGAGTGGGACTTACATCTCACTAATGCAATACGAAGGGAATAAAGGTAGTTCATTATTATGTTCGTGGCATAGCGAGTCTTAGCTGTAAAAGCTAAAAATAGGACTAAAAATGTAGTTCGTTCAAGCACTTTCCATGCAAACAACGACAGACTTGCGAGCAATATGAAGGATTTGAATGTAAGTTGCATTTATTTTTCGGCTTATTCCTTTATAATGATGTTCACCGAATACAATGTTTGAGAGTAACTCAAGGTAGAACTTTAAAATTAAAATGGTAATGCTGAATGAAGGTGGGTGGTAGGAATATATTAGGAGATTGCAGGCAAAAAAGATTTAGAGGATAAGGCGAGTAGATGACATTGATTTGAAAAGGTAAAGATGAGAAGTGTTCAGTGAGTGATTCATGTGCGAGTCTGTTCAAAAACGTGGCAGTTCTTGGAGAAAAAAGCGGTCTGTGAGTATATTTGGAACATGTTAGAAATAAGGGTGATTCGACTCTATGAAAATTGCATAGCGTGTCAGAAAGAATGAGAAGAGTAAGAAAAATCATGACGTATGAGCGCCACACAGAGGTCTGAAATAGTTAAGATTCACATTAAGGAGTACATTTGAATCCAGTACATAAGAATTTATATATAACAGCAGCATAAATAAATGTTAACAATGATATTAGCACGACACAATTATGCTCTCATTAATAAAGGATGTATGCATATAATCTATTGTTGGACTAATGTCCTTATCTTTGAGGTTACGTTCACAAGGTTTCTATCGTTATGCCCTTCTTATGCCGTCACAAACTCCTTCAGGTGTGTTTTGTAACTAACCTTTAGAGAATGTTGAAATAAACACTTTATTCAATCACCGGCGTTAGAATGTTTTTGTGGTGCTGGAATATCACGTCTTGTTTTTTTTAATTCATTTTGGTACTGCTCAGTTATGACAAGTCTTTTTTATTCATTTTGGTACTTCTCAGTTATGACTAGTCTTTTTTTATTCCTTTTGGTACTGCTCAGTTACGACTAGTCTTTTTTTATTCATTTTGGTACTGCTCAGTTATGACTAGTCTTTTTTATTCATTTTGGTACTGCTCAGTTATGACAAGTCTTTTTTATTCATTTTGGTACTGCTCAGTTATGACTAGTCTTTTTTTATTCATTTTGGTACTGCTCAGTTACGACTAGTCTTTTTTTATTCATTTTGGTACTGCTCAGTTACGACTAGTCTTTTTTTATTCATTTTGGTACTGCTCAGTTATGACTAGTCTTTTTTTATTCATTTTGGAACTGCTCAGTTATGACTAGTCTTCTTTCTACTGATGTCTGAGTCTGTACTACATATTTTAGGTATTGAACTCACAATTAGTATGCCACCAAATCCTAAAACCAACGCTTAATCGCAGAGGGACAACAGCTAGAATAATAACGTTGATAATTCAACATACCGGAAAATAAAAGAGGAATAATCTAGTTCTTTCTTTCTTTCTTTCTTTCTTTCATCTCTCTCTCTTTCCGTCTGATTTCAACTTTAGGTCATGTCATTCTAGTTGAGATCTAATGATTCTAGCCAACATTTAATTAACCTTGCCGTGACAAAAAAGTAAAAGAAAATCAGCAATTTACGTTCGCCATCGAAGACAGATTTGCTATAATTGTGACTTTAAGTGGAAATAAATAAATAAACAAATGGACAGAAAATTAGGAGGTAAAAACAAAAAGTACGAGAGAAAAAGGAAGATTCATAAAATAGAAATAAATAAAGACGTGTATATAAATGCGATTAGTATTATTCTTTCGAATACGTAATTACTTCGACTCAATTTGATGCGACTTGTTTCTTTTTTTTTAATTTACTTTATAGCAAATGCATTAATGTTTTCTGGGATTACATAAACAAACGGACGTTTAAAATCTCTCTCTCTATCAATCTCAGTCTGTTGTTAACTATTAAAGTCTGTTCATATCTATCCGTCAATCTCTCTTACGTAACTATCTATCTATAGCAGTCGGTTCGTTGTCTATATATCACGTTATGTTTTCTATCTATCTAAATCTGTTCTTATGTATGTATGTATCTATCTACATCTTTTAGTCTGTACTTATGTAGGTATATATGTATATATTTCTTTCAATCTGTACTTATCTCTCTGTCGAGATTGGCCTTTTAATTATCTATCTTGGGCACCTAATGGCTAGCAAGCTTGTCTCGTTAGAATCAGTTACAGTTCAGTAGTGAGTTCGATTCTCACTGGGTGTCCCATACTTTCACCTTGTGCCACATCTAAGCAGCCCTTAGAAAATCAACTACCTATCTATTTCTTTCAGTCTGTTCTTATCTATCTATCTATCTATCTATCTATCTATCTCTTTCAGTCTGTTCTTATCTGTCTAATTACTACACTAAAACTTTTAATTAAATTCCAGGAAAGCGGTTAGTTTTTGCTACATTACCGTTTCCTTTTACACGTGTACGTTCATTCGATTCTGAGATTTTACACACAGTCAGATCCTGAGTCGAAATGGCATAACGTATTTGCTTCTATTTATCAACTAATCCCCACTCAAATGATAAAATATTCATATGATGTCACTCCTCTGAATAACGTCATATACATGACGTAGAATGACGCGTCTTAGATGTTGGCATCGTTGCAGGAGCCTATATATCCAGGTACATCCGTATCTTACTGTGCGACTGTTGGGAAGTTTGAAACATCTCCCATACGTCATTAATGTGTTTTCTATCTGGTAAGCGAGGAGGGGGAAAGTAGAGTATTTAGAAGTCAGCAGAATATTCCTAGAATAATTTCCCTGTCATGTGCGCTTGATGTTATGCTGAAGCGTCACCCTCTGGAAATATGGCAAGTATAATGGGGTGCAAAACACACCAACATCACTGTGGAGTCACAACCAGCTTGCACAGCCCTCTGCTGACAGACTGAATGCATAACTTTATGTGGACTCCTCTATACACGAAGTCGACAATCGGTCTGAAATAGCGGGAAACATACGCATCTGACCAGGCGCCTTCTACGTCCCATTGACAGTTGAGGCAGAGTCACTGATACCGCGGTGTCGATAATTGTATCCTTGCAGGTCGACGACTGCGAATAACCTCCACTGGAATTCGATGTACATTGACAGTAAAAACTTGCGGGGTAATGCAGCCTTATCATCGGCAATAGTCTGGAAGATTGCTATAAAAAAAAGATAGTTGACTAATATCTGGGAATTTATATATATATATAACTTATTTATAAATGGAACTTTGTCTGTGTATGTATGTCCGTTATCCATAGACTCTGAAACGGCTGAACCAATTTTCTTGAAAATGTACACAGCTGTACTATAAGCGTCTGCGAGTGTTCTAAGTTAGGTTTTGTGTCGAGGTACCCCCGATGAATATGGAAAAATTGATAATCTAAAAAATCGGGTTATAGAAGGAGTGGTCCGATTTTAATCAAATTTGATACACTCATAGATAAAGACATAAGGAACGATATTCAGAAGTTTCAAGGTTGCAGTTCTTACAATAGTGCAGAAACTCAATAATATATATATAAAAGGCAACGACGAAAAAAACTTATTTGATATCGATACCAGGAAATCAAAATTTGACTTATATCCATTCATTTTTCTTTCAGTCTACGGTTTCGCTTTATCTGGAAACAATTATTGCTTTGTAGTCTTTCATGCCAACGTCCAAAGAGTCTGGATTACTTTTAAAGCTTTCATTACACCCGAGCAATGCCGGGATATACTTATATATATATATATATATATATATTTCAAGTGAAGAGGACTCAAGGTTTTTTTTATTTTGAGTGCTCTGGCATTTATTTTATTATAAGCAGTGCTCAATATAATGAGTATTATAGAGCTTAATATAATATAATTATATGGTTATATATCAATTTTACATTGCGACATGGAAATTTTTATCTTTCGACATGGGTTCTCATCATCAGGCAATGTTGCCTGATGATGAGAACCTATCTCGAAACATAGAAATTTCCATGTCGCAATGTAAAATTGATATATAACCATATAATTATATATATACATAAACGGATGTCTGTCTGCGTGTTTGTGTGTCTCTATTCTAACGAACAATACTCCTCCAAAACAATTAGTCTGATTTCAACCAAAGTTGGGTGACTTGTCGATCAAAACATGAACCTTTGATGCAAGCAAAACTTTTTCGAATCGATTTACAGTGTACAGAAATCGCCGAAACGTTTAGAATTTACGAACACTTTTCCTCTGAGATGCTTTCTGCGAATTCAATCAAAATCGGGAAACTTGTAAATCAAGGTCCGAACTTTTGATGTACACAACAATCTTTCAAATCAATGCACAGGGTTCGGCAAAAATCAACGACAAATATAATTTCGGGTGGTCTTTTGCGCACTTTTGTGCATTTCTCTAAGATGCTTTATCCGAACTCAACCAAAATCGGGTCACTGGTAAATCAAGGACCGATGCCTTGATATGCGAACAAAAATTTCAATTGACACACACGGCGTTGCATGAACAATGCATCCACTTCTGTGTCATAACGTCATCGCATCACATTACAAGCTCCTGTAACGCCCGCCCCTGTTCTTCCAATTGGACATACATCATTCCCGCTTATTGGCAAAATTGACGAAGCATAAATCCCGTTTTACAAATACAACAAAAAGTAATACTTAGTTCACATTTTTTTAAAACTTACGCGTCACGGCAACCTCATACTGGAGCTTTCTGTATAAGCACTTTGCCTTACCATTTCAACATAACCACTAAAAAGCCACAAGCAACGCTAGGCTACACAGCTAACCTTCTTTTATGTATCTTGTCCCTTCAGGACGTAGGCGATCATGGCCTTCCACGTCTCTCTATCCTTGGTGGCTCTTAGCACGCTTTCTCCTGTAACGTTTCTCAGCCCCCGTTCTGTCGCCCACCTGCTCAGGTCTTTTAAATATGTTATCCGTCGCTTTCCTCTGTCTCTTTTCCCCCATATATAGCCTGTTAGTAACAGATTCTCCAAGCCCTCCTTCCTTATTGCATGTCCAGGAACTTTAGTTATCTCTTCCTGATGCTCAATATTAATTTCCTTTTCGTTTCCCTCATTCATTGCTCACATGCTTGGTCCAGGATATCCGCAGAATTTCAAAAATAAATTCTTTAATTAGTGAACAAGTCCTGAAAGTTTAATTAAACTCTTATTTATTTGATATTTTGATGAGTTGATTTGTGCAAGAATTTTTAAATTAATGTGTTTTTCACCGGAAACAAAGATGCTAGAATAGCCATAGTAAACTCTGGTTCCACGCTGACGCAAAAACAAAAAACAAACAAACAAACAAACAAACAGCCAAAGCAAAAAAAAATAAATAAAATAAAACAAGATTTTTAAATATAATTTCGAGCTTGTTAAAAAATATCAAAAAATAATTAAAAATACGTTGGTGTTTACCCTTGATAATAAACATTCTGACAGAGCGTAACGGTTGTACGAACTAAGTGGGAGTACAAGTACGAACTAAGTGGGAGTACAAGCAGAATTATCATAGAGAATATTTTATTTTATTTCGCTACCCATTCCTAATGAGAATGAAGAGAAATCAAAGCACGAAAATAATATGCGTCAATATTAATAGATCTTGAAAATGCTTAACATGAAATGCAATTTAATATGAATAGCCGAAAAACTTGTAAATATTTTTATTAATAAATATATTTATAAGTAAGGGTGTACAAATTAAAAGATTTTAAACTGGTAACTTTTTCTGAAATAGATATAAGACACTTATAGATTAACTTTCTTTCAATCTTCCTCTTTCATTTTTTTTACTGAAACCAAGTAGCGTCTATGGTATCTAAGTTCAGTGATTTCACATAGTCAAAACGTAATATTTATGAATTGTCAGCAGAGCGCAACGATTGTAGGAACTAACAAAATAACCGATATGACAAGCAGAATTATAATAGAGAGTATGTTTTTTTTATTTCGCTACTCTCTCCTAGTTGCAATGGAAATCAAGAGAAATTAACGCACGAAAATATTATGATTTAAATATTAATGGGGTTTGATAATTCTTCACCTGAAACGCAATTCAAAATCAATAGCCCACAACCTCCCCTGAAAACATTTTTATTAATAAATTTATTTATAAGTAAGAGGGTACAAATAAAAAGATCTGAAATTGACAACTTTTTCCATTGGCATGGCGAAGGAGGCATTCCAGGACAACTTCGCTAGAAACTAGGAAGAGAGTACTGGATTGCTACGTGATGTTCGTCCTTCGATATGACAGTGAATGCTGGACAATACCATCAAAGATGAAGGAAAAACTTGAAACAACTGAAATGTGGTTCTACAGAAGGATGCTGCGAATATCATGGATCGAGCATGTGAGCAATTATGAGGTCTTGGAAATGATGGAAACAAAATGGAAATTAATACTGAGCATCAGGAAGAGGCAGCTGAAGTTCCTGGGACACGCAATGAGGAAGGCGGGCTTGGAGAATCTGATATTAACAGGCCAAATAGAGGGAAAAAGAGACAGGAGACAGCAACGGATAACATATTTGAAGAACCTAATCAGGTGGATGACAGAACGAGGATTGCACGGTGTAACAGGAGAAGGCGTGCTTAGAGCCACCAGGGATAGGGAAACGTGGGAAGCCATGATCGTCTACATCTTGAAGGAACAGGGCACATAGAAGAAGAAACAAACAGACAAACAATTTTTCTTTCTCTTTTTGTCTGTCTTTCTTTTCTTACTAAAACCAAGTAACGCCTCTGAGACGTCAGCTCCATGTTTTCACGGGTCAAAATGGAATAGCCCCTTAATTATGAGATAATGGCAGAGCGTGACTGTTGTTGGAAATAACTAAAGCAGGGAGGGGCAAATGGAATTCTAATAAAGATAGTATGAACAAACCCAATATTTTCTAATTAGCAATAATAAAACCAGATTGCATTTAAAGATGGCGACTAGCAGAAAACTAAAGTAATAATTATTGTTTGAAATACTTGCATTTACTCACTTATATTCCATCTAAAAATCATTTCTTGTTTTGCTGTTCATCGTCATTATGATACGATCTTGTTTCCAGATTATTATTTAACATGAAAAATATTTTATTTTTAATTTGGAAAATATTTTTTCGTTATTATTAAACAAAGTAAATATTCTTAATGCCAACATTGAATTTACTGACAGAAATAGTTTCTGTCCTAATTACTGAGTATAATTTTTATGTTTTTTAATCTAAATTATAACGGTAAGAAGAAAAATATTAATAAATAAGAAAAAAATTATTTAAACTATTTAAATTGTTAGGACTATTGTCCTCATCTTTACTGACATGTTTACGACGTTTCAGCCATTGTACGCTCCGGCCTTCTTTATGTGTTAGGAATTCTTAAGGACACACGGCCCAGTAGATATAGACGTTGGTTAGTTCCAGTGACTTGACCCAAAGAGTTTTGAGTTCAATACCAGGCTACAGCAGTGGTGAACAAATAACTTAGAAAATTAAGGGGAGATAACTACATGTCTACCAGTAGTGACATCGCAAATGGGATGAGAATGATATACCCCAGTGATCATAATAAAGGTTTCGGTTCAAAATTCCTAGTACCTAAAGAAGGCCGGAGCGTACAACGACCGAAACGTCGTAAATATGATAGTAAAGATGGAGACAATAGTCCGAACAATGTAAACAGTGTAAATACTACCTCAGCTCAGAAGTAAAGACAAAAATATTTACATGAAAATATTTAAAGCTCTATGAAAAATCTATAAAAATATTTGAATAAAATATTTAAATATAAATAAATATAAATATAAAATTTACTGACAATAATAGTTTCTGTCCTAAATACCAGGATTAATTTGTATGTTTTTTTAAAAATCTAAATTATCATGGTTTGCTAATAAATAAACTTAAATCTAAATTATGATGGTATGCTAATAAATAAATACAAATAAAATCTCATATAGAAATCCGCTGATTGTAAATTGGGAAATGAAAGAAAATAACAGCTCTAAGGAATAGAACTTATTTCTTTATTATATTAAATAAGTGACACATTTTTAACAGTCATTTCTAAGAAACATGAATGAAACATTTGATTGCTTGGAAAAGCGAAAGAGACAGAAAGAGAGAAAGTATGAAGCGATTTAGATAGATAAATAGATAGACAGACAGATAAGAAGTGATTTAAGTAAATAGATATATTATTTATCCAGCCCCACTCGACTGAAGAGGCTTTTCAAAGCGTAGCTCAGATGTGGCACAAGGTCGAAAGTATAGAGTACCCAATGATTATCTTTGCCATATCTGGTCGGGTGCTCCTGCTACCCACCTAGAGGTTCTTTACGAAATTCAACAGAGAATCTGCAATGTGATCGAGCCCGACTTGCCAGCACGGATATAGTCACTTTCTCACTGGCGCAATGTGACTTCTCTGCATCTCTTCTACAAATACTTTCACGGCTTCTGCTCCGATGAATTTAGCTCTCTGGTGACCCCTATATATAAACTTACTCGAGCCACAAGATTAGCAACTAGGTCCCACCATTTTACTGTGAAACCAATAAAATACAAACGCAAATTCTACTCCATCAGCTTCTTTTCTCGCACTTCCCGACTGTGGAATTCCCTTCCGTTTAATTGCTTTCCCGACAGCTACAATCTCCAAGAATTTAAATGTAAAATCAATAGTCATCTCCTATCTCACTAACCTGCATCCTCTCTCTCATGCTTCTTTCTCGGTCCACTCCACTCTCATCAGTATTCTCATCCTTCTCTTACCCACTTCCGGACATCCCCTGTAACCTGTCACTCTTTTTCCTAACTTTCCTCCTATTCCCCCCCTGCACAACAGTGGCAATAAAATGCCTTGCTTGGAGCGATACGGTTATAAAAACAAAAACTGTACTAGCAAGACCTTGCTTGTAAACCATCACATTACGTCTAAGTGTCCAAAATATGAAGTAATATAGATATATATTGTATATATAGCGATTTAGATAGATATGAAGTAATTTAGATAAACACATACACACATATATATATATATATATATATATATATAAATATGAATTGATTTAGATCTATATTATTATGGTGACTTATGTCACATGAACTCTCTAAACTATATATATATATATATATATATATATTAACATGCCCTGTAGACATAGAAGAATCCAAAGGAGTATCCTTTACGTATAATGGTAGGATAACTCTCTACGAGAGCTCTAAAAAGCAAATAAAAAACGAAAAGGAGTTCCACAGGTGGGAAGTGTGAGAAAATAAACTGTTGGAGTCAAAATAGCGGTTGCATTTAGCCATTTCAATAGTAACCCAGTCATGCTGGTCGTAAAATACGGTATACATTATAAAAAATTAAAGTAAAAAAATCATTATATGATTCTGAAACAATCTGGGGTTAATTAAAGATTTTTTGAAAAATCCGGTAATAAATATATAATTCTAAAAAAATTATATAGACTTAACAAAACTTAGATTGTCTTTCGTCAGCCATTATCTATCCTACATATTCTCATTATATGCACTTTTTACTTAGTCTGTATGCTTTCAAAACGCTATGTTGTGAAATGTTGGTCACTTGCTTTGTCGTTATAAAATAACGGGCGCTTTATACTATTTTCAAACCATCGTAGACATATAGTAGCTCACAATATGAACTGCTTTGCGGCGTATTTTTTATTTTACTGTTTGTTGACCGTGCCGCTGAGCTTAGTCTGTGCAGCAGAGTATCCGATTGAAAAAAAAAATGGCGTTGCCTAGAAAAAAAATGCTGTCGAGATATTTACAACCATTTATTTTCATTAAATAGTAATTTTCTATTTTTCCTAAAATGAGCCAGCGCAGCCAGACAACAATGCTATGACAATAGAGCAATGAAAGTTTAATTATGTTTCTAAAGATCAGCATTATATATATATATTAGTCGTCCTCAGACAGTCCTGTTTCGCTGTATCACAGCTTATTAATACAGTTAGATATCTGATTGCTTCCAGCAAGGATTGAAATCTGACTGATTTGACATCAATAGAAGATTCTACCTGTAAGCTATCGGCGCACTGTAGATAAAGGCAGATTTTAGCATGTTATATATACAATGTATAAAAACACCAGTAGCCATGAGTGTTCAATTCATTGCTGGAGAACGATGCGTAAATAGCTATGAGCGGAGATATATAACATGCTAAAATCTACCTTTATCTACAGTGCGCCGTTAGCTTAGAGGTAGAATCTTCTACTGATGTCAAATTAGTCGGGTTTCAATCCTTGCTGGAAGCAATCAGATATCTAACTGTACTCATAAGCTGTGATACAGCGAAACAGGACTGTCTGCGGGCGACTAATATATATAGGATCCGAATTATAGATTTCAAGCAAGAACTTATTAATGAGGACCGTCACCTTTTTTGGACGGTAGGTATGAATAAATGTGCGCAGTGGTGCAATGGATATCGGGTCGGGATGAGAAATCGGACAATCGATTTCCAATTCCAGTTGAATTCGTCGTATTCACAAATACCTTTGTGAAAGGTATTAAAACATCTCTTTTCCCTCGATTGGGTTCTGTCGCCTTGGTTGGCAACCTGTCTATCGTAGAAAGAAATGGAAACCTGCAGCGGGATAATCTTCTGCCTACTCGGTCAAGTATCGAAAGAGAGATAATCATCCAAGTATGGCATTTAACTGAGTCAAACTATATTTTAAATTTCATCTTTGGGGATATTTAATCGATTAAATTCTCTCTTCAGCCATCACTACAGTCAGAAGGAAATTCGCAGAAAAATGTGTTTTTTCCACTTATATAAATATAAATTTAATTTCCTCAGGATGCAAGTGGAATTTTTAAATAAACCATTGCTAATGCCGCAAGAAAAATAGCCGGTTCGTTTCTTTTGGAAAATATTCTGACAAGTTATTCTGACATTTTTTAGTTCTTTCATTTCAGACAAGACCCATCATGCCATATACATAGAGACAAACCATCCTCATTTTCTTTCTACTGGAAAAAAAGTTCTATTTAGGCATCTTCCCAAGATCCTGTACTTTGTGGAACAGACTTTCGAAAGGATACTTCCAGATCTCTAGTCCGATCCACTTCACGTTCATTTTCAACCTAAATATCCTATATATCCTAATTATATGCACTTCTTACTTCTTCCTCTTATGTATAGGCAGCCTCACTCAGTGGCACCATATTTTGAGTGGCTCTTAGGTCTTGTATTGAGTAAACAATAGTAAAACAACAATAGAGTATTCCATTCGTTTTTTGTGACATATATTTAAACAAACAGAAGTTTTTGTGATAATTTTTTAACCTTACATTTTTTTTTACCGTGGTTCATCCAATACAAGACACAAATGCAATTCAAAGTAAAGGGTTACTAGATCAAGTCAAACATAGAATTAAAATGTATATAAAAATGTATCGAAAAGAAATAAATTTAAAAATAAGTTAACCATTAAAAAGACACTAAAACGTTGCGACACACGACTTTGGAATGATCTGTACGAGTATGATGGCACAAGCAGAGTGTGACATTGGGTTTTCCCTTGACAACTTTAAGCTCTGCTTCCATTTCACATCAAAATCAAAGATGAAAGGGCTTCAGAGTGTGACATTCGCAATCAGTTACCTCCAAAAAATGATCTTAAAAAAATATTTAGAATAGAGTGAAGCACCTACTGCGTTCTTCAAAGTACATATAAAATTGGCGATTCCGAAATTTAGAAGATATCCCCAGTCTCTTTACAAAAAGAATTAAAAAAAGAAACATCCGTGATGTCGAATGTGGATTTTTAACATAAAAAAGTTCTTTTCACTTTTGGGGAAACATTTCCCTTGGCGTAACACAATCTTTCTATTCCCATTTTTTCATTTCCCCTTAGACGATCTTAAGTTAAACTGAATAAATTCCAATACTTTATATTTGCGGTGTTTCTCGCTGTCATCAGAAGCCAAATTGTTCTTGACCTCATTTCGGCAGCAACTGGTTCCTCTTTGTAGAGAAAATGATATTGAATTCCATTTCAGCGTTTCTTTGCACTTTTTGCATCATTTTCTATCAAGCGAAAATTTAATCATCCACTTCAACATATTTTCGAATTTCAAAACTGGTACGATTCATCTTTCGCGAGAAAAAAGAAATCCACCGGGGACATCCTTATTCCAGGCACCATTTTTTTCTTTTTAAATATTTTAATGAAACGGACTGTCCAAAAATGTCCGTTGCCTAAATTATGGAATGGGATGGGAGGGGATGTCAGAATAATGATTTATCTCCAAAACAGAAAAATCGTCCAGTTCTGGCTATTTGAAACTCAAAGGTGTTCAGAAAATGTAATACATTGAATTTATGATTCCTCATGTTATGTTTGATTTTCTATAACTACTTATTGTGTGAGAAAGAAAAAAGGAGAGATACAGGGAGGGAGTGAGAAATAGATTGAGGGAGAGAGAGAGAGAGAGAGAGACAGAGAAGGAGTGAGAAATATACTGAGGGAGGGAGAGAGAGGGAGGAGAGAGAGAGAGTTCTAAAAGAAAAGGTTGATCACTCGTAAAAAATGAATTTTTCTTTCAATCAAAAAATGTTTCGGCTTTAAATAACCAACAAACATTTGATCAATTGTAAAAAACAACAACTTTTTCTCTATGATTCTTCATGCTCGGTTTGATCTTCCAGAATTATATATATATATATATATATATGCACACACACACACACACAGAAAATCTAAGCAAGAGCCAACAAACCTACCTAGGTTTCACGCTTTGTTGCTCTACTGTTGGGGTTTTCGTCTTGGTTTTTTTTTTCTTTCCTCCGAGTATTTTTGTTCATGTACTTCGTTTATTTCTTTTTTTTACTTCCCCTCTTTTTCCATCCGAGTTCATTTTCGGTGGGTTGTTCAAGATGAAATTAAATATAGTTTAACAATTACTAGTATTAGCAGAATTATTTTCGTTACTATTAATATTGTTATAATTATTATCGTTATTATATATATATATATATGTGTATAAGAGAAAGAGAATTGTTTTTTATAGTTTATCAAGTGTGTGAGAGCTATTTAAAGCCGACATATATTGTTGACTGAAAAAAATTCATTTTTAGACTAAGAATGATCTTTCTAGATGTAAGCCCAATTATTTAACCCACTGCTGAGGAAACAAGAATTACAGCTACCTTTTCCAAGGATATTTGCACAGAAGTGAATGTAACGAACCCGACTAGAATTTGAACTCAATTATTCGATTTCTCATTACGCAACCCGCTCACGAGAGAGAGAGAACGTCGTCAGTTTTGCAGTTGCTACGCAGCAATATAAAGTGGATTTTTTTCAGTGGGTTTTGATTACAACCTCCAGGCTATCTTTTCATTATGTTATCATGAGATAAAATATCTTTTGAATCTTTAAAATGAAAAAGATTGTTATTTTGTGACTAATTTTTGATTCGTATTTCTTCCATTTTAATTTTTGCTGCATTTTCTCGCAACGTCAGCATGAGACGGCGACATGAACATACTTGGATATTTTGAAATTGGAGTTTCGCAACGGTTATCGGTAAGGATACTGGAGTTGGCGTGCCGAGTTCAAACTCTGACAAAATCTACTTCATTCATTTTGTACTAATTTACCCACTCCCGTTGCAAAAGGTACGAGCCCAATGTTTCTTCGGTTATAGGTTAAGCAGCTGAATAGGCTGGACTCCTTTTGTTTTTCTAAGGCTGAATTTAAAATCAGGCAACAGGAAAACGCTACAATATTCTTCCAAACATTTCATGGTGATTCATAGATTATAAAAAAAAAAGAAAATAAATCTGTGGAACGCCGTGATCGCCTACATCGTGAAAGGACATGGTTTTCTTTGTAAATATTAATGACTAATAGTTTTCAGTTGTCTGAAATTGTCATCAGAGTTGTTTTCACTGTACTGTTTTGGTTTTCTTTTTTCCGTCACATTTTGTTGCTTTGTAATTATTGTGGACTTTACATTTTTTTAATCATATCACCCCGAGCAAGGCGGTAACGCCACTGATGTGCAGGGGGCTACGTAAGAGTGAAAAGATTGGAAAAGAGAAAGCCGGAAACCACATCCTAAACAGGGAACAAAGGATGAGCCTCTTCACCTATTTAATAGATGTGGGTGGAGTGTGAACCGGGCGATGATGCAGATTGTTGCTTTTTTTTAAGTCCGAAGAATAAGGCATCCAGGGAGACTTAGTTGTCACAAGTAGACGATTAGGCACACCCCCAATCGGGAGAAACGCTTGAGGAGATTGGATTAATCGACCTGAAGGTATATTTAGCTGCATCTACTCCTGTAAAGTTAAACGGTACTTTTATAACTTTTATAACGGTACTTTGTAACTATAACGCGAATATTTGGCGGTTACAGATGTGCTTGGTCTGCCATTATCAGACTAAATGTGAAGATGGGTATATTGGATATTTTTATATTTATACATAATCGAAGTTTTGATGGTGTGCCGCTTCTCATCTATATAAATAAAACTGAAGATGTATATCCGTGTATGTACCATCACCGATTTTTATTAACATGCATTTCCACATTTTTCATCCGATTTGTTTCAAAACTTACACACCCTTTGCAAACTTATTATTCTATACAACAAAGAAAAATAAATTGCGCGTGTCGACTCAGTTTAATCTTTGTTTAATTTCTTATTTTCAAGTATTTTTTGGTTAAAAGTAAGTTCAACATAGTAACTTTACATCGAGAATAACTCATTTAAAAATAAAAGAGTTACCTCCCGTATTTAATGTTTACAGCTGTGGGTCGTATAAAAATGGGAATTCTTACTCTTCGCATCTCGAACAACAGCTAGTTCAATAATAATAATAATAATAATAATAATAATAATAAAACAAATATGGTTCAAATCCCGCCCGTCGCTTATGCCATAAATTTGATAAAACTGTTGATCGCATTGTATCAGTGTATCCAGTTTTTGCTAAGAAAGAATACACTATTAGACATGACAGGCTAGAAAAATATATTAATTAGCTTGTATGTTCGAACTATGGTAGTGTAGTTCGGGAAATATTATATAAACACGACCCGATGTCACAAACTGTGATGAAGTCACTAAACGGGGGGAATTTCCTAATCCACACAGACAAGAAAAACTGATGTAAATAAACCAGACGTCGACATAAAAGATTTCAGGAAAAGAATTTGCCAACAAACTGATATGATTGATATAGATGTTAGATATCAAACAAGGTGAGAACAATCGTTCGAAATAATTCCAAGATATTGAAAATAATAATCTCAGAAATAAATACAAAATAACTGATATGATTTACCCACATGATTTCAATATTTCTGAAAATTAATTAAAAATCTTTCAAATTGTAAGAACCGATAAAATGAAAGTAACAAAATGTGAAAAGTAACAAAATGTGAAAAGTAACAAAAATGTGAAAAGTAACAAAAATGTGAAAAGTAACAAAAATGTGAAAACTTAAAACTACGATTATCCCTATAGTTATAGTGGCATTGGCTATGATAAAAAAGGGCACTGAAAATTATGTAAGTAAAATTCCAGAACAATGTCAGATAGGTCCCGATTTGGCGGTACGACTCCAGCCACTTTCTCACCGGCGGGATGTGGCTTCCCTCTGTCTATTCTACAAATATTTCCATGGCTTCTGCCCCGACAAATTTAGGTCACTGGGACCCCTACCACATGAATTTACTCGTGCAACAAGACTGGCAACAATATCCCACCCATTTACAGTTAGATCTACCAAATGCAGCCGACAATTCTACTATATCAGTATCCCGCACTTCCCGCCCGTGGAACTCCCTTCCATATACTTGATTTTCTGATGGCTACAACCTCCAGGAATTTAAATGCAATGTCAGTACCCATCTCTTAACCACTTGACTCCAGTTCTTTCGACATCACCCCGTATATCTTGTTTTTTTTCTGTCACTTTACCTTCGCAACTGTCTTCACACCTGTGTTCTCATCCTTCTCTTGCCCTTTCTATGACACCCATGTAAATTGTTCATCTTTCTCTTCACTCTCCTCCTATCTAATCTTTTAATCTTATGTAGCTCCATGTGCATCAGTCGCGGTTCTGCCTTGCTTGGGGTGAAACGATAAAAAAAAAATCAGTATCTTAGAGTGCTATAAAAGATTACTTTTTGCGGAACTGAACCTATCAACCACAAAATACTCCCCATTTAAATGAAAGATCTTCAATATACATCTAGAAGTTTCCTATAGTACCGCTTTTTCTCATAGACCTCGGAGGGAGCTCGGTAATTAGGCACTTAAAATTACTCCCTGAAAAAACCATACCACAATAAAAAGTGATAAATAGTTTTCTTGGAAAGATATGTTGCACTTTAGTGGCAAGAATGGTAACGGTGAGATTATTCGTTTCCTCTTTCTCTCTTTTTTTGGTGTGCGGGTGGTGTATTGAATAACGGCTCGGAATGAGAAATCGAAGAATTGAATTCGAATTCTAATCGGGTTCGTTACATTCACTTACGTACAATATCCTTGGGAAAGATAGGCATTATTCTTGTTTCCTCAGCTGTGGATTAAATAGTCGGGCTTGCATCTAGAAAAAACATTCTTAGTCTAAACATTATTATTATTTTTCAATCAAGAATGTTTTGTCTTTAAATAGCCCACAAACAAATGATTAGCTCTAAGAAAAAACAACTCTCTCTCTCACACAGACGCACACAAACACACACACACACACACATATATATTTATATATTCGGCATTCATTGCCAGGGCTGTCAGCGTTGATATGACTGAAATTTATAATTTATTTGAAAAAAAAAAAAAAAAAAAGAAAAAAACAAAAACAAAACAAACAAACAAAACAAACAAACAAACCAAAAAATAAAATCAATCAGTTTTTCAGGAAAATTGTTATTCTTACGCCCATGAACGAGTATCACTCTTTTAGATAGGGGTTCCCTTGCTAACTTCTGTTTAAAAAAATAACTAAGTTATTCTTTTCTCTAAGAGTTCGATGCGATATCGAATTTAGTTGCAACTGCTGTTACAAGTCTTCAGGTGATTTGATTTCTGTTATTGGATACCGTAATTATGTAGCGCCAGTGTATAGGATTTGATGAAGGTTTTTTCTTTTTAAGACTGACAGTGTATGTTCGATAGAAGTAACTTTTAATTGATAAAACCGCTACATTCAAATGTAAAAGAATTAAAAGTTGTTTGCTAACACGTTTTGATTGAATGATTGATTCGTTTTCTACAGTTTATCAACCCTTTTCAGATTATTTAAAGCAAGAAAATATTTTTAGACTGTAATAAATTTTTTTAGATAATAATATTTTATTGACGCAGTCAGTCAGTGAAGAACGATACGTGATACATGCTTGGGTGATCATGTCTCGAAAAAGACATGACTGTCCGGGTAGAAGATTATCCCGCAATAGGTTGCCATTACTTTTTGCGGTAGATTGGTTGCCAGCCAACGCTATAGAACCCTATATTTTCTGTTATTTAACCCAAAACTGGCGGGAAGGGATGGATTAATGCATTTCCCAATGGCATTTGCACGTAAATGAATACAAGGAATTGAACCGGAATTCGAACGCGGCTCCCCGATTTATCGTTCTGAGCCGATACCCATTGCACCACAACGCCCATAACTTAAAGGTAGAAAATTTAGGTAGATTCCTACCTTCTCCAAAGATATTTACGCCTAAGTGAATGTAACGAACCCGATGAGAACGTGAACTCGGCATTCCGATAAACAATTCCGGACCATTATCCATTACACCACCAACACATTCAAACTTCCAGAACTTGGTTATTTCCAGGCGCTGACATATTCAGGTACTAACCAGTCACGACGTTCGGTGATCATACGGGAACCGTTGTTTCAACGTTATGTGGCCGTAAACCTCTTTTGAACAGAACTATTATTATTATGTCATTTTTCATCATATTTTGATTTCTGCTATGGTCGCACTACCTACTCTGTCTGCGGGAAGACCTAAGGCAGGTCATGGTGTGTTGTTATGGCTCCATTTTATGTTTTTGTTCTATCTCCCCTAACATCCCTAGCGTCACATAGACAAAGTTCTCCTTAGTGCGTGGGCTGTACTTAACAAGACAATTTTTTGTATATCTCTTAAGCTTGGATTTCCAGGGATTTTTCAATGTGTTGTTTTGTTCTTATTTTTTTTTATCATTCCAAGTGCACCTACTATTACTGGCACGATTCTTGTTTTCAATTTCCACATTTTTTCTATTTCAATTTCCAGGTCTCTATATTTTGACAGTTTTTCGAATTCCTTGGTTGCTATGTTACAATCCGCTGGACAAGCCATATCAATTATTATTATTATTATTATTATTAATAGCACGGACAAATTATTATTATTATTAATAGCACGGACAAATTATTATTATTATTATTATTATTATTATTATTAGCAGCAAGGACAAATACAAGAAATTAATTTCTGTCTAAATTATACTTCCTGGCATGGGAGTTTGGTTTTGGCCTGAAGTGGAGTAAACTGTTCTTCTCATTTTAGATGGGAGAAAGGGCCACTTCCGGAGATTTCAACCCTGCAGCATCACTTTCCTCAATTGCATTAAAGGAGTCTCTCTTTTAGCCCCATCGCTCCAATTACAACATAGGTCATCGACAGGTAGGGTTGTTAGCCCTACGCAAACCTCTTTATCCTCCGAGGCGAGGTGGTCCACCTCCAGGCTTGTTTTGAATTGATAGTTTTTCCTTCATCTAGACCGGTTGCCACCCAAGACTATAGAAATCAGTCTGTCCTGCTATTTGTCCTGGGACAGTGGATTTGTACCTTTCCCAAGGGTATTAGCACATAAGTCAATGTAGTGAACTCGACCAGAATTCAGACTCAGCCCTCCGATTCCTGAATCCGAGTCGCTATCCCATAATCCACCGTAGCTCCTATGTGGGTAGTGTCGGTGTAGCATCGACGCCATTGTAGCAGTGGTATCGGAGACTGCACATTTTTTGTCTTTGGCCCATATGCTCGAAAGAAAGAAATGTATCACATCCTATCTGTGTGGGCAGGCCAAATATATATAGATTTTCCGTCGGTAATTTTTAGACGAAGACTCATCATATATTTTTCATTTCGGATCAGCATCCCCCCCCGTCTTCGGAGTTATTCGAACAAAATCTCGGATGTTTTACCCCCCCCCCCCCCCCACTCGGCTTAATTTTTTATTTGACATTACAGATTATTTTATTTTGTATTCTTTTAAGACAGTTTCCGGTCATCGTTTATGCATTGGCCAAATCGCTTGCAAAATATCCAGTAAATGAACGTCCTTGATTTATCGCATCTTGTGTTTGTAATTCCTTCTAATCGGCTGCCTGAAGTTATTTCTCTTAACTTTTTATTGCTTTCATCGTTATTTTGTGATTATAAAGCATATTTTATACATTTATTGTCCATTTCAGCCTTCTTTGTCTTGAAAACAGAATAGTACTTTACTTTTTCTAATTTGACAACATCAACGTCCATTTTACATTCTTAGTGCTATCCCTTTTTAATTGTATTTGGTTGTTACATATATTCGTTCATTTTTTCTGATCATTACTTAATATTCAATTACAGAAACATGACTTGTTATTTGATTGCGTAATTCTTACTTATTTGGTCATACAATCGTAACTTATTATCTGATTACATAATCATTACTTATTCATCAAGCCTGACGAAGAGAAAGGAATTCTACAGGAAAAAAATATTACAACTTTCGACAAAGTAAGAGCATAAACACAGGGCCGATTGAAAACAGTTTTATACTGCATGACAATTTAGAGAGAGAGAGAGAGAGAGAGAGAGAGGAAGAATATTGAAAGCAATGCTCACAAGGGCAAAATCCCAATGTGTAACCAATTAAGATGTCCATCTTTCTCTCTCGCTCTTAGTTTGGATCGTAATTTATAATAATTTTTCAATCCATTGTGATTTGACAGAGTAAAATATTCTAATTGTTTTAACTTCAGCGCGTGTGTATGGATGGATGTATAAAGTAAAAATTATGCATTCAGATGCTTAATATAAATCACGTTTTCGAGCACCTGGAGGTGGTGCAATGGTTAGCAAGCTTGTCTCGCTAGAACTATTGCAATTCAGTAGTGAGTTCGATTCTCACTGGGCGCTCCATACTTTGGCCTTGTGCCATATCTAAGCTGCGCTTAGTAAATTACTATAAATCACGTTTTCTTTCGCTGAGACAGATATTGTTGGTGTGTAATGGAAATCTTTTCCTGATGACGCCATGCCATTGGCAAAACATGCCAAAGTAACATGTTTTTGCAAATTATCATATCTATCTATCTTGGCATTTTTATTATCTAAGTATCTTGGCCTTTTTATTATCTATCTATCTCTCTCGCCTTTTTATTATCTAAGTATCTTGGCCTATTTATTATCTATCTCTCTCGCCTTTTTATTATCTATCTCTCTCTCTCTTGCCTTTTTATTATCTATCTATCTATCTAGCCCTTTTATTATCTATCTATCTATCTTGACTTTTTATTATCTATCTATCTATCTTGACTTTTTATTATCTATCTATCTATCTTGCCTTTTTATTATCTATCTATCTATCTATCTATCTTGCCTTTTTATTATCTATCTATCTATCTATCTATCTTGCCTTTTTATTATCTATCTATCTATCTATCTATGTTGCCTTTTTATTATCTATCTATCTATCTATCTTGCCTTTTTATTATCTATCTATCTATCTATCTGGCCATTTTATTATCTATCTATCTATCTGGCCATTTTATTATCTATCTATCTATCTGGCCATTTTATTATCTATCTATCTATCTGGCCATTTTATTATCTATCTATCTATCTTGGCCTTTTTATTATCTATCTATCTCTCTCTCTCTATCTATCTTGGCCTTTTTATTATCTATCTCTCTCTCTCTATCTATCTATCTTGGCCTTTTTCCTTATCTCTCTCTCTCTCTATCTATCTATCTTGGCCTTTTTATTATCTATCTATCTATCTATCTATCTATCTATCGTGGCCTTTTTATTATCTATCTATCTATCTTGGCCTTTTTATTATCTATCTATCTATCTTGGCCTTTTTATTATCTATCTATCTATCTTGGCCTTTTTATTATCTATCTATCTATCTTGGCCTTTTTATTATCTATCTATCTATCTTGGCCTTTTTATTATCTATCTATCTATCTTGGCCTTTTTATTATCTATCTATCTATCTATCTTGGCGTTTTTATTATTTATCTATCTATCTATCTTGGCCTTTTTATTATTTATCTATCTATCTCTCTATCTTGGCCTTTTTATTATCTATCTATCTATCTCTCTATCTTGGCCTTTTTATTTTATCTTATCTATCTATCTCTATCCTTATATCTATCTATCTATCTATCTATCTATCTATCTATCTTGGCCTTTTTATTATCTATCTATCTATCTTGGCCTTTTTATTATCTATCTATCTATCTATCTATCTTGGCCTTTTTATTATCTATCTATCCATCTATCTTGGCCTTTTTATTATCGGTCTATCTATCTTGGCCTTTTTATTATTTATCTATCTATCTATCTTGGCCTTTTTATTATTTATCTATCTATCTATCTTGGCCTTTTTATTATTTATCTATCTATCTATCTTGGCCTTTTTATTATCTATCTATCTATCTATCTTGGCCTTTTTATTATTTATCTATCTATCTATCTTGGCCTTTTTATTATTTATCTATCTATCTATCTTGGCCTTTTTATTATTTATCTATCTATCTATCTTGGCATTTTTATTATTTATCTATCTATCTATCTTGGCCTTTTTATTATTTATCTATCTATCTATCTTGGCCTTTTTATTATTTCTCTATCTATCTATCTTGGCCTTTTTATTATTTCTCTATCTATCTATCTTGGCCTTTTTATTATTTCTCTATCTATCTATCTTGGCCTTTTTATTATTTCTCTATCTATCTATCTTGGCCTTTTTATTATTTCTCTATCTATCTATCTTGGCCTTTTTATTATTTATCTATCTATCTATCTTGGCCTTTTTATTATCTATGTATCTATCTTGGCCTTTTTATTATCTATCTATCTATCTATCTTGGCCTTTTTATTATTTATCTATCTATCTATCTTGGCCTTTTTATTATTTATCTATCTATCTATCTTGCTTTTTATTGTTATCTATCTATCTATCTTGGCCTTTTTATTATTTATCTATCTATCTATCTTCGCCTTTATTATTTATCTATCTATCTATCTATCTATCTATCTATCTATCTTCCTTCCTTTTTATTATTTATCTATCTATCTATCTATCTATCTATCTTGGCCTTTTTATTATTTATCTATCTATCTATCTATCTATCTTGGCCTTTTTTATTTATTTATCTATCTATCTATCTATCTATCTATCTATCTTGCTTGCTTTTTATTATTTATCTATCTATCTATCTATCTATCTTGCTTATTTTATTATTTATCTATCTATCTATCTATCTATCTATCTTGGCCTTTTTATTATTTATCTATCTATCTATCTATCTATCTATCTTGCTTGCTTTTATTATTTATCTATCTATCTATCTATCTATCTTGGCCTTTTTATTATTTATCTATCTATCTATCTATCTATCTATCTTGGCCTTTTTGTGTTATCTATCTATCTATCTATCTTGGCCTTTTTATTATTTATCTATCTATCTATCTATCGCGCTTTATTATTTATCTATCTATCTATCTATCTTAGCCTTTTTGTATTTATCTATCTATCTATCTGTCTTGGCCTTTTTATTATTTATCTATCTATCTATCTATCTATCTTGGCCTTTTTATTATTTATCTATCTATCTATCTATCTATCTTGGCCTTTTTATTATTTATCTATCTATCTATCTATCTATCTATCTATCTTGGCCTTTTTATTATTTATCTATCTATCTATCTATCTTCCTTTTTATTATTTATCTATCTATCTATCTATCTTATTTTTATTATTTATCTATCTATCTATCTATCTTGGCCTTTTTATTATTTATCTATCTATCTATCTATCTATCTATCTTGGCCTTTTTATTATTTATCTATCTATCTATCTATCTATCTTTGCCTTTTTATTATCTATCTATCTATCTTGGCCTTTTTATTAACTATCTATCTATCTTGGCCTTTTTATTAACTATTTATCTATCTATCTATCTTGGCCTTTTTATTCTCTATCTATCTATCTTCGCCTTTTTATTCTCTATCTATCTATCCTTTCCTTTTATTCTCTATCTATCTATCTTGGCCTTTTTATTCTCTATCTATCTATCTATCTTCGCCTTTTTATTCTCTATCTATCTATCTTGGCCTTTTTATTCTCTATCTATCTATCTTGGCCTTTTTATTCTCTATCTATCTATCTTGGCCTTTTTATTCTCTATCTATCTATCTTGACCTTTTTATTCTCTATCTGTCTATCTATCTATCTATCTGTCCATCTTTGCCTTTTTCTCATCTATTTTTTTAAATAAAATTGCTATTGTCTTCAACCTTAATCTGCAGATAATTTTGGTACCTCTTGTAACACTTTTGAACGGTTTTCTTGTTTAAGTTAGGGCTGCTATAACCCTTGCCTTTGTTCGTCGTTATTATTACAAGGGATTTTTTGGTATGTCGCTCAACTGCGCCCCACACATAATAACGAAGGGGATTGTAAGTCTGGTGAGTTAGGTGGCCAGATGTAAAGGGGGTAATGGCAAAAATATTCTGACAACTATTACTAAGTTCTTCTGCTTGTGTGGCATAGTGCAGAGTCCTGTTGCAAGATATAAGGTCTTCTAGCAGCCACCTTCTTGACTCAGGGCAGCACTACCTTCTTAAGGTATTTAATAAAGTACTTCGTGTTGCGTCCAGGTCCCTGACTAACAAATTCGAGAGTTCTTTTCTTATCAGAACAACCAGAGTGAGTTTTCTCCACTGCCGTACCTTCGTAATCACAATTAAACTTACCCAACTCTTTCCGAATTCTCTGAATTGTTCTCAGATTGACACACAAACATTCTGAAATGTTTATTACAGCTTCCGGCGCGAATGCCGTACAGTTAATCATGGGGTTTCCAAATTTCTGGCGAGGTGTATTGTGTCATTATGCTCGTTTTTCTCACAACCGGGGCCCAACTGACCCTACTATATTAGTTAGTTATAAAAATTTAAAATAAACAACACGCATGCACAAAATTAAAAATATAAAATGATGACAATTTCTCCATCGTGCCTTGTATATATATATATATATATATATATATATATATATATATATATATATTCATTCATTAATTAAAATAAATTTTCAAAATTCAAAAATGTTGAATGAACATTTCAACATGAAATCCCTAAGAGAGATTTCACGCATCCTCAGCAACAGACAGTCTATATTTTTACAATGAGCTCTCCTCCTGTATCATTTTTTAATATTAATATTTTTAATATTAATTAGGATCAGGTTCTTGGAATTAATCTTCCTACTTTTTCGTTTCGGATTAAAGTTATTTAATAAAATAATATATATATATATATATATATATATATATATTACAAATTATATTTTAGAACATGTACATAATTTTTTCTACATATGTCCTCTATAATAATATGTTTGTTTCAACGTTGGGTGTCCAACGTTTCGTCAGGAGGAATAAGCAAGAACTGGAATCATCCGCTGTTTATATTTAGTTCGTTGTTGTTGTGGGGTTGGTTGGGGTTATTGATAATGAAGGGAATGTATCTTCCGTGTTGACCGTTAGACTTTTGAAGAACTTGGTGTGTAAGTGCTAAATTGTTGATTGTTGATTAATGGCATTATCTGTTGGAATGTACGTTTTTATCGGTCGGGTATATATATATATATATGTGTGTGTGTGTGTGTGTGGAATTACCAGAAATATAAAATTTGTTACTGAGCTGGTTGATGTCATATTGAGAACCTCGAGTGCAAAATTTCGTAGACAACCATTTTGAAATCGTTCGGTCTAATGGTCAGGCGATATCAGTAATTATCTGTATTATTTAAACGGCAAATATTCATTTAAAAAGTTTTGTTAAAATCTGTATCATTCATTTTTAAATTTAATTTTTCAATATTAGAATAATAAGCTGTTGTATATTGAGACCAAAATTCTGGAGACTGTGTCCGGGATTCATTTCGTTCTTTTGTTTTTGTTGAATTATTTTGAAGTACTTCCGGCCTCAGGAAGAATAACAGGGTAAAGCCAAATGGACAGAACAATGTTCTCAAAAATGACAAAGACGGTCGAAAGTCAGTCAGTCAAGTGCCATACGTGGTAAACGCTTGGGCGATCATGTCTCGAAAGAGACATGACTGACTTGGCAGAAGATTGCCATTGCTTTCTGCGGTAGATTGGCTATAGAACCCAGAGCTAACTTATGTTTTAGTTCACTCTGACTGCACAGGGCAGTTTGTTGTATATTAATAATCACAGACTCCAAGATGTCTAAGTGGAGCCTGTTCCGTACCCTGTGCAAGACAGCGAAACATTTAGGAGAATAGATATGAACAGCGTAGAGATAGAAACTAACGCAGTATGCTAACTGGGGACTTACGGCCATGTCGCGAAACACCGGTTCTTAGACGATCACCGAACTTATGCACCTTCATGGGTGAATGCTTAGTGCTGTAAGATTTTGAGATACGGGTGGTGTAATGAATAGTCAATCAGTTAAGTGCCATACGTGATACACGATTAGGCGATCATGTCTCGAAAGAAGATTATGACTGAGCAGAAGATTATCCGGCAGTAGGTTACCATTGCTTTCTGTGGTAAACTGGTTGCCAGCCAAGGCTATAGAACTCAATATGTCTTGTCATTTAACCCATAACTGAAGGGAAGTGACTGATTAATACCTTCCCCAAAGGTATTTGCGCGGAAGTGAATGAAAGAAATTCAACTGGAATTCGAACTCGGCTCCCCGATTTGTCGTTCCGAGTCGATATCCACTGCCCCACAACAGATCCGAATTAGAAATAAGAGATCCGACTTCTAATTCCACTCAGTTAAGTTATATCCTCGGAAAATGAATGAATTCTCATCTTCTATGGGTTAATTAGTACGACTTGTATCAGTAAACAGTTATTACAAAAAATCTTACAATGTAAAAATATTTTCTGGCATTAAATAATATGAAAAGGTTGATAAATCGTAAAAATACATGAATCAATCTCTCTTTTTCACGCTCAAATTCATGTATGTTCAGTCGGTCAAGTAATTGCTTAGAAACCACATACCTTTACATGCTTTCCAAATCGTTTCACACGAATAAATTAACATCATGGATCAGGATATGGAATAATGGTTATGTTTTAGAGGAACATCCTATTCTACCCCGTGATGGATATGGTCTAGTCTATAAAAGACTGTGACTGGGGGCATACGCCAGCATACGTCACTAGACGGGCATCGCTCGCGGTTGACGGCTTTGCACACTGTCGAGCCTTCTGCCTTCGGGCGAAGAGCATTGACCCAGTCGTGACTACGCAGAAGGTTGGAGTCACGATTGGGGTAAATTAGACAGAAATTTTTGGCCGGGCTATCCCACTTTAAAAAGACCTTGTGCCACATTTTGCCTTGAGTGGGAAGGCGAATAAATATTCATACGGCACTAGACGGACGCATACGTCATAGGCGGAGACAGTTTCTACTTGATCGTTATTCTTATTACTATTCGTTGATTGTTCTTGTACGTCTATTGGTTTATTGTACTGTTGTATAATAAATTTCTTCTCATCTATCTTCAGTATTATTCTTACACTATTCTTTTCCCTGATATTCTTTCCCGGGATATATCAGATTAGTTAGCTTACCTCGCTAGATCAATTGCAATATAAGTAGTGGGTTTGATTCTCACTTGTTGCTCCACACTTTCGTCATTGTGCTGCATCTAATCTACACTTAGAAAATCAATGACTACCTCGATCTGGTGTAATAGTTAGGGAGCTTGTCTCGTTTGAACCATTACAACTGAGTAGTGAGTTCGATCCTAACTGGGTGCCTCATATTTTTACATCTTATTATGAACATTTGGACAAATACCTTCATTGTTGTTGTTATAATCACAACGTTTTGGAAAAGTATTCCTTTTTTTGGTGGGGGGGTCTTGTCCAAACCGGATCTTTTTTACTCTCGTATAAATTAAACTTACATCTACCTTCCGGAAACCGTTTTTTTTTTAACATTTAGGACGTAAAACTTCCAGTAACTATGCAGCGCTGATTTTTGCGGTTGTTTTCGTCCTGGTTTTATAGATATCATGGAATTTAGCAGAAGAATTCTTTCACGGTGATTTTGCTTCCAAAATCTCTGTTGCATCTCAGTTTTAAAGGAAGATATCAATGTCTGTAGTTTTTTTTCTCTCAGAACGTAAAGCGGAAGACAAACTAAGAATCAGGATTAATAATACCGTGTACAAAAATCAGAGATAATACATGAAGGGAGAGGAATATACTTCGAGATATTTTTCATCCGACAATCGTTAGCCATTAATAATGATAACGATAAAAAAAATCATTGTCGTTTTTCAACTGGAGAATCGATGAAATGTTTTTAGACCAGCAGATAAAAACGCATTATTACTCACGACATGAAAAGCAGCTTTCCATAAAAATGTTAGTACGGAATATATTGACATACCGTTCCAATGCTGCGTGCAATGGCGAACAAAGCATTTATTTAGTCTCTTGCAGGTTTTAAACATTACCAAAAACTATAAGCGATTTGCAAAACAAAATAGAAAAGACGTTAATATTTTTCTGTCTTTCATCGTAGCCAAATGTGATACAGGCAATTTTAAAGTGTGGCTCTACACGTGTGTGCACTGAGAGAAGCAAAAGTGTCCAATTCTCGGAGTCGCTGTTGCATGCAAAACGACCAGGATTTCCCTCTTAAACCTTTAATTCAATGAGGAATCACTGACTCGGTGTCACAATTTTCAGTAACCAGGTTCTGCTGTAATTGTATGTGTGGCCCAGCCCGAAGGCATGACAAGACTGATTCTATCCCGGAAGGGCGGTGGATAGAACAAATATTAAACTAGATTCTGGTTTTGCTGCTTCCTATTTATGCAAGGTTTCACAGTAGTTTGGTAATAGGATACAGAAAGGTCATTTAGGGTAAAATGATAGAAAAAAGACTCGGGACAATAGGTTTCTCATTGGTTGAGTGTAAACAGTATGTAAACGCCGATAATGTTCTGACTGGCTGAAGGCCAACTCTCTCTCTGTATATATAAGCATGCGGTGTAGATAGAGAAGAATCCAATGGAGTATCTTGTATATAAAGTGGTAGGATAACTCTCTAAGAGAGCTCTAAATATATATGTATATAAATACATAAAGAGCAAATATAAGAAAAAATTAAGACATGCGTTATTTCATGGTAAATCGGAAGTGTGGGCCTATTTCAGGTAAACCATCGTCAACTTCCGTCTTTATTGTACATAGGATTTTAAACGAATTCGTGTAAAATCTTCTGTCCAATAAAGACGGAAGCTGAGGAAACTTGGATACCGCACATTCGGGGCGCAAGTTTAGTCACCGTTTCGTGTTTTGAGCAAAGTGCCCGTTTCATAATGAAATATAAGCGATACATATATTTCTAAACAATGTGTTTACCTCGTCATCCAATCACAGTTCCCAATAAGTGAGCGTCTTTTCAAATAAACTTGAATGCGTAAAGGAATCAATTATTGAAAGAACAAAATGCTGTTTTATCGAACAGCGTTAGAGTTGATTCCATATTTTAAATAAGATATGACTTTCAAAATAACAGTCACTTTTTCTTTTGTTTTATAACATTAATGTGTATTTCCCGATGTCAGTTTCATTCTTTACGTCAGCTTAACATTATTTATATATATATATATATATATATGTTAATTTGACGTAAAGCATAAAACTGACACCGGGATATATATATATATATATATATATATATATATGTGTGTGTGTGTGTGCGTGTGTGTCATATTTATATTATACTTTGTCTATATAAGAGCTTTAAAATATATATTAATAAATATACATATTATCCTAAGTGTATTGCACGACTCTGAGTTTCATGCACTATGCAATCATCAGATGCTAATTATGAACTGACCATTCCTGGATGTGATTCTTTTTTTCTCGCGTTGTTTGTTCTTTTTTTATCGTTTTACTCACAAGTAAGTCAGTACTGCCACTAGTGCGCAGGAGGCTATATAAGAAAAGAGTGAAAGGTCACATAAAAGGAAAGCGAAGAGAAAGAGGAACCGGTTACAGGGGGTGTTAGAGAATAGCTAAGAGAAGGTAAAAGTGAAAAGGGAGAAGAACAAGATACAGGAGGCACTGTGGAAAAATAAGAGAAGAATGGGAGTCAAGGAGATAAGAGATGGCAATTGAAGTTGCATTTAAACTCCTGGAGATTGTAGCTATCAGGGAAGCAAATATGCATGAGAGAGTTCCACAGGCGGGAAGTGCGAGAAATGAAACTGAGAGAGTAGAAGTGACGACTACATTTGATTGTTTGACTGTGGGACCTTGTTGCCTGCTGGTTGCTCCAGTCTTCTTCTATGTGCCCTGTCCCTACAGGACGTAGGCGATCATGGCTTTCCACGTTTTCCTATCCCTGGTGGCTCTGAGCACGCCTTCTCCTGTTACACCGTGCAATCCTCGTTCTGTCATCCACCTGATTAGGCCCTTCAAATATGTTATCCGTGGCTTTCTCCTGTCTCTTTTTTTCCTCTATCTGGCCTGTTAATATCAGATTCTCCAAGCCCGCCTTCCTCATTGCGTGTCCCAGGAACTTCATCTGTCTCTTCCTGATGCTCAGTATTAATTTCCTTTTTGTTTCCATCATTTCCATAACCTCATCATTGCTCACATGCTCGATCCATGAGATTCGCAGCATCCTTCTGTAGAACCACATTTCAGTTGCTTCAGGTTTTTCCTTCATCTTTGATAGTATTGTCCAGCATTCACTGCCATATTGAAGGACGAACATCACGTAGCAATCCAGTACTCTCTTCCTAGTTTCTAGCAAAATTGTCCTGTTTCTTAATACCTTACTCAACTTCTGGAATGCTTCCTTCGTCATGCGAACTCGCCTTCAGATCTCTGTGTCGCACTTTCCGTCTTCTGTTATAAGGCTTCCCAGGTATTTAAGTTTTTGTACCTGCTTGATTCTGGTATCCCCGACCTCTATTTGGCATTTTGGACTGCTCTTTTTACTGATGACCATGCATTCAGTTTTCGTGCAGTTTATTTCTAGTCCTTTCTTGTAAGAGGTTTTGTAGTTTTCTTTCTGTGTCTGCTGTCAGCACTGTATCATCTGAATACCTTAGGTTGTTTAAATTGTGGCCTCCGATTACGAATCTAGGCATAACTTCTAGGGTCCTAAAAATATTCTCGCTGTACAAGTTGAACAGACCCGGTGAAAAGACACATCCTTGTTTTACACCTCTTTCTATCTTTGTATATCTACCCAATTCATTCCCTGTCCGTATGCAAGCGGTTTGCTGCCAGTTGCTCCAGTAAATACTTGTAAAGGGAGCAGCAGGTAACTAAGCTCGTCACAGTAGAAGCCATGAAAATGTTTGTAGAAGAGACAGAGCGAAGCCACATCCCGTCGGTAAGGAAGTAGCTGAAATCGAGCTGCTACGTCGGGATCGATTACATTGAAGATTCAACTCTGGGTTTTATCGAGAATCCCGAGATGAATAACAGGAGCGCCTGACCAGATATGACAATAGTATTCAATGCATGGGCGGATGGTTGATTTGTATATGTGTATGATAGATTCAGACGAGAAAATCGTGCTGGCCCAACTTTCCTAGCAGCAGATTTAGCTATTGATTCCACTTAAGATCAACTGAGAGGGTGAGGCTGACGAAGCGCAGGGTATTGCTTTCGAGGAAACTAGCTTGATCCATGCTGATGGTGGAGGATAGGAGAGACTGTCTTTTGTGGTTAACAGATAGCAGCTTCGTTTTGGAGGTATTAAAATTTACGAATCATTTTTTCCTCAGTCCACCACAGATTGAAAGTCCTTCTCAAGATCAGCGAGGTTATCTTTGTCTGAAGTTTAATGAAATTTATGTAAGAACTTCCTTGCCGGGATGAAAGCATTGATGCCAGCTTTCACACAGGGGGAGGCCACAGAGGCGCAGTCCTCAACGAGAAGGTTAAACACTATTTCTCAAGGAGCGTCATATAGAAAATTGGGAAACGATTCCCAGTCTGCTCTGTAATAGCAGCAAAAAATTCTGTTAGTGGAAGATTCCTGGGGGAGTGGAAGTGGAGAGAGATATATTAATGGAAAGGACAGCATGATCAGAGTTTCGAAGAGGGCCAAGCTGCATGACTTGGCAGGAGTCAGGGATAGAAGTAAAGCAGAGATCTATCAGAGAAGCGTATCCTGTATAGATGTCAACAACAGGAATAGGTTAATTGTATTCCGTGAAAATCGTATTTACAAAGGTTATTAGTATCCAATACAAGAATAAAGGTTAATCGTCTCAACCGTCGTAAGACGTAGTATGAGCAATGGTTACTTCCGACATAACATATATATAAAGAAAAATTAAGGCAGACACGTTATTTCATGGTAAATCGGAAGTGTGGGCCAATTTCAGGCGAACCATCATCAGCTTCCGTCTTTATTTTACAAAGGATTTTATACGAATCCACACGATTTTGGTAAATTCGTTAAAAACCTTTGTAAAATAAAGACGGAAGCTGATGATAGTTCGCCTGAAATAGGCCTACACTTCCGATTTACCATGAAATAACGTGTCTGCCTTTATTTTTCATATATTTGCTCTCTCTCTCTCTATATATATATATATATATTTAGAGCTCTCTTAGAGAGTTATCCTACCACTGTATGTGCAGGATATTCTTTTGGATTCTTCTATAGCCACACTGCATGCTTATATATATATATATATATATATATATATATATCCCTCTTGTCTGTCTGGATATTTTTATTCTTTTTCTTATGCCTTAATGTCAATCAGAGGAACATCAATATATATATATATATATATATATATATGTTGCTGTCATTTTAGACGGCATATATATATATATATATATATATATATATATAATTTTTGGCGTTAGGGGTGCGCTCGTAATATTATAATTTATAATATTTATTATATTTTCAGAAAATAGTATTAAAAATTTGCTTACTTTCATTGTAACACTGCTTACTTCCTTTTACTTTCTCGTTGTGATCTAAATATTAAAGTGGATATCACTTTCGTAGCAGAAATTACATTATTTTTTATTTTATTTAATTATGAAATGTATCAACAACAAAATCGATTATTTATAAAGATCACAAAAGACCAAAACTGTAAATGAAAACCAAAAATCAGTTAATTAAAAAAAAACAAAAAAAGATAACTATTCCAACAGAAATACAGATTACTTATTTGGAAAATGTTTTCTTATTTTTTATAATCGTTTCACTTCAATAGTGCGCAGGGGGTTATATATTATTATGGACTCGCCCGTTGATTTCGACGTATGAGTGTCTAACCTCAGTTAGACTACCACACAAAGAATTGTTTAGAGTGGTGAAGGCTTGTGTAGCACCATACACACTTTTTGGAACTGCTGATAACAAACAATCGGTGCAGAAGTTTGCCACGGATCTCAGATATTTAACCCATAAATGGAGGGAAGGGACGGATTAATACCTTTCCCAAGGGTACCGGTGCGTAAGTGAATGCATGGTGTTTGACTGGAAACCGAATTCGGCTCACCGATTCCTCTTTCCGAGCCGATATCTACTGTACCACAACGCACATCCGTCAATAATCGCTTACAGCACCTGGTATTCCCAAACGGTCAGCCATCTAGTACTGACCAGGCTCAACGTTGCTTAACTTCGGTGATCGAGCGAGAACCGGTGTATTCAACGTGATATGACCGTAACTATATATATATATATATATATATATATATATATATATATAGAGAGAGAGAGAGAGAGAGAGAACAAAAAACACAAGGTACAGGGTATGTCGAAGAAAGGAAAAGGAAAGTTGAGAACAGATGTCAATTGACGTTGCATTTAAACTTTTGGAGATTGTGGCTGTCAGTGAAGCAAGTATACGGAAGGAAGTTACGCAGGCAGCAAGTGCGGGAAAAGAAACTAATAGAGTAGAAGTGACGATTGCATTTGATTATTTTGACGGTAAAAAGGGGGGGCCTAAATGCCAATCTAGTAGCAAGAACAAATTCATATGGTTGGGCACTCGTGAAAGAAGCTCGTCAGAGCAGAAGCCGTAAAAATAGTTGCAGAAAAGAAGAAAGCCACGTCATGTCGGTGAGAAAGTGACTGAAGTCGAGCTACTAAATCTGGATCGATTACGTTTAAGATTCTCCTTTAGATTTTGTTGAAAAACCCGAATTAAATAGCAGGAGCACCCGACCAGATATGGCAACAATATTCAATGCACAGACGAATGGTAGATGTATAAATGTGTAAGATAAATTTTGATGAGTAAAAATTTCTAGCCTGGCACATTAACCCAACATTCCTAGCGGTGGATGTAGATATTGTTTCCATATATTTGTTACACTTGAAGCAGGTTAAGATAGTGAGGCCGAGGAGGCGCAGTGTGTTGCTTTCTAGGGAACTAGCGTCATCGATATTGATAGAAGGTAGGAAATGTTCTCTATGGTGGTTAAAAGAGAGCAAATTCGTTTAGGAAGCGTTAATATTTATGAACCATTTCTTACCCCAATCCATCACAGATTGGTAGTCCTTTCCTAGAGCAGCGGTGAGGTTTACTTTGTCGGCCTTGTCAGATTTCTTAGTGAGACGGATATAAATGGTAATATCATCTAAATAGATGCTTACTTGTGAAATCAGAAAGAAAGAGTCACTAAGTTGTGTGAAATATAAGACATTTACTGGGAGATGCAAATGACGAAATACTGATTTTCTTGTGATTTCATATTTACGATTAATTTCAACTACAGGAAACCATTACTACAGGCAATACATCTACCATGAGAGATGACTTGAGCCACCTCTATAGGGGAATAGGTAATTTGAGTCTGTTTAACGGCATATCAACTACTGTGGGTTATTTAATGCAAAAAAGGTGGGGATTTAAGGTATTTTTTAATGTTTGGTTATAGTGAGAAAATTGATTTAGTCAGATTTTGGTGAAAAATTTATTTACTTTTTTTATTTTAGAAAGCTGAAGATGTCTTCTAGATTTGTAATGAAAAATGTATTGCTGGTCATAATTTTTCCTTCAAATATGTATTATGGAAGTCATTTAAAAAAAAAATAAGTTATGGTAATAATCTTTTTCCTTCAAAAACATATTTTTCTATAAAAGTCTATTTTTATGTATATATTTCTATAAAAGTCTGTTTTTATACTTTCATAGTGTTTTGACCCCAGTTTGGGGGTTAACTATTTGCCCATAGCTGGGACACTAACAGGTGCTACCACTCCGGGTCATGGTGGACCTGTGAACAACAGCAATTAAGAGGTGTTTCCATGCTCCTCACAATCTCACAATCAGAAGCCATGCTGCCGGATGCCGTTTACCGTCATATTTAGGACCTAGATAGTCTGAATAAGTTTTTCCCCTAGTCTCAATGTACGCGTTGAACGTCCACTTTAAACTTGACCATGTGCCATATTCCGTTTGAGTGGATGTGCAGATGAATACTATGATACGACTGTATTTATTCGATGTCAAAGATTTATCTTCAGACATGTGGCCAATCAATCAAAGTTCGTATATATTAAATTAATTGTCAGGGTTTCAAGAGGACAAACACACAAATTTGAGCTTTACAGATCAGATATCTCTTTGGCTCTTCTATAAGTTTTCCCCGTCTTTTTGACTCATGTAAATATTCAATCATAATCAAGATGACCCGGTGCTGAGCGGTTAAAATGTTTGACGAGAAGGGGGAACAAAAAAGACTGATCAAACGCCACTGATGTTTAAGAAATGATGGAATTGGGGTTAGTATGTCTTTCTGTGAAAAATTACCATCTCCGATAAGTCTTTTAGAGGTCGTAGACAAGCAGACATTCCCATTAATTTCAGAAAATTTATTTTACCAATAATATCCCAAAACACACCAGTCAAATCCACGCAGGCGCACCAACACGCTTATTACGGCATGATTACACTTACATTCAAAAATATGAGCATACACTCGCAGATTACAAAAATGCGGACACACATATACACGAATGATGGCACTCACTCATGTATGGACACTTACGTGTGCACATACGCAATAAATTCACATATGTATACATCTCGATAAATCAATTATATCTTCAATCAATAAATCATATATATATTGGATATGAACGAATTGAAGTTCTATATAATAGCGATTTTTTTCCACATAATTTGCAGAGATTCTAATTCTGATATTCACGTATTTGTTATACAAACCAACGACTGGATGAATTGTTATATATCTATATAATATATATAGCAACCTTTTAGTAGATTTATTAAAATATTCTACTATTTGAAGTAAATTATATTAAAATACTTTACTGACGTGTCCAGGCCTGAAATTGTGCATCATCATCTAGGATGCAATATATTAAAGGTAACCAGAGTTCGTGCACAATTTATATGAATACTGCATAATCTCTACGTACTGTAATATTCTGCTGTTACTGTTGCATAACTTTACCCGTTTTTGAAGTATTACACTATTTAAATGATTATATAGTGCACTATTTTAGCAGTAGTTTTTGTTTAGGTCTGTATTTACGAGACATACACCTATGTGCAAATTAACTGAAACAAAACGAATAATGTTTTCCTTGGACCTTTCATACTTTCCTCTTGGCATTGTTTTTTCTCACCCGACCGCATTTTCCTTAACGTTTTGGTCTGATAGATCCAGTTTGTTTCTTCACCTTGATGACACGACTGACAGTTGAAAGGCTGACACCAACAATATCCACGATCTCTCTGTAAGGCTTGCCAGCGTGTTTGTGCAGCGTTACAATTTTCATACACTCACTTAGAGTAACGTCGATCGCAGACAATGGCATTAGGAATAGTGTGTGGGCGTGATGACATCTCATTCAATAACGGACGATGCAATATTTTTCAAGGTCAAACAAATTTCATCATACACTCCGAAAATCGGTTCATATTGCTGCATACAACAACAAATGAGCTAATCTGAGAAAAAAATGGAAATCGGTTACACCTAACTTTAGTGGGTTTAAAACTGACCGTATAGTGAATGAGAGGAAACTAAAGCATTTGTTTCAATTAATTTGAACAAAGGCGTATTCAATTGCAGTGGATGTATGGTGATCCACGTGATTAAATAATTGTTATTCGCTTATTACAAGTTACTAGCGTGTTTAGAATCCTATCCACAAACATGCAGACGACAATTCTACTTCTGCAGTTTCTTCTCTCGCACTTCCCGCCTGTGGAACTCGCTTCCATATTCTTGCTTTCCTGACGGCTACAACCCCCAGGAATTTAAATGCAATGTCAATACTCATTTATTAACCACTTGACTCTAGTTCTTTCCCCACCCCGTATATTCTTTCCTTTCTTTCTACCTTTGCAACTGTCATCACACCTGTATTCCCATTCTTCTCTTGCTCCCTTCTATCTGGTTCGTCTTCCTTTTCACTCTCTTGTACTTAATCTTTTTACTCTTATGTAGCCCCCTGCACATCAGTGGCATTACCGTCTTGCTCGGGGTGATACGATTAAAAAACAAATTGTACAATGACGAAACAAAAGAAACACAACAAAATTCTGTCAGGCAACAAACGATGTAACATTTATAAAATTGTACACACAATAATTGTAGTGGTGATAAGCATGCGAAAAGAAGTTGTAAAATTGTATGCTTATGAAAAATTTAGGTTGAGTGTTTTTCACAATCAATCTGCCACAGGGTATGCTTTGTTTTAGGAGCAGTTCGAATGATGCAGAAGTTATTTAATCTGTTAAATTAAATAAACGTTCCTTTGATATTATGTGGTGAATGTCAATTAAAATAGATGTGTGAGTGAGAACTGAACAAGCAATATATGTTAAGACTAAGAAATTGAACGAATAATATGTGTTAAGTATATTACTTAACTTAATAAGCGTTAAGTGAGTAAATTAATTGAACGAATAATATATTTTAAGTATATTACTTAACTTAATAAGCGTTTAGTATAGTGTAACAGAGTCTTCAGTTGCGAGTTGTTCAAAACAAGATTTCTCACTTGAGGATACAGGTTCGCGCCGTATGGCGAACGAAATAGGCGATTTTTCTGTCTATTAAATGGCAACTTGCATGAACGTCTGCTTCCTGGTCCGAAGTGAAATCTGTCGCTGGATTTTCTCTTTTAAATACTGGCAAAGTGGATCAAACCAAAGTTGAAATTTTGCGCGGGCTAAACATGTTCTATGATTTTCTTTTACGTGCCTTCGGTTAATAAATCAAACATCGAGGGTTATTCTTAAAAATAGCCGCCTGATCGTTTAGTTTGCACAAATCTTAAAATCATTACGAGCGATTAAAACATTGTCGCTGAAACTTTATATTCACTCACATGTTAGGCGAGGAGTAAATTCTCGACAGCAGTGCGATGTTTTAAAATCGTAATTTTCTTACTTTCACAGCCAGTGTTAATATATTTTAATATAAAATATTTTCAATCATTAACATGCGAAATTGACCTTACACAACTATCTATATGATCATACAGAACACTTTTTCACCGGCATTATGTGCATTCTGGTGCAGTAGATATCGACGCTGAACGAAAAATCGAAGAGCCGAGTTCGAATTCCAGTTCAATTCTTTGCATTCACTTACGCACAAATACTCTTAGGAAAGGTATTAATTAGTCTCTTCCGTCCAGTTATGGGTTAAATAATAGGACAGTCTACCGCAGAAAGCAATGGCAGCCTACTGTGAAATAATCTTCTACCCAGTCAGTTATGTCACTTTCGAGACATGATCGCCCAAAGCCTGTATCCCGTATGACACTTAACTGACTGAATGACTATTTTTAGGAAAAAAAAAACTTCTTTATAAGTCAGCAGATAATTGAAAATAAAAATGTTTAGATTTGTTTTCTAAATATCCTGTGACTTTAGTATTATGGTATAGCGGGTAAAATGCTTGTGAAAGGTCGGTCAAGGTTGTTTGAATCTAAATCCCTAACAATAGATACAAGATCTGATCTACGTTTGATTATCATTTGAACTTTCAAACGTGTTTTAGAAAATGCGTCAGATCGTCTGAAGCTTTCTATCAGCTGATCTATATATTTACAAGTGAGTATTTCTGACGCCAACATTTCTGATGGAAGCCTTTAAAGTCATAATTTTTAGCTGCCTCATTTCTAACGGACAGCGCCAGGTTGCGGAGAATTTTGGTGATATCTTGTAGAAGATTACAGCTTTTGGTAAATGTAACTATTATTATCTCAAAGATAGCTTTCATATAAAATTATTGTTTTTAATTGAAGATCGTTTATAGTTGCGAGTGTCTTGAAGAGAAGAAATACGTGGATTACTAAAGGTTGGTATCAGTATATTTGCCAGATCTCTTAGTTTGCACTTCATAATGAAACCAGTATTCTTACTCTGCTTCGTGTCCCTTCGGGTAGTGGACGATTATGACTTTCTACAGCTTCCTATTCTTTGTAGCCTTTAACAATGTTTGCCATTTTCATTATACTTTTCTATCCTTTGTGTTTTGTTACTGATGTGGTGGGGACATCCTCGTCGCCAATTTGATAAGTATCCGATAGTGGGGACACGAAAGAATAACTCGGACAACGGATAATAGGTTTAACCTATTGTATTTAACAAAGGAAAATATAACTACAAGAGTGGCAGTAAGCCACGCCTACCTGGCGGTCTGATCCCGGAACTACTGCTCTGAGAGTATAAACCTTATGGTTTAAATAATGACTGGAAGAGTCCATAAGTGTAGTGGGTACGTGCCCACAACAGTTACCCATTTAAACAGGCATTCCGGTTTGGTTACTTGCTATTTTCCCCTGTTTTCCTAAGAACGTGGGAGTGTCAAATTCGAGATACAAACTTATACGTACACACATAAGGGCATGCGCATTTACAAACATAAATACACATATAAGCACACTGCATCCCACATACACGCACAGGATTGTCACATCCCTCATCCACAAACCTAGTTGGTGGGCGTATTCTTTTATGGCATATTGGGTAATTTTCTATGGGTTACCGAGTGGAATCGAACTCACTATTCAGTTGTAATTACCAATTAATCTAGTCTCGTTAAGCATTACCCGACGACGAGGCGCGTTTCAGTCGGACACACACAAGTAAATGAGGGGACAGTTATTCATCTATTCCTGGAAACACTAACGTTCCTCTCAGCTGAGAGTGTTTTTTTTATCTTTTCAACACTTGCAATTTGCTACAAGTTTTTAAAAGAATGCATTATTAAAAACAAAAACAAAACAAATCAGAAAAAACAAACAAAACTTAAACTTTACTTTTGTGCAGTCTTAATGTTTTTCTTTGTTTTTTTTTTTTTTATTATTTTAGTTTTCCTTACAAACCGTCAAAAAGCAATTATATTTTTCATTCAAAGTTTAGTTTTCATTTTAAAGTCTGCTGCGGGTAGGAGGAACACCGAAATTACTTCGCTGTGAGCCGCCTTAAAAAGTATCGATTTATGTTCTATTGCCTTTTGTCATTTTACTTTTTAATTCGATTTTATTTTGTTTATCCCCGCCCCGCCATTTTTTGAAAATGCTTCATCGTCGCCATTGTCATCGAACATCGTCTTGGCGGTCGCTACTTCTGTTATTCAGGCGCGCACACGCATGTACACACACAAACACACACACACACACACACATATATATATATATATATATATATATATATATATGTATATAAGTAGTGGGAAGACAGAAAAGATTCATAGTAGACTATTAATCTTTTTTGGCGCATGATGTATTTTATTTTATATTGTTTTTAACTTATATTTAATTCTTTAACGAAATATTGATCTTGTGGCACGCGTGCACCGTGCACACAGCAGGAAGCGTTCGACATCCGAACTTAAAGCACGTGACGTCTTTTCAGAAAGCAAGATCTTCAGAAGTCGTAAACGACACACAAACAAATAGTAGTTTCTCTGACGTCAGCTACGTGGTTACAGTTAGAAATAAGATACCGTAGGCATTATGGTTCTATCCAGTTTCAGACTGCTACGAGAGAAAATCGAAAATTTTGCATTTTATCGCATCACCATAGAGCAGTAATTAATACGCTGGCTTCATAGAATCTAAACTTATTTATAAATGGAACTTTGTATGTGTCTGTGTGTATCTGTTACCTATAGACTCCGAAACGGCTGAACCGATTTTCTTGAAAATTTACCCAGTCGTACTATAAGCGTCTGCGAGTGTTCTTAGCTGGTTTAGTGTCGAGGTACCCCCGATAAATATCGAAAATCGATAATCGAAAAAATCGGGTTATAGAAGGAGTGGTCCGATTTTAATCAAATTTGATACGCTCATAGACAAAGACATAAGAAACGATATTCAGAAGTTTCAAGGTTACAGTTCTTACAATAGTGCAGAAAATTGATAATATATATATATATATATATATATATATATATATATATAAGGCAAGATATGTGTGTGTGTGTGTGTGTGTTTATCTGTCTATATGTCCTTTATACAAATCCACAATTTTTTTCCGATTCTCACTAAACTTCACAAATATTCTTTCGGCTGGGTCTGAGCTCAGGACCATGGATTAGTTTTAAAGCTTTCATTACACCCGAGCAACGCCGGGCTATACTGCTAGTCTTCACTAAGTTCAGCTGACGGCCACATTGCGTTGAAACACTGGTTCTCGTATGATCACTGAAATTAAGCAAAGTTGAGGTTGGTTAGCGCCTAGATAGGCGACCGCTTGGGAATATCAGGTGCTGTAAGCTTGGTGTAATGAATAATAGCCCGGAATCGTTAATCGGAGAGCCGGGTTTGAATTACAGTTCGTGTCGTTATATTCATTTACGTGCAAATGCTCTTAGAAAAGGTATGAAACAATCTCTTCTACCCCAGCTATGGGTTAATTAGTAAGGTCTGCATTACGAAAACTATTATTATTATTATCTAAAAAGTAAATAAATAGAACTGCGTACAAAATATTTGGATTTTGGCATTAAACAAAAACAAACAAGATCTATCTATCTAATAAGTTCACCTTGGAAATGAGTGTTATTTAGCTCAATTCTCGCTTTAAAAATTAAAAATTGCAGTACCTCTTCATAACGTACGAAATCATGACTATTTTTATTATATGAGATTTACCATGATTTCTTGGGAACGATATTGGAGCACTTTACCGTTGACCTCTCTACGATTTTAAATTCAACGTTTTCCTCCAGGTTGTCAGCCGAGGCCAGATAATCCAATCTACACTGCTATTTAATCCATGGCCGAGCGGTTTATGAAGAAATAGATTGATGCGTTTCCAAAAGACATTATTATAAAAGTGTATGCAACAGATCAGGCTGGAATTTGAACTTGATTCGCCTATTCCATTTTCCACTACGATTAACTATTCTGAGCTATTATTCATTACACCCCTTTTCATTAGCCCCCTCAAACCATTTCACACTGTAGTGCAGACTGAAGTTGTGCCTCTCTCTGCTGCCAGTTCAAATGGCTAGAGACTCTTACTTCATTTGTCGAAGTGATTATTTCCGATTCAAAATAATTTTAAGAGAATAGAATATATTGCTATCACCTCCAAACTACAATTACACACCTCAGTAAAACCCCCTCTACTGATTGTTGGCACCACCATGGACTTTTATTTTATTTCATGATTTCAGTAATTTGTTGATTATTCTTTTTGAATGGAACAGAGTTAAAGAAGCTAAAAATGACACTAGCAGAAATGTCCAATATATTTTTTATAAATACGCAGCATGTGGTAATGGCCAGGAAGCTGACTCAGCTAACCATTGCTGCTTTGTAGTGATCCTCAGTTTGTGTCCAAGTATATAATCGCTTCCTCAGACCAATAGTTAAAAATGGTTTCGAGCGAACAAACAGAAACCAGATCACTTGAAGACTACCAACAGCAGTAACTAGCAAAATGGATAGCACACGTAACTCGAAGAAAAAATAAGCACTTAATTAAGATGTTGATTTGTCTATATTTCTGAGATGATGTAGTATTTACAGTATTGACAATATTCAGACTATTGTCCTCATCTTTGTTGCCATTTCTACGATATTTTGGTCGTTGTACGCTTCGGCCTTCTTCAGGGGCTGGGAATTTCGAACCGAACCCTATATTACAATCACTGGGGTATATCATCCTTATTCCTTGCATAAAGCTTCGATTGGAACTTATGAGTTATCTCCCTCTAACCCTGCAAGTTACTTGTTCACCACTGCTGTAGCCTGGTATTGAACTCACAACTCTAAGCAACAAAGATGAGGACAAGAGTTTGAATAATGTAAATACTGTAAGATGTTGATATTGCACAATATTTCAAATAAAATGTTAGGTAGCGAACATCAATACTGGAAAATGGGATAACAGCTACTGGACTTTAGGAACCTATTTTTCCGAGGAAAATTTTATAAATTTCAACGGAATGTAGTACAATCTGCTCGGTCAAAGAATGCCCAATGTTTCCTTATAAGGAAACGACCACTATTATAATACGTGTCTACTTGTGCTTTTGTAAGCTAATATAGCTAATCATTACAATTCAGAAGAATTTCTATCCTAATTGTGCATACCCACAAAGAACTGCACTAAATAAGAGAATCTGTATTACTTGAGGGCTACCAGCAGCAGCAACAACAAAAATGGATAGCACATGTAATCCGAATAGAAAATAATGACATAATCAAGATATTAGCATTCCACACTATTTCAAACAAAAGGTTAGGAAACAAATGTAAAATACCTAAAAATCAATACGTAAAAATTATGTAAAATTATTTTAATAGAAAGATTTTATAAATTTCAACTGAGATCTATGATGTCTAAGACCTCCACTATTTTTTTATACGTACGTTTTTTATACGTACGTTTGTCCTTGTGCGTTTGCAGTCCAATATAGCTGCCTATTGCATCTGATTAAGTAGGTTGATCTTCATTGCACGGTCAATGCATATATCTTTCTGTAGCTAACCGTTACTTCCGGATATTGAGGTCGTTCCCCAAACAGATGCCATTGTCCCAAACTAATCTACGGTTAGTAAATGACATCTTAATTCTTCTGTCACACTCTTGTCACGGTTAAATTTTAGTGAACCAATCTAGCCATTACCAGTGAGAAGTGAATTCAGGCTTCCTTGAGCACACAATATGTTCTTACAGCAAACTAAGCCAGGTCCCAGTAAATGACTATTTTGTGCTTCTGTTACGTGATGCCTGCTATTTGGTCGTTGCAAATAATTTAAATATACGTCGTTCGCATAAAACTGTATTAATCCTCAGACTCACTAAACAACAAGAAGCATAGATTTAAAGTTTTAGATTTATGCATAAACTATATATATATATATATTGAAGCTGTGTCTACTTTTATTGATAGGCTTACCATATTTATTCGACAGAAATAATGACCCCCAGGCCGTCTCTTCAGAAGACTTCTTAATGCAAATATTATTTGATGTACCGATGGAACGTTAGAGATTGAATAAAAAGTTTCTTGACTGTATATAAATTTAATGTTTTGAAGCGAAATACATTGACTGAATGGATGGGTGAGTAAATATATTTCACTTACAAAAAACATTAAACAATAAAACAGGGTAAAATATATGTGTTTATGCGTGTATGTTTCTATGTGCGTATAACAGATGGTCGCTCCTTGTCGTAATGGAGGGGCCTGTGTAGTCCAATGATTCTGAGGGCGATGCCGTCGGGAGTTCTAAACTCCTGGTCGTGCCACCCTTGGAAAAAAGTCGAAGACGGGGACTTAGACTAAGCACGACCAATCCCAAAGACTCCAAGGGTGGAACATGAGAATGATTTTAACAAATTTCAACGGTTGAACCAGCGGATGATTATGTCTACACACGACGGATATGCTACAAAAGGCGCCAATCGAAATTATAACAGAGTCAGAGGCAGTCCGTTTTTCTTTTTCGTTGATAAATAAACCAGAGTTTACCAAGTGGATAAGACAGTTGCGAATTTTCCATCGACGTTAGTGATTGGCTTACGAATTTTGGAAAGAATAATCAAGATATAACGTTACAAATTAATGCTAAATGTCATGAACTGAAACAATATCTATGTGAGTATTAATGCAGTACTTATCACTATAGTAACGGTGGAACAACCAAAACTTATTTCGCTTAATTTAGTGCGTAATTTTTTTCAGCCAAAGAGTTACACGAAGTAAAGGTTTATAAAGTAAAAGGTGCAGGTTATCATAATATGAGGGAGCGATAACGGTGAGCACTATACTTGAACAGCCTAAGATTGTAGCATTCTCTCGGGAGGCGATTCCATGAAATGTAATATATTACCTTGAACAGCAGAGGTAATTGACACGTACATCCTGTCGTAGGTGAGGTCAGCAAAGAACCAAGATGATTGACAGGCATATCCGGCCTTAGATGATGTCAAAGTGCAAGGAAAAAAGCGACAACTGACTTGAAAAGCAACTGACCGTCGGTGTGATTGACAGATGCATCCGGCCGTATATGTCAACAAAGGGATAACGCGAAAAAGCAAAAATGAGTTTTAAGACGATATAAAGTTTAGAATCTTTGGCTGGAGAGAGAGAATTCCAACTGACTTCTGACTCCTGACAGCCTCCTCGCGCGCGAGACTCTCTGGCTACTCTCCTGCTCTACATAAGCGTCACCGACGAAGACTAAAAAACATACGATTATATTTTTATATATACGTGTTTCTCGTTATCTGTCAGGACAATCGCTGTTTGTCTATATCCAGCGGCAGTAGATAACAAAACCAGAGGTTGATGGGAAGAAACTGCTCGAGTTGAACTTTACATTTCACCAATGGTATGTGAAGAGAATAACAAGGGTTCGCTACAATATGAGTGGCACGGTGAATCTTAGCAGTGAAGGTTTAAACTGGCGAAACTAAGGAATATAGTTTGTCTGAATACATTTCATGATTGGTTGTTTTTATGGCATATCAACCTCGGCGGGTCATTTATTGCCAACTAAACTTTATTTATTACTGGTAATACCTTTTTCTTTCAACAATTTATTGTTGTTTTCATATAAGTTTTGTATCTAGTAATACCTTTTTCTTTTCGAGTATCAAGATTAATTGGGGCAGGGTCTCCAAGTCCTACTGTTATTTAACCCATAACTGGAGGGAAAGGACGGATTAATACCTTTCCCAAGGGTACCGGTGCTTAAGTGAATGCAGGGTGTTCAATTGGAATTCAAACTCCGCTCACCGATTTCTCTTTTCGAGCCGATATTCACTGCACCACAACGCACATACGTCACTAAATACGTCACTGGTATTCCCAATCGGTCACCCATCTATGTACTGACCAGGCTGAATGTTGCTTAACTGCGGTGATCGAGCGAGAACCGGTATATTCAACGTGATATGGCCGTAAGCCTACATTGTATGGAAATAACAATAAAGCAGAGAGAATTTTGCGACGATTCGTCTGTGGGAAAAGAGTTCATGTGTGGAAAATACTTCATTCAGTTCACAAAGTAAGAATATGTTTATCAGAATTATCGCCTAGTCTGAATACTGTTGTGTCGAGATTTTCCAGCCTATTTTGTCTAGTGTATTCTTTGTTTTGTTCGATCGTCTTTCTTTTTGTGTAGTCTTCGGTACAAAATGTATAGACGCCATAAAACAGATAACAAACACCTAATATTTATTAATAAAAATTTATATCAGGTTTTTAGCCAAGTTAGTCTGAATACTGTTGTGAAAATTATTTCTTAAAATCTCTTTTCTCTCGCATATTCTGTTTTGCTCGATTGATTTTTCCTTTTTTTTTGCTTATTCTTTGGTATAAAATGTACAGACACCATAAAACACAAGCGTCACCTAGTATTTTTTCATAATCTCCTTAAATACAAAAGAAGATATGTAAACCTGGCTGTTTTCAGTATATCAATCACTTCCGGGAAGAGTTTCCTCTCATTTAGACACCTTTAATTTATTACGAGTTTCACTCTGAATAAAAGGCTTAAGAGCCACTCGAGGAAGGAATAAGAAGCACAGTTTATGAGAATATCTGGGGAATATAACTGTGGATCCTGGACTTAAACAGTTTACGATTGTAGTGACAGGGGAAGCATCGTCTTGAGCGTCGGTTCCACAAAATGGAGGAAGAAGCTATTCGACTGGAACTTAAATCTCATCAATGGAAAACGAGAAGAATGAGGGTAGTTTGCTACAATTTGCTAGAAATTGGTGGTGGCTCTTCGCTGTGAAGATTAGAACTGGTGGAAATAAGGAAGATAGCACGTTTGAATTACGTTTGAGCTGTGAGAAGCTTGTGACGTTTTGCAAGGTGGAAAAGAAGTTGTAGGGTGGAAACATAATTCGTCATCTACAAGAACGCTGAGACGGTTTCGAACTCCACCAAAATTGGAAAAATGAAAACTAGCAGCGCCAGACGATATATGGTAACAGCAGACCATTTACGGCCTTATCTGGCTTATGTAACGATAAAGAATATAAAGAGTAAGTACCTACTGCAGCAGTAAAGAGATGGAAGGTATATATATTTCACTTGAGGTCTGGGTTGAGCTTTAGTCCAGATATTCACTCAAAGCACGGGACCTCTCTGAGAGAACCCCCGTTCAACATTCAGGATCTGCTCTGTGATAATGGAACGTCTCTAGTTTGATTTTCGAGGTACTGGATGTGACTAAACAGTCCCCCTACTAACAAAGCTGTTAAAGTTAGGCCAGATGAGAGATCAGCAGCCAATCTCTGGTTATGTAGAGTTTTTTGAAAAAAGAATCCTGGTTTTATTTTGTAGATTTATTCTTTTATTTATTTTTGCTTTCTTTTTAAATATTACGACCCTTCAGAACGTTGGCGATGATGGCTCTCCACAAATTTGTTTTTTATGTTATCTCGATAAGATAGTCGAATAGATTTATCATAATTGTGTAAAGCTAGTGAGGTCTTTTTTCAGTGGTCTTCACAACGGTTTCTTATTCTGAGTTTTTTTGTCCCAAAGACTGTCTACCAACGAAGGATAAAGTGTCTACCTCATGATTTAGCCTACAGTTGGGGCAGGGAACAAGAAATGAATTCATGCTATTTCCCCGAGAAATTGTGCGTAAGTGATTGCAACAGACTACCTCGGAATTTCACCTCAGTTAACGGATTTCACTTTCTGTGTCGATATCTATTACACCACCCGTCCTTTTTGGAATTTAGTATTAATATAAAAAATATAGTCAATTTTGCTGTCTAGAAATTCAGTTACGGGTTAAAAATTGTCAATGAAATTCCACTCAAGCGAGTTAAAATCTAATGCAAGATGGGTCAAATATGCCTGGATATACACACGGAACAATGGAAATGAAATTCTACAAGTGATATCAGTTATTTGTAAATTTTCTTGAGTTCGATTGACATTTAACTGCCGAGTCCCTAAGACAAACTTTATTGCTTATTACAGCAGTGTGTACGTCTACTTCGAGTTCGAATTCCAGTTGAATTCATTGCATTCACTTACGCACAAATACCCTTGGGAAAGGTATTAATCCGTCTCTTCCTTCCAGTTATGGGTTAAATAACAGGATAGATTGGATTCTATAGCCTTGGCAGGCAACCAGTCTACCGCAGAAAGCAATGGCAACCTACTGCGGGATAATCTACTGCCCAGTCAGTCATGTCTCTTTCGAGACATGATCGCCTAAGCGTGTTTCACGTATGGCACTTAACTGACTGTACGTCTACTTACAAATGAAACTTTCACAACTCTGATTTTTTTTCAATGGAGAATTAATGAGAGTGATTTTATGTCTTCAGGTTTGCACTTTAACATTTCAGCAATGAATATTTTATTTCGCATGATAGAAATGCAAGGGAGATTACCCGACTTAACTATCAGAAAGCTTCTACTGATGACCGCTAGATGGATTTACCAAAGCATAATTTAAAGAAACAGGATTACAGTTTCTGCTTATTTTCTTTTTCTTTTTTAGCCAGTGTATGCTTTCGAGATAAGACGTGTCTCGTTTCTCCTCTGGAAATTAATTTATGTCCTTATTAGATATAAATACAAAAATACAATAGAAGTGATGAAAAGTAAGTAGAAATATTCTTGTATTACGTTTGAATGTGAGCATGTGTTTGTAAACAAAACCTCATATCATTTACTAATAACCGTACCATCTGGGTAAACACAGCTCAAAACCGTCTTCAGTAGGCTCAATCAATCAATCAATCAATATGTGGTGAACTGTTGACATATGAAATCGCTTTGATTCATCACAGAGAGGCCAATAGAGCAAGGGAGAGTTATGAAAAACGAGTGGGTACCACGACGTTAACAACATTGGGAGAGGACGGTACGTGAAACATCTGTGTTTGTGTCTGCCTCTCACAAATTGGTTTTATAAAACGCTTCATAACTGACTCTGAAACATGCAATGACAACTACTACGATGTGTGTACGAAATCGCATTAGAGATACTGAGCGGTTTGCATTCGAGAAGAAATTTTTTATCGGTTGTTTTTAAGAATCATATCGCCCCATGCAAGGCAGTAAAGTCACTCAGATACATGCGGTTACTGAGTGTGAAAAAATAAAATAGAGGGAAAAATTATTAAGAGAGCAATAAAAGAGGAGGAATGAAGAAGACAGTAAATAACGATTGAAATTTTATTTAAATTCTTAAAGATCAAAGTTAGCTGAAAATATTAATTAGAAGAGTGTTCAACCAGTGAGAAGTGTGAGAAAAGAAATTGTTAGCCTAGAACTTACGATTAATCAACTGTAAACTGACGAGAATCTATGTTTAAATTAATAAAGTCTAGGTATCATCGGATGTGCGTTGTGGTGCAGTGGATATCGGAAGGACAAATCGGGAAACCGAGTTCGAATTTCAGTTGAATTCCTAGCATTCATTTACGCACAAATATCCTTGGAAAAGGTATTAGTCCGTCTCTTTCCTCCAGTTATGGGTTAAATAACAGGACAGATTGGGTTCTATAGCTTTGGCTGGCAACCAGTCTACTGCAGAAAGCAATGGCAATTTACTGCGGAATAATCTTCTGCCCAGTCAGTCATGTCACTTTCGAGACATGATCGCCCAAAGCGTGTATCACGTATAGCACTTAACTGACTGACTGATCACAGCAAAAAGTTAATCCGAATAATTGCTATGAAATATTTACAGGAAGGGTGCTGGGAAGCTACATTCTTCTATCTGCCCGGTCCCTTCAGGACGTAGGCGATTATGGCTTTCCACGTCTCCCCATCTATGGTGTCTCTTAGCAAACTTTCTCCTGTTACACCATGCAATCCTCGTTCCATCTTCCACCTGATAATCTTCTTCAAATATGTTATCCGTTGATTTCCCCTGTCTCTCCTTCCCTGTATCTGGCCTGTTAGTATCAGGTTCTCCAAGCCCTCCTTCCTCATTGCATGTCCCAGGAACTTTAGCTGTCTCTTCCTGATGTTCAGTATTAGATTCCTTTTTGTTTCCATCATTTCTAGGATCTCATCATTGCTCACATGCTCGATCCATGATATTCGCAGCATGCTTCTGTAGAACCACATTTCAGTTGTTTCAAGTTTTTCCTTCATCTTTGATGATATTGTCCAGCATTCACTGCCATATTGAAAAAACTGACAACACATAGCAATCCAGTACTCTCTTCCTTGTTTCGAGCGAAATTGTCCTGTTTCTTAATACTTTACTCAACCTCTGGAATGTTTCCTTCGACATGCCAATTCGCCTTGGAAATCTCTGTGTCGCACTTCCGTCTTCTGTTAGAACGCTTCCCAGGTATTTAATTTTTTTTATCTGCTTGATTCTAGTATCTCCGACCTGTATTTGGCATATTGGGCTACCATTTTTACTGATGACCATGCATTCGGTTTTATGACTGAACCCGAGGCGTTAATTTACTACCAATAATATTGCTGATTCTTTTTCGTGTTTTATCAAGAATCTTCAAATATACGACTGGAGAACGGGACCCTATGTGGCAGTAATCTTTAAAGCATGGGTTAAAAGCAAACTTATAAATATGTAAAAGATTCTGGAGAGAAAAAAATTGTCTCAAACGACACATTGAATCAACTTTCTTCGTAACAACCCTAGCAGTTGATTCAATATGATTTTTCCACTTTGTGTCATTCGAGAACGTTAGCGCGAGAAGACGCAAGTCAATGCGATTGTATAGTTAAATAAACTTAGGGAATTTCTATACTAGGTTGCTCAACGGAACATTTGCTTCACAGGGAAAAAATTTGATATATTTATGTGGAAAAGTATTAATAACGGAGAGTGTATACATATATACAGTATAACAATAGGGTAACCCCGGTTAAAGATTTTACTGTATGATATGATTTAACAACCTAAACCTGGTTAAAGGTTTTACGATATGATTTAACAAGCCAACCCTGGTTAAAGATTTTGCTGCATGATTTGATATAAAATGGTGGTAAACCTCGTTCAAAGTTTTGATCCATAACTGGATATGATAGCATGGTCAATATGGTTAAAGATTTTACTTTATGATTGGATATAGCAAGGTGGTAACACTGGTTTAACATTTTATTTCATGATTGGATATAAAAGGTGGTAGCACTGGTTCAATATTTTATGGCATGGGAATAACTGATGACGATTAGAAGTAAGAAACCTTTATGATTAAATAACGTAAAACACAGATAAGACACAGGTAAACTTATTACATGTCAAAGAAAATAGAGAAAAAACGGATTAAAATATTAATCATTCTGTTAAGTGGTATAAGTGATACACGCTCGGGCGATCATGCCTCGAATGAGACATAACTGATTGGGTAGAAGATATTTCCCACATTAAATTGCCATTACTTTCTCCAGCAGACTGGTTGTTAACCAAGGCTACAGAATCCAATCTGTCCAGTTATTTAACTCATAACTAGAGGAAAGAGACGGATTAATACATTTCTCATGAATATTTGCGCGTAAGTGAATACAACTGGAATTCGAACTCGGATCTCCGACTTGTCATTCCGAGTCGAAATCCACTGCACCACAACACACATCCAGATATTAATAATAACCATAAAATCAATTCAGAGAAAACTTTAGGAAATTTCAAACAAAAATGAGTCGAATTCATTAAGATTTCCTAAAAAATATAATTTTTTTAACCCGCTCATTTGGCCCCAGGACAAAATATCCATTATTTAATTAGTTTCTTGTAGTTTTCTCGAAAATTTCAGTGTCCGCATTTTTTGTAGGAATATAAGCAGCTTTAGTTTCCTGTAGTTTTTGTCGAAAGCTCCGGAGTCCTGTAGTTTTTCTAAAAATTTATTTCGGAAATTTCCCAAATGTTAAGGAAAAATTATTTACTAAATTTATCCAAAATTTTATCGCTTCTCAGTTGTTCACCAGTTACCACAATTCAGGTGAGAGGTTCTGCCTGATCATATTTCAAAGAGGACCATCTGTTATTGGACAAACATATTATTGGAGAACCTACAATATCTTAATGTATGAGAGACGTAAACTTTCTATATATAAAAAAGCGAGACAAAGATCTACACAGACAAAAAAGTCACAAGAAGATGAAAGGGGTCGAGACATGAATCTTTCCTCCTTCAAGTTGCTGCTGCTTCTGAATCTAACAAAACCACGGATACAAGCCAATTGCCAAGAATATGGTACCAGAACTAAAGTTCTTTAAATTACAATCAATTTATATCAGAATAACTTCTGTCGTAAAAAATCACCAACAAGGCTCCATGGAAATATTAATAATTTTTCACTCATTATTTAATTTCAAATTCCAAATTTATTTTTATTATATTTATTGTTAGTTATCAACAAAGTTTGTTGTTTGTGGTGCAAAATTAGTTTTCAGAAAAAAAGAATGAAGTTATCAAGATAGAATTCTCAATTGGAATTCTCACGATCACTGTGCGAAATCACCGTAACATCTGGTTACCTCGGAGCCTGCTGATGTCTTCATGCGATGACTGAGAAGATAAAAAACCTGTCATGTAGCAACGCCAAGAATTGTACGTTGGGATAAAGAACGACAGTTCAACAAATCGAGAGTCGGAATTCTAACAGTGTAGACAGAAATTAACACGATATAAATGTGATTGACGACTGTGGTCTGATGATCGCTAAAGTTGTAACCCATTTTCAGATGGCTGGTATTAATTTTAAGTTATTTTAGAATAAGAAGATATTTCTCTAAAATTAGAGAATATAATTATTTTGTCGGGAAAAGTAGCCAAAATGTTAAAAGAGTGGAAAATCTAGATACAAGGATTCAATGGGTGCAAAACCCTTTTGTTGAGAGAATTCCAGTCACAACATCTGTCAATGGATTTTGACGATGTGTGACCCCAGGTCAAAATGAAGCCTTGACAATCTCCTATGTACTGGGTTACTGGGAAAGTTTATAAAAGCTGGCAGACAATAACAGGAAGTAAGTTTATTGCTTACATGTCAAGATAGTAAGTCACATAGGGAGGTGGAAATCGAACCCCATTACCTAACCTTATCACCCGGTTGGAGAGCTTATTTAACAAAATCAGAATGAAAAGACGAATTTGTCAGTCGGGCGCCGCGTTTAGGGGAAGTGATTTGAAGGCGGTTTCATTAATACGGTCAGCCTGAAAAACTCGCCTGCTGCTAGAAATAAGAGGAAGACGATGAGAGAGAGAGTGAGAGAGAGCGAGCGAGAGAGAGCGAGCGAGCGAGCGAGAGTGAGAGTGAGAGAGAGAGATATTATCAAATTCAACCAACTGATCGTCCCGTAGAAATAATGTAACAGGAATATTCTAGTGAATATCAGGCAACTGATATTTCTTTTCCGTCACTTATTTTGACTTGCTTGTAATCTTGTAATTATTCTCTCTCTCTCTCTATATATATATATAAATCTACACCGTGTCGTTGTGGTCTTGAATCTGTATTTTCTATCATATACCAATCCCTCGCAAGTCTGGTTCATTCTTATCAAGTAGTAATAAGCGGTCCTGCTTTGAAAGCGTGGGCAGAATTGGCCAAAGATCAGGGAGCTTGACTGAACGAGCCAAGAGTCGTGTTATAAAGCGTCAAAATACCAGTTATTATGCAGCGTCGATTTTTAGGCCCACACTATTTAATCTATCTATGATTCGGTATAATTCACAGCATCAGGAATCTGTTAGAAAGCGGTGTCTTTAGAACATATGACTCCCGGAAGAGAAGAGACAGCTCTACAACGAGATCTGTCATTCAGAAAACCGTTATGTCGCCGGTTAACCCATCTTTAAAAGATCAAAGTAAAAAGACCGAGGCAAAAATCAAAGTACATTAATTTAGTGCTGAAATATTGTTTCTAAAGATGTGATTTACGAAACGCATGAGACACTCTGTAAGAATCGAACTCACTACTCAATTACAATGATTCTACAGAGACAAGTTTGCTAACATTACACTACGTCGAGGTGCCCGCATTGATGCGAAAGATAACATGAAACGCTTGGTGGTTGGGCGCAAAATGGTGAACACGTGGCCTACTGTCTTTCAAGAAACCATCCAAAATATTCATGAAACCCCGTATTCATAACGTGCATATTCCCAAGAAAGTAACAGCAAAAATTCATTTTATTCAATTTTTTTTCTTTTTAATTTTCAAGTTGGAAAAACTTGTTCATTATTCAACTATTTTCCACTCGATTTCAGTATCTTTTTGATGCTACTTATTATCATCAGATTGCTGATTAAAAACAATCTTATTTGTTTTTAATAAAACAACTTTCAAAGCGGATCGAACACGTAAGTTTCTGTTTGATTTTCTGTTTTGGATTTAGTGGAAACCAATAAGTTAGAGAATTCTCACGATAATCAAATGTGGAACTGATTTAGCCTCTATTATTCGGACTTTTTTTTATCCAGACAACCTTCATTCAACTTTCATTTAGAATTTAACCAACTCTACTTTAATGTGTAGGATGTGCGTTGTGGTGCGGTGGATATTGACTTGGAACAGTAAATCGATGAGCCGAGTTCGAATTCCAGTTGAATTCCTTGTATTTACTTACGCGCAAATACTCTTGGGAAAGGTATTATTTCGTCATATCCTCCGGTTATGGGTTAAATAACAGGACAGACTGGGTTTTATAGCCTTGGCTGGCAACCAGTCTACCACAGAAAGCAATAGTAACCTACTGCGGGATATTCTTCTGCCCAGTCAGTCATGTCTCAGTTAAGTGACATATGTGATACACGTATGGCACTTAACTGACTCTTATAGGATCAGCTATAATGTGTTGACTTTCAAGGCAAAGACAATTAGAGACTAAATCTAAACTTTTTTTCAATAAACTGTTTACTGTAAGCCTCATATAAAACAAAGAAAACCATGTTTTCTTTGGATAATGTCGCCATTTTTTACACTAACTACAGTTTGTTATACTGAACTGTCAGTCGTGAATGAAACAAACAGCTAATTTGGTTCCAACCATAAGTAGAGAAAAGTTTAATACACACACACACACACACACACACACTATAAAGTTAATAAACATACAATTCACCCGATTGCTATTAAATTCCAGGAAACTAAATTTGGCCTTTTTCATTACATTTATTTAAATCTCACACGACAAAACGGAACAAAGAAAATTAATAGCGTTTGGTAGTTCTATTTATAAGACAAGGTTCATACAAATCTAACGATTAGTAAAATATTTGTCTCATTTCTTTTTTTCTTAGCAGACAGTAAAAGCAAAATCGACCAAATTAACTCTCCGCGAATGTAGTGATAATCTACACTGGAATTTTTTTACGCCTATACGAGGGAAAGTCAGAAATATCCGCACTCTTGTCTAAAGACACGTTGTGGCGAAAGTAAGGATAACTTTGACTTAACCACGTATAGATATAGATTTTGTAGGAATGTAAGAAACATCATTTTCCTGTAGTTTTTCTAAGAATGTAAGAAGCTTCATCTTTTGTAATTTTATAGGAATGTAGGAAGCTTTACTTTTCTGTAGTTTTTGTCGAAAGCTTCAGTCTCCTGTAGTTTTCAGTGTGCTCTGGATCAGTGCTACTCAAAGTGTGGTACGCGTACCGTCGCCGGTACGCGAGCCATCGTCTGCCGGTATGAGATTTTCCAGAAAAGAAAGAGAAAGAAGTTGATCGCCTACGTCTTAAAGGGATACTACACATGAATAATGATAATAATTTTAGTCCTAATTTCAAGCTAATGAAATGAATTTAATATTTCCTATACACAAACTATTTTGCTGTATTTAAAACCGATTTATAATTGATTGGAATGACTAATTTAAAATTGTTAAAATCATCCACTTAAGTTAATCTCTCATCACAATAGGATTCTCTTTATTAAAAAATATTTCAGGAAAAATATATTTTCTAAAACCTTAGCTGATTTAAAGCTTAATTAATCTGATTTGAATCAAATATTACTTATTTTTAGTTTACAATATCGCAGAAAGTATTTTTAACAAGGAGGTAGGCGTTTTTACGGGCTGTGAAATACACCCTCTCGAAATATACCTGTGCTATTTTTTCTACGGGGGACATATTTGGAAAATGCTTGATGAATATAACGTAAGAACTATTTTTATATGTTTTAATTAATCTGTAATCTTAAACATTTAGAAAAATATTCCAAGTAATTTAGTAGTTTATCAAATTTTAGATACTTTTGATTTATAGACTTATTTATGAAGACAACTGCTGAGAAAATGTTCAAAAATACCATAAATTTTGAATTTAATATAGATAATATAGTTACCGCTCTTATTTTCTGATCATGTCTTGTATCGAAATCCATATTTACAAAAATCGCCACGTTTATGCACGCTAAAAGATAGTACTGGGATCGCTGAATTGGAGTCAGCTTTTCCAAATTTAAGAGAACTAAATATAGTTGTACTTGATGAGAATATCATTTGACCACTAAAAATTTAAACAAAATTTTAAAAAGATTTAAAATTTTAATATTATTTACATTCATTAAAGTGAAAACAATTTTTGTAAAAATTCATTATTCATCGAAGAAGTAGTTTTAAGAAATGGTGTACATAATATATCTCATTCATGAAAGCAATTAACAGCTTCTCTAATTAAAAAATGTTTTAGTTTTATTGCACAATTTTATTTTAAGATTTGGAACAGATATTCTGTAACTTGATGATTTCAATTCTCCAAGTATGTGTGCTTATAACTAATATAAACATTAAGCCCAGAAAAACGAATTTTTAGAAATTTCATAAAATTGATTAAGTAGGGGTAACAGATGATTAAAAAGAAGAACATTTTACAAAGCTTTTCTAAAAATGTTATCTATCTAATTAAATCGGTTTATGAATAAGTTCTAAAAAGTTTCATTAAAGTTAAAAAAATATTTGATCTTTGCAAGTATTTCGAAATCGATGTATTTTTCACAAAAATTTCGCATACTAATTTATGGTTAACCGCTGACGCAAGAACAAAATTATCAAAAATTTTGAAGATTCTAAAATGAATTATAAAATATAATTTAATAAATCAAACAATCCTTTGGTTTTTCTTTGTAATAAGAACAAAGATTTTGAGGATAAAATTTTGTTTTTATGATGTTTTATAACATTTTTATCCCGTATGTTCAAAAGACGCTCACTTTTTTTTCAGAGAAAGAATGCAAAAAAAGAAAAGAATCAGTTTCGTGAGAATACTTAATAGCTTCTTGCGTTAATGTCCTTATTTTCAGATTTCCACTGACTGACAGCAATTCTGCTTCACATCATTTTTTTTATCGCTGTTGCCTTTCCTCGTGAACAGACTTTCAGTTGAGCTGAATATAGCATCGATCAACAAAGTGACAAATTTTATATTTGCATTAATCCTACATACATACATACATCCATCCCTTCCGAGGAAAGTACAGGGTGCAATCTAGAAATCGACATAGGCAAACTAGAAAAAAGTTTACCCGCTCGGATAACGGAGAAACTCTGTATAAATATGGGTCTTTTGATGTCAGGGTTCTAGAATATAAGATTTAGTTTTGTACATTTTAAATAATTTCATTTAATAAAAACTAAATCGTTCGTTGATTGGCAAATTCTTTCTAAATCTGTATTTAAATTCTCTTGGCTATTGTCTTGAATGACATGACAGACAGACATGATAAGAAAACGAATATATTATTCTCCTAGAATATCAAATGTTTATTATTATTAATAGTTATGCATATGAAATTTATACGCTATTGTAATCTTCTATTGGAAAATATATTTGAATGTAGGTCCAACACTCTCCCTATGTACCTCCTAACTAGTCTATCACCCTCCTTCTGACATTTCTTATACCCAATCGCTCTATGTAACACCCTGCGCTATAATCGCAATGGACTGCCTTGCTTGGGGTGATATGATTTATATATATATATATATATATATATATATATATATTGTCAGGAAGTTATGGAACATGTTGGTTTTAAACCTACTGTTCAAGTATTTACTTTTATAAAGAGTGCTCGATACAACTTAGAGCTTGATATTGTAATGGTTGTTACAATGGCTTATAAAATCTTAGTATCACTACACAAACATTTTAGCGTTTCGGAGTTACGTTTGCTCCTCATCTGGTGATCTTTTTATTTCAACCTATCACCAGATGAGGAGCACATGTAGCACCGAAACGCGAAAATGTTTGTGTAGTGATACTATGATTTTATAAACCATTGTAACAACCATTACAATATATATATATATATAATCGTATCGCCCCGAGCAAGGCGGTAACGCCACTGATGTGTAGAGGGCTACATAATAGTGAAAAGATTTGAAAAGAGAAAGCCGAAACCACATCCTAAACAGGGAACAAGGGATGAGCCTCTTAACCTGTTCAATAGACGTGGGTGGAGTGTGAACCGGGCAATAGATAGATCTATCTCCTCCAATTGAAAAAAAAGTGAGAAGAATGGAAAAGAAAGCCGGAAACCACATCCTAAACAGGGAACAAGGGATGAGCCTCTTAACCTGTTCAATAGACGTGGTATATATATATATATATATATATATATATATATATATATATATAAAATTATTGATGAAAAAGAAAAACACAACACTCAATCATATCAACTACCAACACGCTAAAACCATGCGGAGCGTGTTCGGCGCATAACACTTACATATTATCCTAAATCATACGTAACACCCCATACATTTTGTTAAATGTAAAATAACATTAATCCTCAAAAATGGTTAAAAGTATAGCGGAAAGCGCTCTGATAAACAAAACATTTGAATAATTTTTATATTATTTATGTCTTCATAAGAAAAAAAACCATAAGATCACATGAAAAATTCCATAAAAAACCTTATATATATATATATATATATATATATATATATATGATCGAACTGAGAGTGTACAATTATATTTGTCTAACGGTGACACTTTGAAGGCTCATAAATATGGAATCACGAAGCAAAAAAAAGTAATAATGGATAATAGTGAAGATAGTTCTGATGGTGTTAGAGTATCAACTCACGTATCAGCGATACTTATGAATATAAATCGAAGCTTTCATTAATGAAAATGACATGAAAACTGTTTTAACCTATAACTCGGTATCTGCAATGCATTAAAAAAATAACCAAAATGTTATTACAAGTCGGTGCTGAAAAGCTCTTGCCACACGTCATAAAACAAGTATTTCAAAGGAATAAACATCAGAATACTGTATTTTGGGCAGTATGTCTGGCCACAAACGTCCATCACCAAATTTACATTATGCAGACTATTGTCCTCATCTTGGGTAGCATTTGTACGACGTTTCGGCCGTTGTACGCTCCGGCCTTCTTCAAGTGTTAGAGATTTCGAACCGAACCCTTTTTGTAGTCATGAGATATCTAAACTGACTTTAAGTTACTTGTTCACCACTGCTGTAGCTTGGTATTGAACTCACAGCTCTTTGGGTCAAATCACTGGAACTAACCAACGTCTATATTCACTGGGTCATGTGTCCTTAAGGACATCTCCCTCTTTGGATATATTGTTTACGAGTATCGGAGTATCGTTTAAAACATATAAATACATTGATAAAAATGACCGCAATATTGACACAACCACAAAAATAATAAAGTAAATATACGACAGTGGTGAGATACAGGAAGGCTCAAGTAGACACTCGCAAAAGTATGAGAACTTAATTGTACAAGGAGCATAATAAGGTATATAACAAAATTTATCAGTCTAGTTTTGATGAATAGAGCGCATAGCAGAATTAGACCGGAAGGAGGACAAAAGTGCGGTTTCGTTAAAGATACTGAAAAAAGGAATGCGATATTTATAAACCAAATGATATCAGAAAGAGCAATACAAGTGCAAACGGATATATATCTATGTTTTATAAATTATGCAAAAGCGTTTGATAAGGTATGGCACAATAAATTGTTTGAACTATTTAGTAAGCTGGGTCACCAGAAAAAGATATTAGAATAATCAAGAACTTATGCAGAGTGACTTTCACGACTTTTGTCGATCAATCACTGGGTGTATAAATCAAACTAAAGCAGATAAGCTCTACTTGCGCAGTGAAATTGCTCTCCCTAACATCAGAAAGACTGTCCATTCCTAATTTGAGAAGTTGAAGCAGGAAAGTGACCGTCGTCATTCACTCTACGGCCGTAAACCATTGACAACGGAGATTAAATCAAGACCCAAGTTTATACACTAAGTCAGATCACTGAACAACAGAGGTTCTAGTCAGTGTATGTCTCTGTCGTGCAGCTACCTTAACAATTGATGGAGTATTGGCTCTCTATTATGCCTACAGAGTCCACCGTTGGCTCCAGTGATGAGCCATCTTCTGGACCTGCTTGAATCACCCGCGAATAGCTGTTGTTCGGTGTAAAGTCAACTTCCAGAAATAGGCATATTCCTCTGATGATGTCGCCAACTGTCAATGCGGAAAATTACAAACTATGGAGCATATTCTAGTTTGCCCCGATCTTTTATATTCATGCACACTTAACGATCTTAAAAACTTAACACCCCAAACAAGGCTCTGAGTGCAACACTGGATGAAAATTGCGCAGTGACCCGATTTTCTTAATTTATGTGCTTTGTCTTTTCGGGACACAGGCGATCATGGCCTTCCACTACTTCCTATTCCTGGTGGTTCTGATACACCTTCTCCTGTAACACCAAGCAACCCCTGTTTTGTCCCTGTTTTGTCCTACTGCTCAGGCCCTTCAAATATGTTATCCGCTGCTTTCCTCTGTCTCCTTTTCTCTCTATCTGGCCTGTTAGTATCAGATTCTCCAAGCCCTCCTTCCTTCCTTTTTGCATGTCCCAGGAACTTTAGTTGTCTCTTCCTGATGCTCAATATGAATTTCTGTTTTGTTTCCATCCTTACAAAACCTCATCATTGCCCACATGCTCGGTCCACAATATCCACAGCATCCTTCTGTAGAATCACATTTCAGCTGCTTCCAGTTTTTTTTCATCTTTGATGATATTGTTCAGCATTCACTACCATATTGAAAACTGACATCACATAGCAATTTAGTACTCTCTTCTTGGTTTCTAGTGAAATTTTCCTGTCTCTTAATACTTTACTCAGCTTCTGGAACGCGTCCTTCGCCATGCCAATTCGACTTCGGATCTCTGTGTCGCACTTTCCGTCTTCTGTTAGAACACATCCCAGGCATTTAAATCCAGTAAATATACAGAAAAAAGAGGGAATTAAAATACTTACGAAGATTCATTATTGGCGGTGTAGAGTGAGTGGTCATGTTTAAATGCGAAGAAATGGCAAAACTGCCAAACAAACAAAAATAATAAAGAAAAGAAAAGACGAGGGCAAAAATAGTATAAAGTAAGCACACAAATGAATGCTGGGATTTCTTCCTAGCCAATAAAATAAACAAGTTCTCCGTTTCTTCTGACTCAGTCCCGGTCTGTCTTGTCTTGAATTTGCTCTTGTGTGTCAATCCCAATTCATAGTTTGCGGACTTTTTGCATTATTGCTGATAAACTGCCTTGTATACATTGTTCGCTTGCTTTGTACTATTTTTATTCTGTACCTTTGTTATTTTTCTTTTCATTGCAAATTTTGTCAATTTCATTTGTTGGGCATCATTTGTTTACATTTAATCATGACCACTCTCTCTACAAGCGGCCACAATCTTAGCCATAAAAGCTAAGCAGAAAAAACAGAAAAGAAACTACAAAAGTTCCCATAGAAGGTAGTCAAGGAAAGCGAAAAGAAAGGACTAAATTTAAATTGTAACTGAACAGAGTTTATGGTTGATAGGAAAAGAAAAAAAAAGAAAAAACGGACCAAGATGCAAACAACGAATTAGAGACACCAAAACAATACACGTTCTTTTGTATCTAGGTCGTGTTTTAAAGAGGGCGTAAAATGTGACACTGAAATCCGAAGGTGAATTGAAACAGCAAAAGATAACTTTCAAATATATGTAAAAATATTAAGAAACAAGAAAAGTTCATTAGAAACAAAGAGCGCTGTATATATGTACTAGTATATGATAGCGAATACTAGATAATTTCCTCACAGAGGAATAAGGAACTTGAGGCAACGTGGTTCAACTGAAGGATGTTGGAAACACTATAGACTGAACATGTAAGTAACGAAGGAAAACACAAAAGAAAATTATATTTTGGATCAATTTATAGGGCGCATGAAGAAAGAGGACTGAGAAAATCTGACACTCACAAGATATACTGAAGGTAAGAGGAACAGGAGATAGCAGCGAATAATCTACCTGACGAGTTTCCATAAGAGGATTTAGGAGAGATAAGAAAATAAGAAGCCTTAATAAGAGCTACAAATGACAAGAAGTTGTGAAGAACCATGATCAACTACATCATAAATACAATGCATTTTCTAAATTATTCTGCTTGTATATGCTTGCTCGAAATAACCCGTTAGCTAAAAATAACAAAACACACACACAAACATTGAAAGCTGGTGTAGAATTCCAAAGAGTAAGATTTACATAGGCGGATGGTAAATTTTTTTGCCACGAATCAATGTTGACCTCAATGTTCACTATATTTCCACATAATCTCTTCCTGATATCGAGCACTTTTAACAATAAATATAGCATACCTTAGGACTACATTTTTACCACATATATATATATATATATATATATATATCTATATATATATATCTTACTAAATATTTGCTTCTAAATCAAAAGTAAAACATGTGAGAACGATCATTTAAATTACATTTTTAAAACAATAAAATAAAATAGGAGGAAGAATAAAAAGGGCTATTTTTAATGCTTATTTTTACTATCGGTAATGGGGCAGACAGTTAGAAAAATGTCAGGATATGATACCAACAAAACAGAAGTGATGGGATGTTTCAGTGTCTGATTGATTGCTTGAATGTATAGCCATTGTCTAAAAAGAAACTGTGGCGAATACGGAGTTGGAGGCAACTCTCTTCTCTTCTCTTCTCTTCTTCACTTTTTACAAAAATTCACAATTACGAGTGAAATCTAAATTTTAACGAATAGGAAAGGGATTGAACCCGGACTGAAAGAAAAAGACGAAATCAAATTTCGCGATCCGATGTTAAATTAATTTTTCTAACCAATGAAAAAAGTGATTTGAAAATCTGAGAGAAAAGTGAACAAGCCTATGTGAAAAAAGTAAATCGCTTTAAAAGAAGGAAGGAAAGTCAGATCAATCAGAGAGATGGAAGCAGCGATATCATATACCGGCAACATGTAACAAAACTCCGAATCACTGACCCAGACATAAGGTACCGTCATACATTCGATCTCCTATTTATCGTCTACTATTTTCTTTTACCTCTTCTTCATCTTCACCATTCTCGCAGTTAACAAAGAAGAAGATAACTACAAGAAGATACTTCAACTGATTCCTAAAAATTAACGTCCGATAAGTATAATTTTCTTCATTGCTTCTCCTTCCTTTTCACTTTCTCGCCCGCCATAAAAAGTAAAGTAATTCGGCACAAACACAGTCTGCTAGCTTCAACTACAATCTCTGGATTCACTTAACTCCTTACTATTACTTCTTCTGGAGTATTTAACTACGTACTAAATTTTCTCATTGAACATTTAACTTCTATAAATTAATGCTGTTCTGTTAATGAAATTCCATTTATTTTACAAATGAAACACTTATTCTTCAACCTTAATCTTCTGATGATTCCAATAATCCTAATTTGTGGGATGTATCGATTATGTTTGTGAATTGGCCTTGTACCAGACATGGCAGACCGCCCCTACCTCAAAATCAAGCCTTTAAAAAACAACGTAATTTTATTCGCAATAATAACGCGTCAAAGTCAACGAAGAAAACTAATAAACATGTGAGTTTAAAAGAAACACATTTGATCAAGGGACTGGCTTGTTTGCTTAAACTACTGTAAATCTGATCGAAACATTTGAATAATTCTGAAGAGTAAGGTTTACATTGGCAAAGGGGAACTTTATAATAAACATGAACTTTGTGAGACGATCCTAGATACTATGCTATATATATATATATATATTTTTTTTTTTTTTAGGCGAAATAGCCATTTTCAACATGTCATTTTAAAGCATGCATTCTTCGAGCCCTTATCAACAGAGATTGGTTTACATGAGCTCTCACTTTTTGGGTCAGTTTTAATATTTTAACAATATTACTAGGATCCTCCTGGATTATTTACCAATCTTATCCTTGATTTTAACAATCCTTCCTGGATTTATATATATATATATATATATATATATATACATAAACATTTTATTACTCAAGTTGAAAATAACAGATTGGCATTTTATAATAAAACTTTACAATCTATGCCATAAATGAGTTCGCTACAAACAGATGGTATGTGCGTTGTGGTCTATAAATATCGACTCAGAACAATAAATTGGGGAGCCGAGTTCGAAGTTCAGTTGAATTCCTTGCATTCACTTGCGCACAAATACCCTTAGGAAAGGTATTAATCCGTCTCTTTCCTCCAGTTATGGGTTATATAACAGATTGGATTCTATAGCCTTGGTCGGCAACCAATACCGCCGAAAACAATGGCAACCTACTGCGGGATAGTAGTATTCTGCCCAGTCAGTTATGTCTCTTTCGAGACATGATCATCCAAAGCGTATCACGTATGGCACTTAACTGACTGACAAACAGATGAGCGAATGTGTATATACTTGAGATAAAATACAAAATACAAGGCTTAAAAATCACTGAAATTATGTCATACTATAGCTTCGTACGCGATTTCTAATCAGACGTTATTTTGCTAGGCTCCTGTAAAAATAGGAAAAATGTGTTATTGGCTGGAAATTTGTCCTCTACATCCATATCACCAACATCTGCCCCTGACGTCATGGGTCAACGCAATCAAGTAAGAGACATTACATACATACATACATATTCATGATTCTGATACAGATTTAAACTTGCTTCATAAAGCTAATTTCTTTTTAATATTCTAGAGAAACAACATTAACAAAAAAAAAAAAAAGATAAAATCAATTGTGTTGTCCAGAAATAACACATTTAATGATGATAACAGAACAAGCTAAGTCTGGCTCTGATTAAACGCATGTACCAAACCAGTGAAAGTCAAAGACACAAATAATATAAAAACCAACGTTACCTTAACCAAGGTTGAATTAAAGTTTTCTTTTCCAAACGTTTTTTTACTTTGTCTACAGTAGCTTTTGTGTGCCTATCTACGACAGTATGTCAACGGACTCGATTGGATTGGACGGGTCCATTATCTGAAAGAAGAAAAAGAAAGATTAAAACATGGGCATAAAAGAAAAGTAAGTAATTTTTGAAGATTACAGGGTTTCATGACTTATTGAAGCTGATTTGTATTTTATGTGCAAAATGGTTAAAAATATCTTCTGGGAATTATAAGCAGAGTTGAATGTAGCCGCATAGAATAGTAGTTCGTGGAACTAACCAATCATTGTAATACATTCAATGTCAAAGTATAAGACATATTCACTTTTATACAAGGCAAAAAGAGCAGAGTACAAAGCAGCAATCAATTATAAAATATAAAATACTATATATATATATATATATATTTTAATCATTTCACCAAGAACAAGGCGGAAACGCCACTGATGTGCAGGGGCTACATAAATATAAAAAGATTATGTAGAAAAGAGTGAGGAGTACAAACTAGTTAGAAAGGAACAATAGAAAGCTGAGAAAGCAGGTGCGATGACTGATACATAGGTGGAGAGAAAGGGAAGGTTATACAGGGGTGGGGAGAGAGCTAGAGTTCAGTGGTTAGTAGATGAGTATTGACTTTGCATTTAAATTTCTGGAGGTTGTAGCCGTCAGGAAAGCAAGAATACGGGAGCGAGTTCCACAGGCGGGAAGTGCGAGAGAAGAAGCTGCAGGAGTAGAATTGTTGTCTGCATTTGGCTAATCTGACTGTGAATGGGTGGGACCCAGTTGAAACAAAACGAGGACAAGAGTTTGATTAGCCGATCACACACACACACACATATATATATATATATATATATATATATATATATGATTTGTAAAGGCAAGAAGACATTTGTTTTATTTAAGGAATCCTTTCGTGCTAAAACTTAATCAGAAAGAAACCGTTGGTAAAATTTGACAACAGAAGTCAACTTTTCCACAGAAAAATATGAAATGAGGAGGGTAAACGTTGGAACACGATTTCAACAATTTATTAGTAAAACTATTTCCGAATAAAAGAGTCTAAAAATTAATAAAAAATATTTACTACCTCCAACTAAACAAAAAGAGCGAATAAAATTCTCTTTTTGTTTGCACAGGTCTGATTGGTGTAATATACATGACGTATACAGCTTCAACTACACGTAGATGGCGTGAAAAACAGTAAAAACGCTATCACAGTCCGGATTATCAAGCAAGTGTTGGCACATAACCGTATCATGCACAGACTGAGTCGTTCTTGAAGGGTGAATCGGGTTGCTTACTCTTATACAGGCAGGAACATGATGACTAATTCAAGTCTCTAGTCTCTTATTGATCAATCCAACGTATTCAGCGTAACACTGACATTTAAGATGATGTACGCCATAGAACTATTTTGAAAGTTAGAAAGACTATCTTTAACAAAAGAGAAAAACCCCGATCTGGTAACAAAAACAACACGTAACCTGACAGTTGTAAAATGGACTAAAATAGATAAAAGGTTAATTTTACTGAACTTAGATACAAATGAATTCCAATTAGTGTACTCTTGTGGAATAGTTTTCGCACTGAACGTTATAATCGTGCTATGTTGGTTGCTAATCGACTCAACGTACCCAAAATGTTAGGAACTTGGTAATCTTTCATTGAAAGCTGACTCCTTAGTATTCGGTTAACTGCCGACTAATATCAACTGCCTTATTCCAATTATGTGCAAACTGGGACAAACTAGTTGTTCTACTGAACTCTATAGAACTCATAAGAACTTCTCCCGTTAACTTCCTGTTAACTCTTATTATAGGAGGGAGAGTCCATTATCTAAGGAATAAGTGTATTTCTCCATAACATGCACAGACCTGTGAACGATAATTTTATGTAATTAGCAAACCGTCTGTACGTTCAACAGGAAAGTAAAAAACAAAAAAACAAAAAAAAAAAAAGAGCAAAAGTACAATTATTTTCCACTTTTATAGTAAATTACAAAGATGGATGATGGGATCTGAGTTGGGTTTGAAAAGCCGTAGCGCCGTCTACACAATCAAAATAGCAAACGTATAATCAAAGTAAAGCAAATATACATGGGGCTTACGGCATTTTTCAAATAAAAGGCTCTTATAGAAACTAACAAAAGTGTTGGTGAATACTGAAACCTAGGGACTGACCATTGAAATACCATTGACTTGGGCATATATGGCATTATCGAAACTAAACACAACTGCCTCTTTTGCTATATTCATAAATTCCAAAAACAAGGGTTCTGGAATTAGAGTTAACGCCATATTGAGATCATCAGTCCTAATATTTAGGGCGTTTTGAAGGGGAACATTAGAAAATAACAATGTCAAAAGACACTAAAAGTTTGTTCTCGGAACAAATTTTAGAGATTCTGAAAAAATCAGAAGACTGAAATGAGTCTAAAATGCAATGAGTGGAAAATTGACCAGAAACTGGTTAAAGTATTTCGGTCAACCATTTGGCCAATTAATGCTGTAGGGGACCAACCACAAACAATATTGGTCAAAGAGGCGCATCATTCTTCTGTACCTTTAAATCGTAGTCCTTGGAGGTTGAGAACTAAAAGGTCTAATACGATTATAACCTGAATTAGAAATAGGTTTGCTCTTATATACTGAGAATAACCGTCTTTGTGTTCCCACCTCTATTTTGTTGGTATTGTCACAAGTATTTGCTGGACCAACCTTCCGATATTTAGAGGAATAATGTAAAATGAATTCCATTTTATTTATGTAGTTCGGACTGTTCAAAATGATCAACCATTCCCGAGCATTAATCGGGCTTAGTGATATTAATATTACTTCTAGTTTTTAACGATTTGATGGTTTGGATGTGGACCTTCCGCCGAGCAAGAAAATCACTATTGGCAAAAAGAGATGAATATTCTCTTGATAATTCAATAATCTTGTTTTGCAGAAAGAAAATGTATCAAGAGAAAGAGGTTTATGCAAGTTCAGCTAAGAGAACAAAAGTTCAAACTCAACTTTGTTATTTACTTAATTTTAAAGAAACACACACACACACAAACAAACAAACAAACAACCAACCCTCTAGAAATAACTAGTTTTGTAAATTGTTTAAATTGTCTTGGATGTGTGTTCTGGTGCAGGAGATATCGACTCAAATTTCAGTTGAATTCGTTGCATTCACTTACGCGCAAATACCCTTAGGAATGTTGCTAATCCGTTGCTTCTTCCTCAGGGTATGGGTTGAATAACAGAGCAGATTAGGTTCTATAGTCTTCGTTGGCAACCAGTCTATCACAGAAAATAATGTCAACCTTTTGCGTAAAAAATCTTCTGCCCAGACAGTCATGTCTTCTTCGAGATATGATCAGCCAAACGTGTATCATTTATGGTACTTAACTGACTGACTGAATCGTGTTCCAACGTTTTTCCTTTCTCATTTACTATTTTCTGTGTAAAAGTTGTCTGCTTATGTCGTCAAATTTTGCCAACGATTTCCTTCTGATGAAGTGTTGGCACGAAAGCATTCCTTAAAGTAAAAAAGTGACCTCTTGCTTTTTTAAATCAATATTTATGACCTATAGTATCAAGGTCATTATATATATATATATATATATATATATATATATATATATATATATATATATATAGTCACATACCCGTATCGACAATGCCCATCAAGATGTTCATATGCCACTTTGGATATATTACATTTTCTCATCTATGCATGTATGCTGATCATCTATCCCAGATCGTGACAAATAGACAATTATTTGAATTAGAAAATAATAAAGTAAGATTGCTATTCGATTAATAATCGAATGGCAATCCTTTCCCAGGTCTGCTTCGTTATTCAACACGGGCGCTGAAAACAAATCAAGGATGAACCCCGAGACAATGTAATTTTGACATAAAATTTTAATACAAGATTAAAAAGTAAAAATAAAATAAAAGAAATATTTAATGAATTAGAATGTCCAAAGATCTTAGCCTCAATATTACTTTTGGATACACAGTGTGGTCGAAATAAGAAATTACAATATACGGTAGGAAATATAAACACAATACAGACGATCATGAATGCAAAATATCAACACGCAAACAAATGGGGGAATTATATTAATTTGAAAACAGGTGGTATGGTGTGTGTAAGAACATAGTATTCATGAAAATGAATGCATATTTTAATATGGGTCTAATAACTTGATAACTCATCTTTATGACAGTTTCTTTCTTTACCGTCTCTTCTTTCTTTTTTTATACACTTGAAATTTAAATAGTTCTGTTTTCAACATCTTCAACGTAGCTTCTTTTCAGCACACAGCTTCTGTGATCTGGTGATTTCCCCGCGTTGTTGTTTTTCTTTCCTTCCCCTTCTTCTTTTGATAAGTTAGTTGACTTCACTTTCTTTTCTACTCCAAATAAACTGAAATCAGCGTACGAATTACATCAACTTTGTAGCTATATTTTCTTTCGACAATCATGTGTCAACATTCAGATATTAATATAACTTTGTTTCGTCTTCGTTGTTATACTTCTTTCTTTCTCGATGCACGGCATAATTCCGTTTTCCTCCTTCTTTTGACGAATAAGAATCTACACCTTCGGTCTTTTTCTTATCCGGAGTTACTTAGGATGAAATGGATTGATTCACGCTATCATCTTCGAATGCGTCTCCCTTCCTTCATCGTTAATCAGAGTTCAGCAAATACAAGTTGCTTTATCAAAACCTTACAGGCAACTGGATAAATTTTTACTTTAATTTTCTCCTCTCACGTGATTCTATTTTGGCGCGAATTTTAACTCCTGCTGCTTCCATGACTTATAATTAATTTTAGATGTCTGGTTTATTTCCTGTCAGGCTTTTATCTAGGTCGCCTATCCTTGACCTGCTATTCTAACACAGGCACTGTTCATTCACATGATCAACCTCTTGTTATTACGCAAATCCATTCTCATATGCGCGCGCATGTGTGTGTACGCGCTGTTTATATATATATATATATATATATATATAAGTAAAAATAAACAGAAACACTGTAAGCGTAATATTGTATGATTTAATCTACCTTTTAATCGCAATGTTTAAACGAATATCGGAAGAATTCTCCTAAATCTCCTAAAAATGTTGTTGAATATCGAAACAAAGAGACAAACCATTGAAATGCCATCGACTTGGACATACATAGCATTATCGAAACTAAACACAATCGCTTCTGTTGCTTTGTGCATAATCTAAAAAAGAAACGTTTCTGGAATCAGAGCAGTATCCAGATGACTCTTTAACTCTTCATCAACACGAAAAAAAGTTTTTTTAAAAAAAATAATGTTAAGATGACCTTTAACTGTGTCAATAACATCGACAAATCTATATCCCAACATAGCAACATTATATTAAATAAATATATTTCCAATAAAGACAACGCTAAAAAAAAAAAATAAATGCAGCTCCGGAAAAACACGATATGTACATTAAACTGCCAATACATGGTTGATAATATTGTATAACGAGTTAGTATAAATTTTAAATTTTATTTTGGTTTCACTGAACATCCGTGTTAATTTCATTTTTACCATCATCAAATGACTTTAGGCATTATAAAATACAAGAACAGCGCTGCTCAGTAAATATTTCTGGCAATTACAGAATGTTGGAAATATACCGTTTATCACGTGGGATTTTGTAGCAAGAGCCAAATTTTACAATGAGAAAGGTCATAGAAGTAATTCATATCTTGTTGAAAAAAATAGTGATCTTAAAACACTTAAATAACCTTACCTTATTAAGTAAGAGAAATGAATTGATGGCTACATGTCGGCAAAACATCTGCTTAAATACATTTGTCTACGTTCATTTTAATGTTATTTATGTTTTTTTAACGAAAAAGTAATCTTCGTTTCTTCATAATTAAAAAAAAAAATTCACAACACTTTTCCCCCTATTATATACAAATCTTGTTCGTCCTAAATAACAAATATATTTTTTAAAATTAAAAACATCTGTAATCCTAGCATAAAATATAACTGCGCCAACATTACAATAACCCGATAATTTTCTTAAAATTTAAATTTACTAAAATGTCAGTCTATACTCAGAACCTAAAGATGACGTTGTGCATGAAGGTCGCACTATCGACGAGGGATAATATATATATATATATATATATCATAATTCTTTTCATATATATTATTCTATATCATTCTATCCATCTAATACTATATCGATCTATATTATTCTATCTATCTATCTATCTAATACTATATCGATCTATATTATTCTATCTTATCTATCTATCTAATACTATATCGATCTATATTATTCTATCTATCTAATACTATATCGATCTATATTATTCTATCTATCTAATACTATATCGATCTATATTATTCTATCTAATACTATATCGATCTATATTATTCTATCTATCTAATACTATATCGATCTATATTATTCTATCTATCTATCTATCTATCTAATACTATATCGATCTATATTATTCTATCTATCTATCTAATACTATATCGATCTATATTATTCTATCTATCTATCTATCTAATACTATATCGATCTATATTATTCTATCTATCTATCTATCATTATTATTGAACTAAATAAAATAATGATCAATGCTTATAAAAGGTCGACTCCAGAGTTTCATAATTTTTCAGTCAATCATTGAGACTTCTGACAAAAGCAATCATTTATTGTCGGATGTTATAGTGAGTGGTTATAAAACTAGAAAACTTTTCAATCGACCTTTTATTGCTATTGAATTAATATATATATATATATATATATATATATTCATAATGAAAGTGATTTGACAAAATTTTCTCTTGAGATTTTCGGAGTATGTTATTAAATTTATCCGTTAAATTTTCACCATTAAATTATGTTAAAAAATAAAGATTTGTTGTGTAAAATAAAATGCCGTTTTCAACATTAGTTTTTCTATCTATCTATGAATAGAGTTAGTCCATTAAAACATAGCAGTACAGATAGAGTGCTTTTATTAGCAAATTATTTTGATACAAAATTTGCATCGGCTTTTTTTTCCAAGAATAGCTAGGAAGGTCTACTTCATTCTTTATTGATTGTGTGATCATTTAACTGTTGTATGTCTTTTATTGACCTTAAAGAATCGAAGATCAGAAAAACGGGTTCCATATTAAACAGAGATGTAAATGTGATGACACACTTATCTCATTGCGCAACATAGGGTTGCTATTTTACGGCAAAGTGTTCACTGGCAATGAAAATAGATTTCTTCCGAGAATTCAAAACGAAGACCATCAGGGCGAGATTTAGCACCCGAAGAAGAGGGCACAATGAATATTTAAATTTTCACTATAGTTTTTCTTTATAATATATGTCTTATAGATAATATGTGGTTATTGGCAGATCTATTATCACAATGTGGGATATTTAACAATAACAAAAACGATAAAAATATAAGTAAAAAGAAAAAAAAGAATTGAGATTAGCTATACTATATATGCAGACACATTTTTTCAAAGAAAAATAATTAATTCCAATGTTTAAAATACCCCCCTTCCCTCAGCGTTATAGGATACAAATCCTATCATCCATCAATTAAGTAAAACACACAAAGTAAAATTGCACACCCTCAAAATCGGATTTAAATGAGTCAAAGCATTTTGAAAAAACCCAGACCAAAGCAAATTTTACAAGTCAGTGTGAAATTCAAAATTCTGGATTGTAATTGGATGGCAAATCAAAAATTCATACACGTCGTCAGTCAAACGTTTTTCCACACCTAAATAATAAAATGCCATTCGGATCCAGTTACATGATCAGATTCACTATTTAAACCAAGTTTCTGGCCGGTCAAAAGAGAGTCCAGCATTGGGAACGGTTAGCTGACGGACTTCGTGGCAATGCAACAAAAGAAATTTCAATGGCAGGCAGAATAGGATAGCATATTTGATAGCATCTCACAATGTAGGGGAAAAATTTCAAGCTAACTCGGTCAGGTCTCGCCTTTACTGTCAATTTTCTTTTCTTCTTTTTCACTTCACGCCGTCAAAGAGAACAATAACAACAACAACGACAACAGGACACGCTAAGTACTATTTCTTTATTTCTTCTTTCTCACAGACCCACCACAAATAGGAAGGAACATAAGCCTTTATATTCTGCTACTACACAACCATGAACTCCAAGCTTCTGTGGACATTGTAAATACTTACATTTCTTTTTGAACAATTTGAACTACAGAACTACATGCAATTTCTCAATGAACATTTTTCTTCTCTGTTATTGCGTTCAGTTAACGAAATTTCATTTATATTTTTCTTCTTACAATTTTGTTATTCTGTTAATAAATCTTTGCTTTAATGTACACATGAAATATTTTATCCTTTCACATTTTAACATCCACCCTTCAATCTTCTAATATTGAAATTGTGGGAACTTCGGATGTGTTTGGTGCAAGGCCAATTTACCAGGCATTTCCGAGGCCCCTACAACGTAAGCATAACTTTAGTCCTCAAGGACAAAAGTATCATACGAAAACTCTTTTGCTTTTTTCATTAATTTACTAAATATTGCTCTTCTAATATATAAAAATGTATATACCATTTTCTCTCCTTCTCTCACTAACACACATTGTTGTATATTTGAGAAGCAACAGTTCTTTTAAACTTGTTTCGTTGAATATGAAAGACAAGGATAATTTAATTAATTTTTATTTGATTTTCTTACATTCTTGCATATTCTCGTTTGGCGAAAGTAATGGAGTGAAAAAATTGCCCATTTTGTTTATTATCCCAAGAGCTTCTATTACTTCTTTTGCCATTTTCAAAAGAGATTTGTTTCGAGTGTTGTTGATTTCTCTTCATGTTTGACTGTATCAGATGGATATATTCTGTGAGATTTTGAGCGTTTCTTCCGAGCATCGCGTATTGAGCACGGCTGGAAATCAGCTGAGCTATATATATATATATATATATATATATATATACACATAAATTCATGGGAAAAATGCATGAGAAAGTGTTAAAAAAAATTGCTGAAAAATATGGAACACCTCACGAATTTGTGTGTCATCATAGCAACTACGCAAGGGTGATATGCAGTTTTGTGAAGTGTTCTTTATTTTTTACAAGAAAACTTATTACACTTTGGCAAGAATTTCTCCATTATTGCTCTTAATATGTAAAGATATATATTATTATCTCAGATTTTATATATATATATATATATATGACGAATATATATATATATATATATATATATGACGAATATATATATATATATGAAGAATATATATATATATATATATGACGAATATATATATATATATATATATATATGACGAATATATATATATATATATATATATATATGACGAATATATATATATATATATATATATATAACGGACGAATATATATATATATATATATATATATATATATATATATATATATATATATATATATATATATATATATATATATATATATATAATATATATATATACATATATGAAGAATATATATATATACATATATATATATGAAGAATATATATATATATATATATATATATATATATATATATATATATATATATATATATATATACATATATATGAAGAATATATATATATATATATATATATATATATATATATATATATATATATATATATATATATATATATATGAAGAATATATATATATATATGAAGAATATATATATATATATGAAAAGAATATATATATATATACATATATATATATATATATATATACATATATATATGAAAGAATATATATATATACATATATATGAAGAATATATATATATACATATATATGAAGAATATATATATATACATATATGAAGAATATATATATATATATACATATATATATATATATATATATGCATATATGAAGCATATATATATATATACATATATATGAAGCATATATATACATATATATAAAAGCATATATATATATATACATATATATGAAGTATATATATATATATACATATATATGAAGTATATATATATATATTAATATATATATACATATATGTGAAATTTATATATATATAGGCAGTTTGTTATATATATTATATTATTTCTAAATTATATATGCGCGATACTTATTTTAAAGCGCTCAATATCCACGCCAATGAATGTACAAGTTTATATATATATATATATATATATATTTATACGTCTGCGTTTGTCACGACGACCAATATTCCTTCCACTTCTACAAAAATACACCAATATACGCAGCCCTACATGTCGCCAATTTAAATAAAAAAATAATCAATTTGTCTGACGATCGCAAGAGCGTGAAACCCAGAGTCACAAACTCACACCTATCTATTTGAGTATATATATATATATATATATATATATATATATATATATATATAAACACTACAGGAAAACTATGTTTAGCTGACGTGTTTCATCCTCTAAAGGACATTGTCAAGGCAGTGTAGGATTTATTTGTGTGCGCTTATATACAAAATTATGTGTGTGCGTGTATATATAATTCCTCAGAGAACGAAACGCGTCTGCTAAGAATAGTTTTCCTCGTGTGTGTGTGCGTTTTCGGGGAGAGAGAGAAAATGATTTCTAGATTAACACAGATATATGATACTATGAACAGGCATCTCTAAGCTGACACAGCCACAAGCCGATAAACGGACAGATAGAAGAAGACAATCAATAAATAGATAAAAAAGATAGACAGTTATAACGCACGGTGGTGGATTACAGAAGTGCGTAAAAAGATCTGACCCAGGTTATCAATCTGGTCTTTAAAAGCGCAGACATTCTTTTCATCCTACTTAAATTTACTTTTAGCAACAATCAATGCAGACTGCATTGTTTCATCGAAAGTTAAACGTGCACGATTTGGAGTAACAACTAGTATATTGCTCACTGGCCGAATATTTACATTGCTTAGCTTCGGCTAGCATCAGGCCGGTAGTTCGGGGAACTCAGTAAGAGTTTAACTCAATACAGCAGTTGAGTGGAGTTCAGCGTTATTTTCCCCGTCTCCCTCACTGAGCTGTGATGTGACACAAGCTTTGGTTTAATGTGGGTAATCTGAGCGCGTACGTCGGTAAATATTATTTGATATCGATATTAAATCATAGTTTCCAATGATGCTCTCTATCAATTATTTCAGCTTCATGCCATAGGGGTCGGTGATCCCCATTCTCCCGTCATATGTGTTCAGCTAAGCCTTATTTTTCTATTTCCCTTTGTGTTACGACCTCGCGATGTTCTTGCAGCACCTTAAGGGAGCGGCCAGTTTCTCCTTTATATTATTTTCATCTTCTTCTATGTGCCCTGTCCCTTCAGGACGTAGGCGATCATGGTTCTCCACGTCTCCCTATCCCTTGTGGCTCTTAGTATGTTTGCTCCTGTTGCTCCTGGCAACCATCGTTCCGTCATCCACCTGATCAATCCCTGCAAATATGTTATCCGCTGCCTTTCTCTGTCTCTCCTTCCTTCTATCTGACCAGTCAGTATCAGATTCTCCAAGCTCTCTTTCCTCATTGCATGTCCCAGGAACTTCAGTTGTCTCTTCCTGATGCTCAGCATCAATTTCCTTTTTGTTGCCATTCTGGAAAACACTTCATCGTTGCTTGCATGCTCAGTCCACGATATCCGTAGTATCCTTCTGTAGAACCACATTTCGGCCGCTTCCAGTTTTGTCCCCATTTTCGATGATATTGTCCAGCATTCACTGCCGTATTGAAGAACTACATGAAATAACGCACACGATCATTAGTCATGTTTTTCTCTATCTTATTCGGGAGTGGAATCTGCGAAGAGTAGAACCAATTTTGAAAGTCGTCCTGATGTTATATAGAACACAGATCCTTTTTATTTGTTTTTCATAATCCCTTCACATAGGATAGTCAAACCGAGGCTGTTTTCTGAATGCTATCCTCATGCATCCTCCTCTCCACATTCGTTGGAGCTGTTGTCATGTACCCTGTGTAGTTGTTACGTTTTAGGGTACTACCCATACCAACGTTTTCTTGTTCATATGTCTCTTAGTCGCCTCTTACGTTTTTTTTTCTTGATGTTGTAAGCGGAGGACGACCCCTTTTCTTTACATTATATGGGTGGTGGGAGTTGAAGTTGAGGTATTGTCCGGTGAATGCTAGCTTGTGATATACGGATGTCTTGAGATCATTCTCTGTTCGAGATATTAGTGCATCCAGGAATGTTAGTTTGTTGTTTTTGTCTGATTTTACATTGTGAAATCAACGCTCTTATTAAGTCCACATCGTCCAGTAGTGTCTGAACTTCTTCCTGTTGTGACCCGGAAGAGTTCCAGAGACTAAAATCTTTATTAGATAAAACATTTTCCATATGTATTAATTTTTAATTATTATTTCTTTCATTAATTTTTTATGAGTATTTCCATCATCTCAATTTTAGTTGGACCTATAACCATATCACGTTGAAACACTGGTTCTCGTATGATCACCGAAGTTAAGCAACGTCGAGTCTGCTCAGTACCTAAATGGGTGAGCTTTTTGGAATACCATGTTTTAAAAGCGTGGATGTGCGGATGGTATAACTGATAATGGTTTGGGATTCTTAATTTGAGAGCTGACTTTCAATTCCCCTCGAGTACGTTATATTCACTCACGCGCAAATACCCCTTGAAAAGGTTTGTATCCAACTATTCTAGCAAATGTGCGTTAAGTAATTCGACTTGTATTGTTAAATCATTATTATCTTAAAAAACAACAAAAATAAACCAACAATGTAAAAATTATTCGTCTGTCCTGATCAGTGTATGAAGAACTTGGAATTCGGGAATGCTGCAAATGCTGCAAACTTCGATTTGCAGGTGATATTCATTATACTCACATCTACCCTTGGGAAAGAACTGAATTCACATCTCCCCATCTGTGGGTTAATTAGTTAGACGTATCAATAAATCATTGCTTCAAAATCTTCTATAATCTAAAAATATTTTACAGCTTTAAATAACCTGAAAATGGTTGATAATCCGTAGAAAACTAATCAACAAATAATTCTAGTTTTTCTTTTAATAATCATGTCACTCCAAGTAAGGTAGGACAGCCACTGGTGCGCAGGGGGTGACAGTGAAAGAAAAACAAGCTACAGGGGATGTCCAAGAAAGGATAAGAGATGGATGGGAACAAGTAGATGAAAGATGGCAATTGACATTGCATTTAAACATTTAGAGATTGTAGCTATCAGGGAAGAAAGTAAACGATATGAATTGAAATATTGACAACCATCATTGCTTTTTTTAAAAGTTTTTATTTCTTTCATTTTAAATTTACTTGTTAGATTTACATTCTAGGTGTTAGTAGCAGAAAATTATTTTGAATATTTGTTAAGATGTGTTGTCGACTACTGTGTGTTCTGGCTGTAATTTTAAATTTTAGCTGTTTTTTTTTATTGCAGTTACTCAGACCGTCTCTTTAAGGCCATGCGTAAACAGTGCTTTATCGCAAATAATGAATAAGATTTTTTCAACGTGTCGTGAACCTGAATTACTTTTAACTAGGCAAGCCTATCTTGCTTGCGTTTTTCCCTGTTGTTTGTTGATGACTGTAAATTGACAGCCTAAGTAATTGCGATGAAATAAAATTAAGATCAAAGAAGCAAGAGTTAAAATGAGAATTAGATTTAAAACATTATTTTTGAGACTAGCTAATAATTATTCTGATATAATGTAATGTACGTAGTGCAGCAGTTTTCGGCGCCGGTATTGGGAAACTGACGTGCTGAGTTCAAATTACAGTTGCGTTCGATTTCGCACAAATACGTACATAATAATATAAAGCCAAACAATTTCTATTTCCAGAATCTATCTTACATATCTATAAGTCTACCAATCGTCTAGGCCTAAAATATTACTGTCTCATATAGTACGGGGTTCCTGCTCTTTATCTAGAACTCCTTGATAAGAATCAGCGATATTATTGGTTTTGATTTGGCGTCCCGGTTTCACTCACTTTCCCACCACCGTAAGGTGTATTCCTTTGACCTTTCTCTATATATATATTTATATATATATACTTTCATGGTAAGTGTTCCGATGAACAGTTCGCTATGGTGCCTGGACTCGGAATTTAGGAGTAGGACTAGACTCACATCAATTTGCATTTGAACAAGCTAGATGCAACCGTAATTCTAAGCTAACAGTTTCTTTTCTCTCAATTCTCGCTTGTGCAGCTCTCTTCTGGGTCCATGCTTTCCAGCCAGCCTTAATCTGACCAAAAAAAAAAAAAAAAATACAATCTATCTACTGTTCTCCTGATAATACTTCTTTTGTTCCTGCTTCTGAGCAATGCTACTGTTTGATATGCGTCGTGGTGCAGTGGATATCGGATCGGAACGAGAAATCGGAGAACCGAGTTCGAATTACAGTTAAATTCGTTGTATCAACTTACGCAAATACCCTTGGAAAAAATATTAATTCATCTCTTCTCCCTAGAGCTATGGGTTAAATAGCTGGGTTCTATAGCCTTTTTTGGCAACCAGTCTACCGCAGAAAGCAATGGCAAACGACTGCGGGATAATCTTCTGCACAGTCATGTCTCTTTCAAGACATGATCAGCCAAGCATGTATCACGTATGGCACTTAACTGACTGACTGACGGGGGTACGCCATTAAAAAATCTCTTCTGTCCTAGCTCTTAAATCAAGTTATGCTGTGTGTAGAACAAACTACTCCACCCTTAAAATCTGTACTTACAATGGAAATTACGAAAGAAATGTATTTGTGTAGTGAGGCTGTGGCGTTCATGTAAGTTCATTTTTTTTTAACCATTCCAGTCATCGTTCGATTTTCAGTCAGATGCACCCCAGTGAATGATTTGACTCGTAGCGGACAGGTGTTTCTGTGAAAACATCATCGCTTGATAGATTGCCAACAAGGCTAAATATCTTCTATCTGTCCATTACTTGAGGACTTCTGACTACGCACTATCTCAACCATCGACTGGTTATGAACAGTTTCATCTGCTGAATTTGAGTCATAAGGCATGAGCCTATCCGTGGACATAATTTTTCAGGTACTTCTCAACGGTCCCACACGCTGGGATCTTTGAAGAACGATATTATTAATGTCGCCTTGAATGATCGACTACGGTGAGATTTGAAATTAAGTTCCATAACTGAAAAGGCTAACGTTCTAACCATTCGACTCTTCTTAAAACTATAGCACAAACAGACATTGCTCCCTTGAGAGTTCACATCGCCCTTAAAGTGACGTTACTGCTCACGTTGATTACCACTGGATTAAAGTCAATATCTAGTTAGCTTGATTGGTTAGTTGCTTTTGTTTAGCGGCATATCAACCTCTGCGGTTTATTTAATGCCGAAATCGAATTATTCTTGGAGATAATAATGGATACAAGTCTTAATGAATAACTCATAGCTTGAGAGAGAAGAGGTTAATAAATATCTTTCTCAAGAGTATTTGCTTGTACATGAATATAATGAATCCGACTAGAATTGAAACTCGGCCCTCTGATTAACAATTTAGAGTCATTATCCATTACATCACCCACATATTCAAGTTTTCAGCAACTCAGGACCATTTCGCTAGGAACTAGGAAGAGAGTACTGGATTGCTACGTGCTGTCCGTCCTTCAATATGGCAGTGAATGCTGGACAATACCATCAAAGATGAAGAAAAAACTTGAAGCAACTGAAATTTGGTTCTACAGAAGGATGCTGCGAATATGATGGATCGAGTATGTGAGCAATGATGAGGTCTTGGAAATGACGGAAACAAAAATGAAATTAATACTGAGCATCAGGAAGAGACAGCTAAAGTTCCTGGGACACGTAATGAGGAAGGATGGCTTGGAGAATCTGATATTAACAGACCAGATAGAGGGAAAAAGAGACAGGGGAAAGCAACGGATAACATATTTGAAGGACCTAATCAGGTGGATGACGGAACGAGGATTGCATGGTGTAACAGGAGAAAGCGTGCTCAGAGCCACCAGGGATAGGGAAATGTGGAAGGACATGGTCGCCTATGTCCTGAAGGGACAGGGCACATAGAAGAAGAACTGTTCCCAAGCGGACATTCATCTAGGTGCTGACTAGGCTAGATGTTGTTTAGCTTCGCTGAGTGTACGGGAACTCGTATTTTAATGTGATATAGTCGTAAGCCTATTTAGTTAGGAAATCATTAGCAATGTTTTTCTTTTATAATTAATTTTTTATATGACATTGTACTCTACTAAGACATCTTATTCCACATATTTCTTTATAATCGGTGTGGCTCTGGGCATGACAGTAAACTGCATCCGGCAGCAAGCCTTTGATTGGGAGGTTGTGAGGAGCATGAAAGAAGCTCTCAATTGCTGCTGTTTCCAGGTCCACCCTGACCCGGAGTGGTAGCACCAGTTAGGGTCCCAACTATGAGCAAATCGTGTTTTGACTTCATTCATTAAAATCAAACTAAATTAACCTTCACACTATAACCGAACATTAAAAAATACCTTAAAAGCCCACCTTTTTGGCATTAAATAACCCACAGAGGTTGATATGCCGTTAAACAAAACTCAAACTCAAAAAACAATCTGTGAATTTCTACGAATTCAAAGGAGAGATACTGGAGTGGTTTCTCGTTGCCTTCTCTAGACGTTTGAATCCAGAGTTATTATTTTTGGATTGGTTTCTATCCAAGTTAGCCTCTAATAGAAACCACTCTACTCTGTTGTTTATCCGATAGCTTATCATTGAGAAGAACCATATTCGTCTCTTTCTCATGGGCATTGGAGCGAATGCGAACACAACAGTTTATTGTAATTTGAACTTTTTTCCTGCGCCGTTATTCTTTCGACTGCCTGCACATAAATTTTAAGATATGGCGCCTTATTTTCGAAAGCGAAGGAAGACCTTTAATGCGTTCATCTTAAGTGGTTAATCTTTTGGAGATTTGGAAGATTTTAGTTTTTAAAAGAGGATGAAATATTTTTATTTCCTTAACGGCTATAAAATCTTCGATATCTTCCCAAGTCAGCCATACACTCTTTTATCAGGATTACCCAAACGGTTTGTGGCGTCATAGAAACTGTGTTCGTGTCTTGAGCTATTAATGACGCACACGGTCGCTTCAGAAATGTAATCGAGTCCAGCTGAATCAATAGGTACTTAAGTCAGTTTTTGAAGAATAACTGATCAGTGATGTTTAGATATTTTCGTTTAAATGTAATATAGCGAATTCTTTATCTGTCGTTTTGTGACTGTTTCTAGCACAGACACAAAGGGAACATTTACTACGCGTGTCAATCTGAATTTGCGTTTCTAGACAGTCCGTTTAATGTTTAGTGTTCGAGTGTAGGATAAAGTTAGGATTCAGATACAGGGTTTCTTCACTATCTCAAAGTCGTTCATTTCTATTAGCAAAAAAGGTTTAAATCGAATAAAAAAAACATTACTATTTATTTACTTAGGATAATTTTTTTATAGCAATTAAAAAAAATACCATGTCCGTAGACGTAGACGATCATGGTACTATTAAACCATTCGGAAATTGAAATGACGTAAATTGAATAATTACTCTCAATTAATATGGGAAAATGTTTGTAACGACTCGTAAAAATGGCATGTCTCGTTAGAACGTAGGAGATATTGGCTCTATTAAATAATTCGAAAAACTAAATGGCGTAAATTGAATAAGTAATTACTATTAATATATATATATATATATATATATGCCCCATAGCTGGAGGAAGGATAGACGGAATAATACCTTTCCAAGAATATTTACGTGTAAGTTAGTTTGAGTTTTGTTTCACGGCATATGAGTGGGTCATTTAATGCCAAAAAGGTGTGGTTTCAAGGTATTTCTTTTAATGTTCAGTTGTAGTGAGAAGGTTGATTTAGTGAGATTTTAAGGAAAATTTTTCTGTTTTTATTCTTTTTTATTTTAGAAAACTGAAAATATCTTCTAGTTTTGTATTAAAAATGTTTTGCTGAGAATATTTGTTCCTTCAAAAATGTGTCATGGTCATAATTTTTTCTTCAAAAATGTACTGTTGGTAATATTTTTCCTTCAAAAATCTATATTTTTCTATAAAAGTCTATTTTTATGTAGATATTTCTCTAAAAGTGTATTTTTATACTTTCATAGTGTCTTGACCCCAGTTTGAGGGTTAACTATTTGCCCATAGCTTGGACCCTAACAGGTACTACCACTACGGGTCAAGATGGACCTGAGAACAACAGCAATTAAGAGGTGGTTCCATGCTACTCACAATCACCCAATCAGAGGCCTTGCTGCCGGATCCAGTTTACCGTCAGACCCAGGACCTTCCGCGTAAATGAATGAAACTAATTCAATTGAAATTTGAAGTACGCTCTCTGATTTCTCATTCCGAGCCGATATGAATTGCACCTCAAATATATTTATATAAGTGTGTTCCATAACGTACCAGTCCGCAGGGAGAAGGCGCTGTATTGGAATTTTTTTCAAAACACTTGGAATACTGGAGGAATTAGGGTGATTCAACTCAGTGTAAGTAACGTAATGTGTACTCGCAGTAAAAACTCAAACTTGTACAACTAAAAGATTTACCGATGGACGTTTTTGTTAAAATCGAATTTTCGAGAATCGTTTAATGCCTGTATTAGGTTTTAAGGCATCTAGACTAGATACAATAAAAAGAGAGCCACGATATTTACCATTACTTCACGACCAATGGCTGTGACGTAGTACAAAGTCTAGTTATCTTCCTTTTATGTGCTGTGTCTCTTAATAGTAAGAACGATCACGTCCCGCCACAAATTCCCCTCTGCCTGACTTGCATGGAGTACCAAGCTTACTTTCTTATTATGCGTCCTAGAGATTAAAGTTCTCTTTTTCTGATTGTAAATGTGCCTTTTGTTTGATTCTTCCTTAAATCTTCCTTGTTGCTCATATAATATACTCAGCATCCTTCTGTATAATCATGTCTCTGCTACCTTAAATCTCATCTTAATCGCTAAGAAAATTGTCCAGCATTCGCTGCCTTATAAAAGGATTGATATGGCATGCCAGTTCAGTACCCTTTTCTTTGTTTCTAATTAAATTTTCCCTTTTCTTAATATTTTGTTTAGCGTTTGCAAGGCACCTTTTGGCATTCCAGTATACATTTAAAATAAAATAGTAGTTTATATTGGTACTAATTTTTTTACAATAATGTTTACCGTGAATAAGGCCCAAGAGTAAATCGTGGTAAAACGCTACAGTGAAAAGGGCAAGTTTTATAGGGATTGGGGTAGAACATAAAAACTCAATCTAGACATGAACAGGTTAAGATTGTCGGGATCAGGGAAACATTCTCTTGGAAGTCGGTTCAATAAGCCAGTAGTTCGTTGGAAAAAAACTGCTCGAATTGAACTTACATTTCACCAATGGTATGTGAAGAGAATAACAAGGGTTCGCTACAATGAGTGGCACGGTGAATCTTAGCCCTGAAGGTTAAAACTAGTGGAACTAAGGAACATAGTTCGTTTGAATACATTCCATGGAAATAGCTATAGACCAGCAAGAGGCTTGCGACTTTTCGTCAGTGGGAAAGGGGTTGTAGGGTGGAAAATAATTCGTCGCCTACAATGATACGGAGACGCTTTTGGACTCTATCGAGACAAGAAAGTGGAGAATGAACTCCTGTTACGAAACTTAGTATCGATCAATGAAATAGTAAATTTCATTAATCGATATTCCTGTCACTGATAAAAAAATAGACATTTATGTCGGAAACAAATCTTTGTGGCACTGGCATTAAAATTAGATTGGGCCTTTTTTGGCAACGTATCCTTCACAGTCGAGAAAGTTGGACGCAGCACACCCCGATCAATACAACTCGAAGAAGTGAAGAATTTTGTGTATCAGTTTTCATAAATTTTATCGTTTTTTACTTTAAGTTTCACCCTGTAAAAGACTCGAGAGCCACTCAAAGTTATATCGTTATGTTAAAGGTACAGAATATGGATAGGTGGATAAGATAATGGTTAACACTAGACGAAGATTGTAAGGAACGGGAAAACCTCTGAGCAGTTTGTTCAACAAAGCAATGGTTCGCGGAAAGAAACTGTGTTAAACTTACTTACAGCTGATAGAATACGGAAGGAATGTGGGGAGGTAGCTACTATGTAAGTGGTAGAGCGGTTCCGGTCAAGAAGAGCAGAAAAACTTTATATAAGAAAAAGTGCGTGAAGTCGTGAACGTTTTAAGTGTAGATTTATTGTTGGTATTATAATTATTATTTGCTTTTTGTATGATATATTAAGTGTCCATAATAGTATTTGTGTCACTACAGCTGTTTCGAGTCTACAGTTGACGTTTTAGGTGAATAAACTTGTGACTTCACATATCGAGATCCGTTTGCTTTTCTGATGACCAAGGTATCGTTTTTAAATACTTAAGTCAATTGGTAAGTAGGTTAGAAAGTTCATTTGCGTGCGTGTTGTTGTTTTTTACACTCACACGTTAAGTTTCTTCTGTCGCCTTCGTTGACCGTAAAAGTTTTTTTTTCACTGACTTGCGAAACTTGATTTTGTCTTTATACTTCAAAATTGTTTTCAGCAATATTGATTCAACTCTACTCTATGGGTCATCTAGTTCTTTTTATTGTTTTTGGGATACTGTTTGAATTTAGCGTATTTGTGTGTTTTCATTTTTCCCGTTTGAATTTCGTGTATCTGTGTGTGTGTCTTAAGTTTTTAATGTTTTTTTTTGTTGAGGGAAGGCTTGTATTTTTTTAATAAATATTTCTTCCTGCGTCATGAGTTTATCATAATATGCATTTTGGTAGATAGGCATTACTCTGAATTTACCTCCACTGCATTCAGGTAAATGTTGGGAGACATACGGATCCTGTGAAGCCATAAGTTAATTCGCCTGAAGAGAGTCAACTTTAGACACGTGTAGGGACAAAAATAACATTATGGGCACTAAATATATCATACAACAAGCTAATAATAATTATAATAATAACAACACTAAACCTACACTTTAAACAAAACGTTCACGGCTTCTCGCACTTTCACTTCTATACCAATTTCCCTCGTTTGAAACAACCCCTAATTCCATTTTTGAAATATATATATATATATATATATATATATATATGATGACGTAAATAAATATACATATGATGATGGTGTACATATGTATATTATTATAATTCAGGTGTTAATAAAACAGTGCTCAATGTATGAACATAGCTGTCTTATATATATATATATATATATATACTAGCAATATAGCCCGCCGTTGGTCGGGTGTAATGAAAGCTTTAAAACTAATCCATGGTCTTGGAGCTCAGACTCTGCCTGAAGAATATTTGTGTGAAGTTTGGTGAGAATCGGATAAAAATTGTGGATTTGTATAAAGTACATACAGACAGATAAACAGACACACAAAAACATCTTGCCTTTTATATACATATATATATATATATATTATCGATTTTCTGCACTATTGTAAGAACTGCAACTTTGAAACTTCTGAATACCGTTTCTTATGTTTTTGTCTATGAGTATCAAATTTGATTAAAATCGGATCATTCCTTCTATAACCCGAGTATTTCGATTATCGATTTTCGATATTTATCGGTGTTCCATCGACACAAAACCTATCTAAGAACACTCGCAGACGCTTATAGTACAACTGTGTAAATTTCCAAGAAAATCGGTTCAACCGTTTCGGAGTCTATAGGTAACGGACACAGACACACACAAAATTCCATTTCTAAATAAGTTTATATATATATATATATATATATATATATATATATATATATGTGTGTGTGTGTGTGTTACTGCTTTTTTAATAACAAGATTAAAAATTTAAATATTCTAAGGTTGCATGTAGATAAAAATTTAAATTAAAAAATGAACACATCACTCAATAAATCGAGGGCCTAACTAATAATGATTGCATAACGCATGAAACTCCGAGTCGGGCCATAGGCATAGTATAATATATATGAAATGATTTGTTTAAACATTAATTTTGATCGATACGCGTATTTAAGTAGATATTCTGTTTTATAATCAAACAGTATATATATTTATTTCTACTGACTTGATTATTTCGGATAAATTTTTGTTACGAAAATGTGTGTCATTCGGCAGGATTCAAACCTGTGACCCCTATCCACATAGGGGAAGCTACCATTTGATCTGGCGCGTCTTAGACTTCTCGAACAAGAATGACCAACAGTCTAAACAAGCCTATTATAACACAATTTCAGACCCACCGTAAATAAGCATATATGCACTGAAATGTATCGTAATGTCAACAAATGTAAATATGTTACGGAAATTAACGAAGATTAACGAAATGGTCTTTAAACAACCGACAATTTGATAATGTTCAAACAAATCATTTGTTTTAAATGTTACGTTTATGTTATAGGGCATAATGAGGATAAAATATAAAACAAGGAAACAACCGGTTTCTTTCCTGCTCGTTTTAGGTTTTTTTAATTGGGAGAACTTAATGTAAAATGTAAAAGTTGTGAAAAATGAAATGATCAATGATGGGAAATGGGTGAATGAACTGCTAGGGACTGATCACAGCACGGCTAAGGAAACACTCATTTTAACAAATATATCAAGTACAGGCCGTTGCTCATGAACCAAAAATACATGCTAGGGTAACAATTTTACATAAACAACAGG